>NQII01001782.1:77233-127977 GCA_002778355.1 Clitarchus hookeri
CCGCAGCTTGGATTCATACATATGTGGGATGACCTAATATATCCTTTTATATATATATATATTAAAGATCAAGTTGAAGTAGCCAAACAGAGCCCAGTGAACTGTATTTACATCTTTACTTTATGTTATGTCGTATTATAAAATTGTATGCAATGAACTATTTTAATCAAGAGGATTCCTCTTTATATAAAGAACTGATCAAGGTCTCTTTATTTAACCTTTTACAGATTTATTGAAATAAATGCCCAATGTTCGCACTGGCATTTCCCTTTATGTAATATAACACACGTTTTTCAAAACGATTACACAAGCAGTAATCACAAATAATTAAATATATATAAATAATCATCAATTTTGCCCATTTTCCCAGGTTACGTCGCCTGTTTGATATCCTGCGATTCTGATTGGCTAGACGTAATTCTTGATAGATTGATCATTAAATACAAAACTTATTTTCCGTGTACTTATTGAGTCAAAAGTACACGTCTTAATATCAGCATTTAATCATAAGCCCTTCCTCAAAGGTGGAACAAACCTCATTAGTCAACATTTTACAAGCAACTTGACAATGCTAAAATTGGCATGTATTAAAAAAAAAATTAGCTTTCTATGTAATGCGACACTGACTTCGAACTCTCTACAGAAAACCAGCACAAAAAACCATTAGAAAAACATGGTCTCTCTCTTCTATTGCTAACTAAGGACCTGTATTACATACGAACTCTGAATAAAAGTGGTGAATAATTATCATCTGGATAAGCTATCATCCATGTACAGTCCATAGACTAAAAGTGAGGTGCCCAGCTTATTAGTCTTACGTGCATGAACCTAACATTGACATACCTAATCATATACAACTATGAATACTAAATGGTCAACAGTGATGAAAGTGTTTGTTTATATCTTAATTTTTAAATTACAAGCAGTATTAAACGAAAAAAGTACTTTTACAAATTAGGATTTAATCAAACTGCATTGCAACTTGGTTAGAAGAAATATAAATACATCTCAAAACATTTATTTAAAAATCAGTTTTCTAACATAACATCCAAACCTTGCAGTTTTCTCAAGACATATCTTGGAGTAATAAATTGATCAACATCAGAGCCCATGGTCAAAACAAAAAATAGGAGAAGACAAATAAATGCTAATATCCACGAAAAAAGTACAAGGTACAATACCAGATGTGATCACAAATACTATTCTCCTCCCATCAAACATGGAGAGAAAGAAATGCAATGGAAGAAGGGAAAACAAGGTAGGAGAGGGCCGGTCACCCAGGACATCCAACAGGACAAGAAACTCTCAAAATAACATAATAATATCATACTCATGTAAAAACCGAGCGAGAATGTCACAAACTAAGCGAGTGCCATGAAAAAGTACCGCAGTGTAAGAGACAGGAACCCTCACACGACGCTGCTGAAGGGCAGCAAACAACGTACTTCGATCGCCGCCAGTGGAACAGTGAAACAATAGATGGGTAAAATCTGAACTAGGGGCACCGCAGATACATGAGGGATTAGGGACTATATGTAGTTTATAACAATTAGACTGAGATGCATTATGACCTGAAAGGAGACGAAAAGAAGTGACTGCTAAACTACGGGAACTACAAAGATGAAATCGTTGCCCAGAATATGTCGGAAATAAACGTGCGTATCAAGTATTAGAAACTGAAGTATAATTTTCCCACATCTGCTTCCAATGTAGGGAACCTTTTCCCTGTTTAATAGGGGATATAAAGAAGAAAAGTAAATTAGGGGTTTCGAGACTCAGGGTACAATACTCAATTTCGCAAGATTATCCACCATCTCATTAACTTGAATCCAGACATACCCCGGTACCCACATGAAGAGGACAGTAACATTTAGTTTATCCAAAAGAACACATTGTTCCTTTATGAGCCATATAAGCACTTCCTTGGGGAAGTAGGAGAAGACAAGGCCATAAATAAATAATGTGAATACATTATAATCAGAGGATTTATGACCTTGAAATCATAAACATAACGTAAAGTCATATACACTGCAAAAGCTTCGGCATAATATTTGGTGGTGGTGGAAGGGAGCTTAAAGAGTCCAAAACATTTATGTGAATAATCAAAATAAGCAGACCCAACACCTTTGACAGTTTTTGAAGAAACAGTGTAAATCTAAGTACAGTCAGGATATCCAGCAACAGTAGCCTTAAACTCTTGCTGAATGACAACGGGAGAAACAGATCCAGTAGGAGATAGAAATAGAGACCAAGAAAAATAAACGAAACCTCATACTGCAAATGGTGCAACAATTTAGGTGGAGGACGAACAAAGCTTGCCATCGTTAATAATACTTTTGGTAGAAAGTAGCCAAGGTTGTTAACCGCCTGTGCAACATCCCTTACTCGAGAACTACGAGTATGGATCCGATGTTCACCTTGCAACAACCTTTAATGGTTGGACAAGGACATAAGGAAATATTCCATTCCCAAGACCACAATGGGAGTAGAAGAGAAAGCACCAAGGATAAGTCTGAGGCAAACGTTCTGTATAGTCTCCAATTTGTTAACCAAAAAGAGTGACAGCTGCCCAGCAATTGGAATACCGTAATATAAAACAGACCAGATGGCAGAGGCAGACCAGATGGTTGTAATCATTTATTTCATAAAACTTTTTTAAGTTTATTGTGTTTTGTTAAGTTATTGATAATCGTGCCTAGCTTGTCGTTTTACAGCCAGCAAAAACACTATATTCAGGTAGTTTAGTTTTATAAATTGCCGCTGGTTGACATGGTTGAGTTTACCCAGTGCTGGTTGAGTGGAGAATTGCCCGAAGTAATAACCCAGTGGAGAGTTAGTGATATGGGTTGTTCGGTCGATGGCCCAGGGAGTCCTGGAATCCTCCGTCAATTTGCAGATGATGTCACATACTTCCTGTTACACAATATACATCTTATGACGAGACTGTAGACCTACTTGTATCTCTGAAATATCCTAGAAAAATTTCGGGAGGTACTACAAAAGGTGTAGCGACCTACAATGAATCAACACACATTGAACTTTGTAAATCGTTTTATATGGATTCAGCACTTATGGCCTGCCAGTGATCTTAACACGAAAATAAGTGTGGTATTGTGTGGATACGCAGTAGTGGTAATCTCTCAGGTGAGAGTGCGGTTGGATCTCCCCTTGGTACAGTAAAGAGAGAAAACACATATTCCAGTTAATTAAGTTAATATTCCAGTGAAGTGAAAACAGTCTAAACAATAGTACCGAGAGGCTCGCGGAGCAGGCAACCAACGCCGACGTCGTGGCTAGAGTGCTAAGGTGAACCGGCAGAGTGACATCAGCTTCCATCACGAGTGACGAGAACCGACGTCAAACGCCGAATGGAAAAACATGACATGAAAACTATGCAATATTATGACAATGGTGGAATATTTTATAAATTGAATGAAACACATTAGTGTCACTCTCGTTGATTAACAAATGTCTGTTAAAGGTGATGTTGTTAAGTTGATGAGAAGTGTCACCACACTAATTTACATGTTATAAGGATGGAGGCCTTTATAGGCAATATCCCTTTTTGAAAACATTATTGCTCTTTTATAAATATGCAATAAATACATTATTACTCTTTCTTGTTAAAGTTTCTTAGGTTGCCATGCTCGATTGCTCTTAATACAATATAACACACTTGTCTGTAGCTGAGAATGAGTTGTTGTTTGATGTGTTTGGAAAAATGCTGCGCACTACTGGTGACACTTTGGGGCACTTAGCATTTCAGCTTCAGCTTACAGGCCAGGTGACATCACATGGTGGTGCATCATGTCATTTGTCGCGGCGCGAGCTGCTACGATTTTACGACCTATTGCCAGTAAGCCCAAGGGCTGTGGCTTTGGGGTAAACAGCGTTTCGGATCACCTACTTATTTATTAAGAGAGTTAACTCTTGTAATAAATTAGTAAGGAGGTCTCTTGAGTTACATAACATTTGGCGGTTAGAAGGTACAAGTTCCGTTCTTGTCGACATGCACTACACAATTTTGGCCTGATGTGGTTGGTGCGGTCCGATCTAGCTGGTGCAGTTGATGTGACTGATGCGATCAAAGTTGGCACAAGGAGCCCGTGGACGTGTTGTTCATGCCACGGTTAAGGAATTTAATGTTTTTCGTTAGTTGAATTTTAATTTTGTTTTGAAATATTTCTATTGCCGGTTCTATGTAATTTTTATATTTTATTGTTTTTGGTAAGTCCATGAAAATTTTGTCCAGGTCGTCTTTAAATTTGTCCCAGTTGGTTTGCGGCAGTTTATTTAAAATAACTTCGGGATATTTAATTAAGTAGGTGCTAATTTTGCAAAATACTGGTGAGTGGTCTGAGTCTAATTCACCCAGGAAAGTGAATTGTAATATTGGATTAGATATGTCAGTTAGAATAATGTATAGAACATCTGGCTATTTACTGTACCATGCTGGAAAGAATGTTGGCCTGTCCAGGGCCTGAACTATGTAGTTATGTTATTGCGAGTGATGTAAGAGAAGTCCGTCTTTCGCATCGTTTTCCCTGCTATTCCACTCAATTTTTTTTAATCATTTATGTCTCCTGCGAGTAAAAACTATTATCGCTGTGCTGTAATTTTATCCAGATCTGCTTCTACCAACGCTCTATTGGGAGATTGGTACGCAGAAATCAATGTTATATAACCTGAATCTGTTAGAATATTATTGATGTTGACTCTAAGTCCTGGCAGTCTGGATTGGCATTTAAATGGCGGTGTGTTTTATTATTAATTAATAACATAGTACCACCTCGTTTACTCACTCTGTCATTTCTGTAAGTTATATATTTTTCAATTGAACATTTTTTATGGGGTTTTAAGTTTGTCTCCTGAATTAACGTAGCTTCTATTCGGCATGTGTCCAGTGGTCTTTCTAGTTAATATAGCTGGTGAAACACACTGTTTCAGTTCCAATACAAAAGGTACAGGGAACCAAGGGCTTGCTGGGTGTTTTGACCTATTAAGCAGCGACTCGGAACGCCTTGAGGGCCTCCAAATGCAGCATTGTTTTGGCTATGGGATCTTGGGTTTGTAGGAACAGAAGTGCGACATGATCGTAGTGAAATAAGCTTCCTACAGGAAGTCAAGGATGTCCTGGAGATCCCACATGTTATTACCCATTTCACTCATCGATGGCGCAGGTTTTGTGGTTTTGGAATAGGATTTTGGATGGGCAGGGGGCGTGTGCGGTATCTGTTTTTCAACTGGGGGTGGCGTGGGGAGTGTGTAGGACTGTAGGGGTGTCCTCTTTGAATTGGTGTAGGAATGTGTTGTAGGCATTGCCCGTGCATTTAGTATCGTTGGATACATGGTGAGGTTGGTGCCCCGGGGAGGGGCTGCAGCAGCCAATCGTGTTTGCGCCCTAGATTCTGTTTTGCGCTTGGCAGCTGCTTGCCTGATGTGAACGATTTCGACCACCTTCAGACATTGCTTGGAGGTGGCTAAGTAAAAAACTTGACAGTTGCAGCACTGCAGGTTCGTGTTTGTTTTGATTCACGCATCCAGTGTGTGTTGACTAAAAAAAGGGGGGAGGGGGAGAGGGCAAACAACAGGAGCGTGACAGAAGTTTTTATTGTGGTTCCAGGGCATTGCTATTCTTGCATTAAGCCACATCTGACAGCAGCTTGTGGTAGGGGCGGGGTGAACAACTTTCATGTTAAGCCGAGTTATTTCTGTTACCAGGGGTAGTTTTACGATGTGCGTGGCTGTCACACAGAAGAGTCGCTGCGGAACCAGTCATGTGTTTGAGGGATTGGAGGGATCCTGATTCTTTGTGTAGTGTTGGTATACGTCTTGTGAGTTTTTGGTCTAGTTTTTCACGTCTTGTGAGCCACGCTCTGTGAGTTTTTTTCTGATTTTCTGAGTGTCTGTGTTTGTTAGCTGGTCGAGCACACCTTTATGGGGCTGATCCACTGAGGTTGCGAAAGTGAAGTAGGGGATGTGGCTGGCCTCGAGGGTGTCTTTTGCTGCGAAATATTTTTGAACATCTGCAGCCACAATGCATAGGTCGTTTTCTGGCCATGGAAACGGTAAATCCCGTTGCATGGATTATGTGCAGTTTCGTGACGAGGAAGGCGTATCTCTGAGTTTCTCTTACTACAATCGGTAGGATGTGCGTCTGTTATTGGTGGCAGCAGAGCACTGTTTAGTTGAATAGGGTCCGTGGGAGGGGGTTGCTAGAATGGCCGGGAGTATTCTGGATGTCTCGGACATCTCGCAGGGCATCAAACCTATTTGAAACCGGTGCACCGGACTGCGCTTCCCCTGGAAGCGAGTTGTGGCCGGTTGGTTTCTCGTTTCTGATTCTATTTCTTTTTCCATTTCCAGTGTCATCTGAGCCTGGCGTTTACTCATGCGCGAGCGAATAGTGTGCTCTTTTGGTGTACCTGTTTGTAAGAAGCACTGGTCTACTGTTTCCATGGCACAGTCATTTAGGGGCGAGGGAGTGTTTACTGTTGAGTTAATTAATTATTGTGGGGCTGCAAATGTTTGTATAATATTTCCTCTGTAGGAAACCAGAACAGTGTCTGGTGCGATATTTTGTGGTATGGAGGTCAGCTGGGCCCTTTGTGGGAGACCATCCCCTGTCTCGGAAGTCGCAGTCCCATCCAGATCTGGTTTGTGTCGAAACAGCCACTGCTTAAAATATAAAAAAAAAATCTATTAATTAAAATTTGTTGTGCCTAATACGCTGTACAGAGGCCTCGCCGTTGACCCAAACGGGTTAGGCTCGAGATGACTGGGGTAGGAGACACTCCAGTCGGCAACTTCTCTATGTGTTCACGAGCTAAAATCGCAAATTACTCGTAGCAAAGGGAAGAGACAAGTACCACACCCGACAACTGCAAATGCCAAGACGAGAGAGTATCTTCATCTGTGAGGAATATAAACGTATCTGGGATGTAACACATTTCTTTACACCTAATGGTGAGCTGCCATTTGTCAACTGGTGGCCGCAGGGCCGCCAAACTGACAATATAAATTGTACCAAGTTAACGCAATGTAGCACAATGTCCCAAGGTAGTATCCATACTTAGTGTTGAGTAGTGTTTGGTCTGTATTGAGAAACAATGATGTTACTATGTGGTACTACGGGCAGATTCAGAGAGGTTTTTCTATTATGACCAACAGGAATTATAAAAATATGCAGCAAGAATTTGTTGATTTCTAGTATCTTTAGATATCCATAAATACATGTTACCAGCTATAACACACATCACTTTGTAGGTTATTCTGCACTGAAGGATGTAGAAAACACGTAAATTTCTTTGAAAAAAATAAATGCTGGATAACATCATCTACTTTTAGCATTAAAACTACAATGTAGGCTACTGCCTTTTCTGTCCACTTGAATTTGATTTAATTTCTCAAATTTCATTAAATTAATGTAATTTTTACAAATAGCAGTCATTTCCCCTCTCCCTCGTGAGGCTCTGTTTTCTTTATTGTAAAAGCTGTTATTTTGTATTAGCATGTCTATAAATGTTGAATGCTAACACAATACTACAAATTTCAGTTTTCATTTGAGCATCAATTTGTTGTAGGGGTCTGTAAATTTGCCCTTCGTGAGAATTGGTTGGTCATAACTGTACAGAAACATAATTCATAATAGCTAGACAAAAGCTCATAAGCCATATATTCCCATGTTTATTGAGGATATACAGATTATATAAACTTCTGACAAATTACATAATTTTGTATATGTAGGCCTGCTTTTTTTCGGTTTTATTATAAATTACAATGCCATTTGTGTATTGGTTAACATGTGTCATTATGCTTTACATTCGACAACCCAGAAGGCATCTTCAAATAGTCTACACTGTAAATAAAATTCCTGATTCTAATTGCACGAACCATAGAATGAACCTACCTGTGCAACCACTGAAAAAAAAATCCCAGCTCAATTATTGCTTTCAAAAGTTTAATATAAAAAAAAAATTTCTAGTCAGTACATTTTAATTGTTTCAGTTCAACGAGAACGATGCTATAAACTTGACCACGAAGTTCCTCACACCCACCCTTTCAACAAATACTTTAGCTAATGTTTCCATTATTAACTCTTCTACATATTATGCATTGTATGGCCCTAGAAAAAATCACAGTATTTACAATCCACAAAATTTAATACGCGTAGTTAAACAACTCGCGAAACATTTTCAACCATCAACATAGTATGGGTTTAAACCATCCAAACAAGAGATTACTAAGAACTTTCGCTTCCGTATTTAATTCCTTTAACTTATTTATGTTTTTACTGCCAGGAATACCGCTCAATTAATATATTCTGAAGCATTAACATCACCAACAGTTTAAAATGTTGTTTACAGCGAACATTAAACAAAAGTCGCTACATGCAAAAGGGTCAATGGTCGAAGTTTGTAGTTCAAATTGAGAGAAGGGTTTCTCAGCAAACAAGCAAGCTATTTACCTTAACAGTAATTCAATTTGCTAACAATTCGCTGCGCGTTTCTTATGTGAATATGCGGAGACTGAATGTTGAGGATATATTTCTTACTACAATGTGGAAATATCTGTAGGTCCACTTTTGACATTTACTGTTAATTGAAATAGACATATATTCGTCATTACTGTTTACTAGTGCTCTTCCACAGTCATCGTGAAGAATTGAAACAACGTTCATTTAACACTGGACGAATTACTCAGCACTTAGCAGGCGCATACAAATTTCGCGCGCATTTTATTACGTTCACCTCCTACGGAGTAGGTGTAATTTTTGCTGCACCAATTTACACTGGTGTGGCTACAAAGGACCGGTAGAATGAAACGATTTCGGTGCAGTTTTTCTTGCCTGTGTAGCTACACTGGTTGAATGAAACGAAGCTTTGTACACGTGCTGTTTGTTGGAGAAACTTGTGTATCCTTTTGAAAGAATGTTTGCATGTTGATAGGAAAAATGAAGTTCGCAGTTCAGTGTATAAGTGGAAAATGTTCTGCGCGTCTGGGGTGTATAACTGATATTGAAAGATTACCGGGACAGATATTTGAAACACCTCTTTTATTTCTTCATTCAAAGGTAAATCTTTGCCTGTTTTTTTTTTGTAGATTTGTTAGTTTTCTAGAATCAGTTAAGGCCGGACTACAATTGATTTATCACAAGCACAGCACAAATATGAAAGCTACAATTTAAATTGTGCACGCACCGAAACGACGGAAGTTTTCACAAAACAGTATTGAAAGTGAAAGGAAACGGTGCCTAATGAATTGCGTTGTATGGTGGTAACTTTTGAGTGAAAAAATTTGTTTGAGAGCTCTGTTTCCTTTGCTTCTCGTGTCGTGATTTGTAGAAATTTAATGGGTAGTTATTAAGTTTAGGGGCTTTTCTGTAAAAATTAAAATAATTCACGGAAAATGGTATATTTTCACTCTATTAATGATGAACAGGAATATACTAGGGGCATTAACGTCCGACTAATTTCGTAATATGCGCCCACCTAACCGAACCTAACGCCTCGATGGGTGAATCACTATTTTACATTTTTAAACTAACCTAGGAAATGTTGGGTTTTACACTAACATAGGATTTTTGGATTTCACACTAACCTAGAGTTGTAGGGTTTTACACTAAACTACGAATGCAGGATTGTAGGGATTTAAAGGAACTGTAAAACACACCAAAAAATGTAAATTGACTCACCTAGGTAGGGGGCTGGTATAATTCCTCTGACGTTAATAGACGAAAACAAACATATTTCGCACGTTTTTTAAATATGTTCTACTTATTTTAACATTACGCCCTCTTGAATATGAACAAGGTAAGCTGTGCAGAACCCATTAATGCAACTTTTGTTGGTCTAGGACGTTTCGTTCATAAACGTAAACAAATTGGCTATACTGCTAATTTCGTTCAATTTTTTTAAATATGTTGTACTTATTTTAAAGGCACGCCCATAGTATATTCGTGTTCTATGTGATTAGTAGAGTAACAATATGTCATAATTTTGAAATTTTTTTTTGTATTTTTTAGAAAAGCCCCTTAACTTAATAATTACCAAATAAAAACAAACTAATGAAAAACAGAACCTTTGATAACATTATTTGAAATACTTTTCGTGTTATGTTTGCACAGTTTAACATTTTCATGGTAAAGTTATTAATGGAATTAATTATTTGCTGAAGAAATTTGGTAACCATTTCATTTTCTTTAACATGTAACATCATTTTTTACACTTAGTAAAATATTTTTAGCAAGTGTTTTACATACTGAGAGTCCCCTAACAGTTTTAGGTATTGCTTTAGATTTTACCTTTTGCTGCCAGCGCTAAAGCAAGGAACTCTTTTGACACATGGAAATCAATAGCACTTAAATGCTTGAATTTATCCTTTGTTAAAAAGTCAGTTCATCATTGGTGTCAGAAGTCTGTTCCTCAATTTATCCTTATTTACAGTTACAACAGAAAAAAAATTATTTCAATGGCAGCTGAAGAGTGAGGAAGGCTAAAACATTTTTGCACCAACTGCATTTTTCATTTTAAAAACAGCAGTACGGAAGTCTAGGAAATCTTGGTGTTCTTTTAGTGAGTTCACAGACTGAACTTGTTTCCATTTGCTATCTATTTCTTCAAATGGTTTTCTGGGATGACCATTGGGAAATGTGTAACCAAAAGAATAATACTTGAAAATTTTTCATATTTGCAGCTTTCAGGTTCAAGAAGGGGTAAATTATTCAAAACTGAATCTTTAAAAAGTACTAATTTTAGAACTTGCTGACAAAATTCAATGTAAAAAGATAATTACTCCAGATTAAACTGTTTAATTACTTTTTCTCCCACATCACTGTTTTTATCTAGACTCATTATCAATGCCTGAACTCTTGCTCCAAAATACATATTATCTAAATCTAAAAATTGATGGTAATCACTAGGGTTTACGTCTTTGATGGGTGTATAGTTGACCTAAGTTGAATTAATATAGTATTTGGTAATTATCTAGTTTAGGGGCTTTTCTGAAAAACACAATAAAAATTTAAAATTATGATATATTTCTACTCTACTAATGATGCAGAACACGAATATACTAGGGGCATCACTTTAAAATAAGTGCAACATATTTAAAAAAATTGAACTAAAACACATAAGCATGTTAAAAAAATGTGTTAGGTAGTCCAGTCATCCAAAATGCCCCCTACCCATCCAATAACCAGTGTGTCATTCTATTCCAGAAGCTACCACTCATACCCTCCTGCCAGAATGCCTGCAGCCCCAAAAGTCTCCTAGCAATGAAACATCAATAATCATCATGCTCACACAGCCAGTACTGGAGTAACAAGCCTGCTTTAACAGCCAATCATATGAGCTGAGTGTAACCAAAGTTGGAACACGGTTCCCTCATAAATGTTCACACATAACTTTAGGGCCTTCCATATCCAGTCGTTTTTGGACTGGACTAAGGAAAGATCGTCTTCCGACTAAAATTTTTCATGTCATAGAGCTGTATTATTGCTAGTCCCAAGTATCATCACACTTTAGTACGGACTAGCCTTTAGTCCAGACTTAGGGTAGGACTAACAATGTATTAAAGTCAAAATGAAACATGGCAAACTTAAAATAAGACAATTTTGCTAATATTACATGCAAGTGAAATCTAGATAAAGTTGACAAAATACAAAAAATATGTTGACGGCTGATTTTGTCAATCTGTAAGCAAAAATATGCCTATTTAATGGATGAAATGTTCCGTGAATAATATTTCAAAGCAAGTATAATTGTAATACGTCATTGTTGAGCTACAGCAACGCCTTTGTATTCTCTGTCAATCAAATACCTTCTCTGAAAACAGATTCTTACTAGATGTGATATTAATAGAGAATTTTAATACAAATTGTTTTGAAAATATATAATGTAAAGTATTTAGTTGAGAGAAGTGTATCTGTAGCACAATAGTAACATCTTGGGTTGATATGCACAAGGGTGCAGGTTCGAATCTTGTCATTATTTTATAATGTGTTTTGTAATGCATTTAGCAATAAAATACAAATTTATCATCATTATGACAGTAATGACATAAAAAAATGAAACCAGCCCATACTATCAGTACATAAGGGTGTCCTATAAAAAATTAACAGCTCAACATTGAATAATAAGATTATTAGTATTTTTTTTTTTTTCATCCTCCATTCTACGAAATTACAATACAGGATGGAGAGGCAGATGTATAAACCATTTGAAAGGAATTTTTTTTTTTTGCAATTACGGGTAAAAAATATTAAAGGAAGAAATTAATTTTGTTAACATGAGCTTTCTGTCGAAACAAATAATCATAATAAAAAAATTCAAACAAACGCATGATATTTGAACTTGCAGTTCACAATTACAAAGCAAGAACCTTATCCACTGCTCTACACAGTTATACATGCTATTTGTCTTAACAAATAAAAATATTATGAACCATTAAATCATAGATGATATATTGAATAAGTTGCAATTGACAGAAAATTTGGTCATTAGGTAAAGGAACAATCTCTTTTTGAATCGATTGAAGCAACTTTTAATGTGTGTGTCAATCTCAAATGTGACTTTCCTTTCATAGTAAAGGTTTTATTTGTGACAAGAATCTGCAATGCACATGTGCAGTAAATTTGGCAACAATGTACTTCGATGATCCCTCGACTAAAGTTAGTCCCACTCTAGTCGGGGTTTATGAATACAATATTGTTAGTCCATCCTTAGTCCGTACTAACCTCAGACCAACTCAGACGAAGATAATCTCTGGATCATCCTTGGATGAAGATCTGATTATGAATAAGGTCTTAGGTGTTCATCCAGTAGGAATGTTTTTATTAATTTTTTATTGATTGATGATAATGTATAATTGTTTCTTCCTTTGTTAATTTATTTCATTTGTTATATTTACCTATTAACTGGTTTGTGTATTTATTTATTTGCTTGCTAAAACAGCATCTTTATTTAGGTTTTTTCCTGTTTTGTATATGTGTTAGTTATATATGCATTTATTGGTAAATTAATTCATTTTTATTTATTTGCATACTAATTAATTTGTTATTGATCTTTATTTATTCATTTAAAGTAAATTAGACTGCCTGACTTTCTTATTAATTTATTTGGCATATTACATGTATATAGTCTTTTTATTTACCCAATTAGGACGTTTTATCTATATAGTCATTATTTTTATTTACTTATTTATTTGCAAAATTTAGTTACTTGTTCATGTGCTTATTTTGTTGAGGCCTGATTCTATATTCATTGTGTCGTACATTAAATTGTATAAATTGTAAGTTTATTTATTTATTTTCATATGTTGGTTTATATATTTATTCATAGGCCGTATGTGATTTACCTTTAATGGTTATTTGTTTATTGATTCATCTTTAATTTTATTTATACATTAGTTTTCTATTTGGTTTTTTTTCCCTTTGATACCGTAATTTATTTATTCAAGAAATTGTATATGCTTTTAGTTGTTTGTTGAAATTTTTATCTCTGTAGTTTTTTTGTTTGGTTTTAGCCTATGTTTATTTCTTCATTGACTTTAATTGTTTAAAAATTTTATCTTAATTAATTTTTTATTTAATTGGTTATAATTTTTTTTATTTTTACTTTTTTGCAAAAAAACAATTTGTTTATTTATTTATGTAATTTAATTATTTCTTCTTTAAGATTATTGTGTATTTTTCATTTACTTACTTTATTTTTTAAATATTTAATTTTATAATTATTTAATAAGTTTTAATTAAATATTTTAACCTGGTTAATGAATGAATTAATTCATTAACCTGGTAATGAATGAATTAATTCATTAACTGGGTAATGAATGGATGAATTAATTCATTAACCTGGTAATGAATTAATTAATTCATTAACCTGGTAATGAATGAATTAATTATGTAGTTTTACAATTATTTTGAAACTATTTATTTGCTTTTTGATTTATTCATTTATGTAGACATTAATTTGTGAAATTGTACAGTTATTCTTTTTGTCATCTATCAATTTACTTATATATTTCAATTTTTTTGTAATTATTTAAATTTTTTCATAATAGTATATATCTAATTATGTACATCATTTATATTTTGTACACATTATATTTTTGTATTTATTTATTACTTTATTGATTTTGTAATCATTAATTAAATTATTTATTAAAAATAATTTATTAGTTTTGTATTTATATATTTTTCAAAAGCAAAGGTTAGACCCCTAGTCATTTCATACACCTAGCTTTGTATGACTACTGTAGAAATACTTGTGGACATATAAAACTTATTAACTTAAAGTGTTAAAAAAAACCTGTGCAAAGTTTTGCAAGTACTGTGCAGCAGTTCATACGAATGATACATGTAAATCTGTTAAACTTGAACATTTATTGGTAAACTCTTTATTATTATCAGAGTAAATTGAGTTGGCATGGAGTATTATTAGCATATGGTGTTATCAATGCTGAATGTAGAGAAAATAAGTTATGAACTCAGTTTAACATAATATATTCAGTTGTATTATATAGAAAAAAAAAATATTTTTCCATCATGAAAATAAATGTTGTTAAAGTAGAACTACATAATAGGATTAGAAATACTCTTACCAGTACATATTTAGTTATACTAGTGAACATGAAGTTGTTATTGTTAGGGTGGCAGTCTACCACACTTGACCTATGAGGTGGTGAAGATGATAACCAAGGAGTCTCTGTGTATACAAGCGCCACTCTCCAGCACATTACACTCTCAACATGCTGTCAAGGAGTTCGGCAAGGGAGTAGCAGAGTTTGCTGGACTGAAGGTATAACTAGTTCATTTTATCACATTTTTTGTCTGTCATTCATGACAGTCGTNTGTCATTCATGGATTATACCCACAGCAAGTAGGCCTAGTTTAGCGTGGTTCTTACTTCCTTCTGTCATTTACATGACACGTGATTCTTTGTCTTAAAATACAAGAATGGTTCTGTTACATGTCGTATGAATGGCATGCACGACAGGGTGTTAGCTTTCATACAACAGATGTGTCCTAACCTGGTGCATTAAAGTACCAGGCTGTTGTTTTGTATGTGGATTAAGTGTAGTGAGATTGGGGAACATGCAAATTAGGATTATAGTGTTGTTGGAATAAAGAAAATTTAGTTTGGCAAATGTATTGCATATTTGTAGAATATCAGTAGCCATGTTATGGTGTCAGTTACATACATTTATTTATAATGATAAAATTTGAGTGAGAGATGTTAGAAAGTATTGCAGCTAGTTTTTAAAAGGGCTTTCATGTTACTGCTATTTATATTGTTACGAGTTACGGCATTGCCTGACCTTCAGCAGATTGAATTTATGTTATCTGAAGAATGTTCTGGTTTTTATCGCCCTTGCCTCTCTCAGCGTGACTCGGAGTGCGGGGAATATTCCATATCTTGGCTGCTGATACTATAAAAGCACATCGGGCCTCTGAGCTGGGAGTTTATGAGAGTCAGGAGTCTGGGCAATTGTGCAATATTAAGCGAAGATGACGAGCTAAAAGAGCAACGAAGGGTGAGGGAAGTGACCAGCGGGAGGAAAATGTTCGACTGCAAGCATCAGAGCAGTGAAGGGTGCGACTGGCAGGCTGGACTATTGGACTGGATACGTTAGTGAAAGATGGCAACAGACATACTGAATGTGTTTTAATGATGAGTATGAGTTAATTGACTATAACCAAACAGACACATTGAGAAGGACATTAATAAGAGTCAAAATATACATTAAATATTGCGCTTACAGATAAATAAAAAGAGTAATAGTGGAGATAAATAAATGAATGCTGTAAATAATAGCTGTGTTAACACATTAAAAATCAAATTTAGTTATTTTATTTTTATTAAGACCTCCATCCCTTACAAACTCAGATACTCACCTCAGGCTTCTTGTAACAATATGTATTACGTTCACAGTAATGGAATTAATTTTTGAAATTGTTATAGCATTGCAGTCAAAAACAAGAGATCACTGAAGCTCATTTCAATTCACTCAGTATAGAAGTATGAGAAAAATTAGAAGTAGAGGTGCCATTACCAAAAACAAATGAAACATCAGAAATCTTTCGCTCAGATTTATTGACATTCATGCAGTTCACTCACTTGACACAGCAGAGCCTTGAAACAGTTGCAATACAGCAAACCAGACAGACTACAAGACCAGCACTGCAAAATTCATTACAAATTCGCACTACTAAAAAACTCATATCACAAGAACTTTTGGAAGGTATGAGGGCACTTTTGCTCCTGGCACACTAATGACCTCCCATGCTGGCAGAAGAAATTTTGTTGAAAAGTTTTGGCCTCTTGGAGATGTAAAAAGTAGAGATTGTTGCGGGTGCTTGCTGGCTTGGGTCACATTGGTCACTCCCATGTTCACTCTTTGATGGTCAATTCTATTCTACGAGGCGGTGGTGTTCACTCACAGCTAATATTGCCACAGCGCTTCACACCCACTTCTCATGTACATTGTGCCACAGACATTCCCAAATAAGGACATTGCGTGGTTTTGTTATTGCATTGCCAAACACCGCCTGATAAGGGCATTGTGCAGTACATAGCATCCTGTGAGACACTGGTGCAAACTCAGTCGTAACCACTTTCCCACATGAGCTAAACTGTGTCAAAAATAACAACCAACTGTGTTTCCAGAACATACTTGAAAATACAGGACATCATTGAACAGCTCTTATCACAGATTCCAGACTCTACTGAAACCATGACTTTAGAAAAAATAAACACATGGCAAATACACAAAAACTAACACTGCCAAAACATCTGAAATACTTAAAAACCAATTACTTTCCCTCACAAACAACAGAAAAAATTTTTTATGTTCACTTAGTATTGTTATCGGCACTATTACGTTATCCCTCTCGGTTTGGGAGATATTTTGAAGAAACTTACCCAAAATGGAAATCTACCTTAGATAAGGTTACGTGAAAGATTACTGCAACTCTTTTCTTTTATAAACCAATTCATTTTACAGTTTTGTATACAAAGGTTCTATCATGGTAAAGTATTTCACATTACGTGGTACGAAGATATCTCCTGGAGTGCTGCAATTAAGTGATATATACCACATATCCATCTTATAAATCACAATTACAATTAGAATTTACTTATAGCAATTACAATTACAATTTATTAATAGCAATGAAAATTGATTAACAGCAATTAAATTTTCAGTTCTTTGGAAGAATGTACAATTATAGTTGTTTAAAACCAATTGCAATTCTGTATTCAGTGCAAACTGCAGTTGAGTGTCACTAGTGGCTTAAAAAAATGGTCCTTTAGCATAGATAGATTGCTCATTGTGATTCGTCAATGTGATCTGCACACATCATCTGAAAAGGGAATCTAGATCTGCCCAAACTACAAAGAAGCCACTGCCTTACTCATCAGGCTAGTGCTGACAGAACTGTAAAGGAGTCGCGGACCTGTCCCAACAGAAAAGTTCACTCTCGTGCTGTGATCCAAGGACACCATCATAACTGGAGCAACACCCTACAACTATATACCTACTTTAGTGAAGCCTTGACCAACTTGAACCCTACACAAACCAGGGCTCAGTTGCTCAACTTTTCTTTTAATAAATGGATAATTATTACTCAGAATTATTGTACAGTGTAACAGCAAGTAGCTTTCCAGTTAATTTCTGGATTTTTTTGTAGCTTCTAACCCTTGAACATTAATTGAAAAACAAAATCATTCTTGTTGTTCATATACATCTGACTCTTCCTGTTTGATACACTGCTGTAAGGATGATAATTTAACTACATACAATCTTGTTACAAATTATTCTTTCTCTTTAAGTGGACGGTGAATAACTCAAATATACAACTGTGAAATTACATTTTATATAACTTAACTCCATTGTTTTGAAACAATAAGTCTGAGTAACACCACCTACAAATTTCTGTATAAAAAATGTAAAATAAATTGGAGTTCAGTCATTGATTTCCTAATTAAGGCATAAAAATCATATGTCCCAATTATTCTAAATAATAAATTATTATTATTATTTCAACTTGCAGATGGGTTATCACCCTGTGGCAAGCGCTTTCTTCCCTCATCCTGTTTCACTTTCCAGTCCTTTCCTAAATTGCCCAATCGCCTTCATCACCACTAACTTCTCCTGCAACAAATTCCACTCCCTCACAGTTTATTTGTTTGTATTATTGCATCCGTAAGATCTTTTTTCAATACATAGTTGTACAAAGATGTTGGATAAGTAAAATAAGTTAAATTACAGTATACAAAGTTTATACAATGGATGGACACACACACATACACTTGAACATCAGATTATACAGTAATTTATTAATTTTTGTAGTTTAAATATTAATCTATGCCATAAAATGCACATTCAATAAAAAATTCTTTTGGCTGTTTTTTAAAGAGTTTTTGGTTAGAGAAGCAAATTTCTAGAAGGTGTTGTGTTAATGTATTGAAACATTGGCTACCAAGGTAGGACGGTCCTTTCTGGACTAGTTTTAAGTTAACTGAAGCCATGTGTAAGTGTTTTTTATTCTAGTGTCATGCTTATGAAAGGACTCATTTTTTTGAAACAGATGACTGTTTTTGGTCATGAATAAGAGTACAGTAAAACCTCGTTTATCCGGACTAACTGGGACCAAAGGCAATCCGGAAAATCGAAAATCCGGGTAATAAGCAGACTTACAGTTTATTACAATAAAAAACTGTGTTTTGTAACAAAATTACATAGAATTGTTTAAAAGACATTAAAAAATATAAAAATAACTTTTCACATCATTTCTTAGTAAAGAATTGGTCCACTGTCTTCTGTTTCAAACACATGTGGCATTTGAATGAAGCACGGTCATGCAAACGCTTTATCATTAATAGTTCAGCTGGAGTGGTGTCTGGCTGACTTTCCAAGTACGCCATGATGTTTGTGAGCTGATCCGCAGCATCTGCATGTGTCGTCCGCTGTTGCAGTGTGATCGCTCCCTCCTCGTCCACATTATCTCCCTCACTGACTGCTGTAGATGTGCATGCCGCTACAATTTCTTCTTCCGTCATAGTGAAGTAGCCACCATCATTGTTGTCTTTCAGCCACTTACTGATGTCTTCCATATCAACATCTGAGCACCCACTTATTGTTCCTAACATTTGCAGAAGGCCGTCTGCAGCCACTTGCACCAAATCATCGCCTGCCATTTTGTTTGTAGCACAAATAGCTGGCCACAGTTTTTTCCATTACTTTTTCAAAGAGATTATTGTGATGCAATCCCAAGCGTCAGCAACCATGTAAATAACGTCAAGCCAAGATTGGTCCAGATATAGGCAAACCACGTTCTTGCTGAGCACTGTACCACATGAACAGTGCGTCGTCTAATGCTTCATTTTTTCCTTTTTTTGCAGTTTCTCTGCCTTCCAAACTGTTTTTACATATTTTACAACAAAAATCTTCAATTTCTTTGCTTTGCTTCTTCCAGTCGGACACTATTGAAGTTCCAACTCCCAATTCAGCAGCTATTTTTTTCAATGCTTCTCCTTTATCAATTTGATTAATAGCATCTAACTTTTTATCCAT
This sequence comes from Clitarchus hookeri, assembly GCA_002778355.1. Lineage (NCBI taxonomy): Eukaryota > Metazoa > Arthropoda > Insecta > Phasmatodea > Phasmatidae > Clitarchus > Clitarchus hookeri. Next base: position 96,809 of record NQII01001782.1, read on the forward strand.
TGAAACCACAACCTTCTTTTGCTTCAATGCCATTTTAAACTTGTACGTTGAACCACGCACACAATAAACAAAATGATAAGTGCCATTTGAAAACAGTAGGAATACTGAGGAGATTGAGGGAGGGAGGGGAAGTGATGGGTAGGGATTCAAGGTCAAGTCAAAGCTATTTATAGCTGGTGAGTCAATCCACTTCATATTATATATTATCTATGTGAACATTAAATTAAAAACATCTGGATCAACGAGGGCCGGATTAACGAGGTTTTACTGTACTAAAAACATTTACTTGCATGCAAATGTTAAAATCTCTGAGCTCTTGAAAAAAGGGGATTTATATGATTGTGACTTTCTTTTGCCATTAATTATTCTTATGGCTCTCTTTTGCATGTCTTTTTTACTGACAGTGGAATTACCCCAAAAAATTATACCATAACACATTATGAAATGAAAATATGCAAAATACGCCATTTTTATTGTAGTTTTGTTCAAGACCTCTGCAACACTTCGTAGAGCAAAACCGGCCTGAACTTAGTTTAGGTAAAATATACACAATGTGAGATTTTCAGTTTAGTAAATTGTCTACTTTTAAACCAAGAAACTTGGTCACTGCTGATTCAATAATTTTGTCTCTGTTTCTGCTAACATATGAATTAGTGTTTTTTCTGTTGTTTTTGTGAGGAAATTCATATGATATGTTTTATCTAGATTGAGATTTAATTTGTTTGCAGTAAACCATGCATTTAGCTCTGTAAATGTTATGTCTGTTTTTCGTATAAGATCATTTACTGAGTCTCTAGAGACTAAGATATGCTAGTATCATCTGCAAATAAAATTGGAGTAGTACCTGTGGTTAAGGCACATGGGAGGTCATTTATATAAACTAGGAAGAGTACGGGGTCTAATACTGAGCCTTGTGGGACCGCATGCTTGATTTTTCCTGGTTCAGAGTAGAATAAAGTAATTTTTCCTTTAATCCGCACTTGTTTGTTTGAAAGGTACGAGCTTATTAGTTTATTGGGTGTACCTGAGACTCCATAAAACTTTAATTTTTTTATAAGTATGTTGTGATATACACAGTCAAATGCTTTAGTGAGGTCGCAAAAGATTCCATTAGATAGTATCTTTTCATTAAGTGCATTAAGAATGCAGTTTGTTAGTTGGAAAATTGCATCATTTGTTAAGGTGTTTTTTCTAAAGCCAAACTAAAAATTTGATTAAATTTTATGATTCTCAAAATATTGCAACAATCTCCTGTAAATAAGTTTTTCACCAGCATGGCCTGCCTTCCCATTCTGTCCACCTCCATAACCTCTGAAACTTTGTATGGTTTGTACCTCTCCTCCTGTACAGCCCCTTGGCTAAATGTCCACTTCTTATCTTCCTCCATCCTCCCACTCCATTCACCTTCCTGTACATCCTGGCCAGCCCCTCCACTCTCTTCGTCTGTTCCTTGGAGAGCACTACCCCAACTCTATCATTAATAGTGGCCTAAAATTCCTTTCGTCCTTACCTTCACACCTCTGCCTTCCTCATTTACCCTTAAGCCACCTTGCTGCCTTTCTTTGCACCTTTCCTAGCTCCCATACCTCCTCATCCAGATATGGGTCCCAGAATGATGCTGCATATTCTATTATCGGTGTAAGCCTTCCTCTTCTCCTCTCCACTAATCCCCTTCAAGACCCTTCACAGCATTCCCAAAGCCCTTCTTTCCTTTGATACCACACTCTGTACTTGGTTTTTCTACTAAGATCTCTCTGAATCATAACCCCTAGATACTTATACTCTGAAGCTTCTCCTATCTCCTGCCCTTGCCATTTATAGGTAAGTGCCTTCCTACCGTCCTCTCTTCCTAGTGAACCTTACGATCTTTGTTTTTCATACGTTAATCTTCATTTTATTCCTATCTGTCTACCTGTTATTTATTCTATGTCCTCCTGCAAATTATTCCTTCCCCACCTACCTCTGAATACAGTACACAAGCATCTGCAAACAGCCTCACTTTGCCACCCACCATTATTCCCAGGTCATTAACCATAATGGTGAAAAACAAGTGACACAGCACATTACCCTCCGGAACCCCTGATTTAAACCCATCTTCCTCCCACAAGGACTCCCCCTCCTTTTCGCCCTCTGTTTTCTCCCTCTCAGGAAGTTCCTTACTAATCCACTACCCATTTATCATCAAAGCTCATCCATTTTTTGCATCAACATCAAAGTCTATGAAGCAGGCATCCACCTGCTTCCCCTCTTCTACTGCCTGCACCAAATCCTCCAGCAGTCCAGCCAATTAGATCTTACATGAGTAACCTGCCCCAAAATCATGTTGGTACTCCTTCATCCAATTCTTTTCATTCATAACTTCTACCACATACCATACTTCAAGCCTCTCCATCTCCTTACCTGTACTCGATGTGAGACTCACAAGCCTGTAACTGCCAGGTTTTTCTGTTCCTCCTTTTGCTTGTAAACCGGAACCACCAATGCCTCCTTCCCGCCCTGTGGCAACTTGATTTCCTTTAAAGATCTTTTAAACAACATTTTAAGATATCTACACAGCTCTGGGTAATTATCCAGAGTAGCGGATTTTCTGAAGGAAACGTCCTAGACCAACAAAAGTAGCATTAATGGGTTCTGCACAGCTTACCTTGTTCATATTAAGGAGGGCGTAATGTTAAAATAAGTAGAATGTACAAAATAAAATAGTTAAAAGTACGAGCACCGCCACATTGTTTACGTCGGGCGCCATTATTTTAGGTGATTTTCGGCATTGTGCCATTACCCTATTGGCTGTGGGTTGTTGACGTCATCATCAAGGTCTGACGATGTTATCGTCATGGAATTTTAGTTGCTGTTCAGATGCGAGATAGTGCAGTTGTGTTGTTGCGGCCGCGAGTTGTAACGTCCGAATCCGACGGATTTAAAAAATGAGAGTTCAAGAACGAGTGCTTCTGTGCGTAATATTATTTGCCTATGTGGCGGGTGTTACTTGTTTCGTCGAGTGAGGTAAGGTGTACAACAGTTGAATTGCCCGAGGACAGAGGAATTGTACCTGCAGCCTACCTAGGTGAGTTAATTCATATTCTGCCAGTGTGTTTTACAGTTCCTTTAAATCCCTAACGTCCTAGATTAGACTAAATTCATAGGTTAGTTTAAAACCCAACAATCCTAGGTTAGTTTACAAATGTAAAATAGTGATTCACCCATTCTGGGGTTAGGTTCAGTTAGGTTAAATGGGCACATATAACAAAATTAGTCTGGCGTTAATGCCACTAGTATTTTCGTGTTCTGCATAATTAGTAGATTGAAAATATACCACTTTTTGGGGGTTTTTTTTTTTTTTTTTTTTTTTTTACAGAAAAGCTACTATTCTGGATAATTACCCAGCTCTGTTTAAGGTTCCATTCCCTAATTTCCTGTATTATTTGTGTGATGCTGATATTTTTCTTCATTCTGTTTAAAAGTCACCGATTGTGGTTATTGTCTTGCTATATTGAGTATGTTTTAAGTTTTGCTGAAAATTTCTACAAACAGTGGTCAGAACGAGTTGTTTGTCGGACCCACCTGGAGTACTATTTTTGTGTATCATTTAGTATGAAACAGAAGATTTTAAGCCATATGCTGTTAAATAAAGACAATCAGGAATGTGCACTGCCTATTTTTGTGGATGGTTTTGCCTAACTCTTTTATAAATGTTTCATAGCAAATTTTTACTAGTTTGAATTTCTTATCTGTACTTTTGAAAAGGATGCTTTTTTGTCTCACAGTAATTACAGAGAATTTCTTATAAAGCTATAATGGACCATAAACATTTTTATGTGTATCCAAATAGTTTTGCATTGCCTTAGTGTCTTGATTTCTAAGGCCCTGCTACTATGAGTTGGTACTTTGCAGTGCTGTACTATGCCATTGTCATGCTGAAATCTGAAAAGTTTCTGTAACCATGATGTTAGTGTTGCGTTTCATTGTGGTGACATACCATGTAGTGCTGATTGAAATGTCTTATAGCGTGCAGCTGATTGGCACTGCGTTCACGATTGGCTGCCTGATGTGTTATGATATTCATGAACCAGTGAGGTGCATGTTCATTATGTACAGGCACAATTTAGAAATTTGAATGATTATAAAAAAATTTTACTAAATTGGTTGTTGCAAATTATTACATAAACATCCTGTATTGAGGAATATTCTTTTTTTTAAGAGAAATAATTAATCCAGTAATTCATTAGTGGCTATTCTTAACCTAAGTGCTTAATAAATTGATTAAAAAACTTATTTTTTAGAAATTATTTTTGAGCATGATAAAAACACATAAACATGTTTAAAAAACCTATAAAGTATTCCAACCATCCAAATGTCCCCTACCTATCCAATAACCAGAGTGCTATTCTATACCAGAGGCTAACACTCAACCCCTCCTGTCAGAATGCCTGCCAACCCCAAATACCTCCTAACGAAACTGCTCATACAGCCATGAATGTATAATCCATTCACGGTATCTTCGATACTTTTGAAAAGAACCTTTGAAAAATCACCCTAGGAGTTACATGTTCAATTGGTTATAAAAAAAATTGTATATGGAAAAAGGTTTTGTCTTGCTTTTAGCACTGAAGCACTATATAAATTGGTTGTTTTAAGTTTTAAGTAGATTTTTTCAATAAATTTTAATAATTTGTTAAAAGTCCGTAAGAATTAACAACGGATTTTNTTTTAAGTTTTAAGTAGATTTTTTCAATAAATTTTAATAATTTGTTAAAAGTCCGTAAGAATTAACAACGGATTTTTAAGGGACATGTTGGTTATAGCTGGAAAGAAATAGTTCGTAGGTTAAATATTAATATGTATAAATTTAATGCCGTAATTGTAAAGTTAATATTGCTAAACTATATATTTACATTTTTACGTAGCACTCATGGGTAAAGATTTCACCGTTATTAATTGAAATTAAATAAATTTCAGTTGTTGTCCAGCGGACTCTTACACTCCATCTTGTTCGTTTGGGCATGTTTTTTTTTTCAGAAGTATAACCACGCCATATTGGAGACGCTGAATTGTGGTTATAAAACTAACGTAACACATTCTTTCTACTTACAAGATAATTCTAGGTTAAGATGTAATTTTAGTATTAGCGTTGTTATTTCTGCAGTTTATCAAATAAACGTGCAAAATATAGAAAGGCATTTGAATATTTCCGTTACGTTATTCCCTTCGCAAAGAATGCAAAGGAATCGAATTTTGGTCGCCGCCAACTGATAATCGATTATTTTCGAAAGCTTTTTGTGGAGACCAAGAGATGGCAGCACATTAGCGTTGGTTCTTCAGTGCCAAATGTTAGCCGTGACTCGTCTTTCCGCCGCATAGTGTTGTTTTTATGTTGCAGTGAAGAAGCGCGACAGTTCTTGATGGAACAGAGATGTACCTACACCGCAGGTTTCAAAATGAAAGTGATTTTGTTCGCTGAAGAGTTTGGAAATCGAGCCGCGGGCCGTGAATTCGTAGTAAATGAAACGTTAGTGCGGGGCTGGAGGAATTTTTCTCACTTATAAGTCGCACCCCAAGTTTTCAATAAATTTTTTTTTTAATAAAATGTGCCACTTATATGCGATAAAATACGGTACCATTTATCACAGTGAAATCTTTAACCTGAGTGCTACTTCCAAAAGTTTATTATGTAAAATTTAACTTTTTCCTTACAGCAAATATGTAAATAAATCTTAATACAATAAGTAAACTTTAATTAAATTATATAATTAACAGTTCCGATATATACTTCAATCTACCTTTTTGTATGTATTACAACATTTCGCTAAATTGATTAGCATTTTTTAGACATTTAGAGAATTTTATTAAAGTATATGACAGTTGAGATTACATGGCATTGTTTCTCTTCAAAAATAAATTTTGGTAGTTCCCACATGGACACTGTTAATAAAATATTTGACAGTTCCCACAAGGCACTGTTTGTTTACAAAATATTTGACAGTTCCCACATGGCACTGTTTACAAAACGTTTGACAGGTGTCACATGGCAATGTTTTGTTTACATACTGCGGAAGGATACATAATCGGCTCCCTGAAAGTAGATATTTAGCAGGGTTTCAGAAAATCTTGAAGTTACCGTGAATACATTATAGTAGCAAGTCTGCTTTAACAGCTAATTATACTGTCACACATACATTCTGGGTGTAACCAAAGACTGAAGAGAGTTCCTTCATAAATGTTCACACAGAAGTAAGATGACCAGGTAATAACCAAAAGTGTGGCAAGTATTTGTCATGCTACAGCATCTGCTGCCAAATCTTCAGCCACTGCTGGAGCAAAATATCTTATTGGGTGGCCAGTCCTCGAGGAATCTGTGACCTGCAGACTCTGACATAAAAAATCCACCAAATTGCTTGTGTAACAGTAACTATAGTCCGCCGAAACTCTCAGTCCATCGTGCAGATCAGCAAAATGCGGGGTCCATCAGAAACGGTAGCAGAATGTTCCACACTGCTACTTACTGCTGGTGGGAGCATGAATTATAGCAACTACTTGATGGAAACATGCTCAGTAAGGGCTTCCACACTTTCAATATAGACGGGGGAGAGGGAGACTGTCTCCCAACGCCGAAAACATCTCAAACAAGGTGGACCACAACAAGCAGATAATTAAATGGCATTAGGAAAGGATTTTCAGAGAACAGAATGTGAATGAACAATGCCTGCACTAAAACTAGATGAAAATAAATCAACACAATAAGTATTCAGGTAGAGCAATAAAAAACTGCAGAATGCCCTGGGCCCATAACCTGTTGATTTTTCTGATTGTTCATGCAGGGTATCGACCCACAAGGAAATGGCGGGGAATATCATGTAACAGGGAAAAGTCAGGGAATTTTCATCTAAGTCACGGTAAATTTAAATAATTGTTACTCTGCAAAAGTGAGTGAATACAGGATAATGTGATTGTGAGTTTATGCATTTTAAAATTTCAATTTTTGAGTTTGTGAACTGGCAACAATACATCTTTGCCAAGTGACATAGGACCTATACATACAAAATAAAGTAATTTTCTGATTGTAATGGGCATTTGCGTGAAGTCAATAGTGTGTATTGTGAGAAATATCGCTGGACTGAATAAAATGTTAGTCCTGCCTTACTTAGTCTGTTGCAGTGTAATCTAATTCTACTTCACTGACAGCATATCTGTTCTTTCAGGGGTATAAAAAATGGTAATGAAAGTTTTCTGAGGCAGCAAAAACCAAAGATAAACTCATACTGTAAATGTATTCTCTGCAATAGCATCAAGATTAGTTATAGAAACATCAACAAAACAAACGACACAAGCACACTGGGGGAAAAGATACTGTACACATCTCGGCAAACGTTACTTCCACAAATGCACTTGTTGACAAATGCCATCGGTCTGCATTAATTGTAACTATCTGTGGCATTGGGTTAGAGCATCAGAGTAAACGTGTCTATATGACTTCCCATCCTGTGTCCATATTGGATAATTCTTTCAGCCCCAAAATATGGGAAATCCCATATTATACCGGACAGTTGGTAGCCCTAGACCAGATGCATAATGTTTTTTTGTGGTAATGGATGCTAGGTTCTTTTACAGGGTGTTGTTTTTGTATAGGACTCAGCTATACCTTTATTATTTTGATGTTTACATAAAGGCACCACTTCTTGTCGTGTGTAACAGTCCTGAAGGACAGGAATGTACAGTGTTGTTCATGAGCTAGCCAATGACAAGCAAACAGATATGCACAAATTGCCACCTGTTGATTTTTGTTGTTTTCGTTCAAAGCGTGTGGTATTCATTCATCCAGTTTTTGATTTTTGCCCAGTAAATGTCACGTGATGATTGACTGGTCACAGTTCTTCACATTTGTCATTTCTTAGGTTGACTGACATAGATTATCATGATCTTGATCAAAGCCGTCGTCCTGAACATGGGGAATCAGTTGAGTCAAAATGGTCCTCTTTGAAATGACAAAACCATTTTCTTGCTGTGCTTTCCCTGGTGGCATTCTCTCTGTAGAAGGGCACAAATGTTTGGAACTGATCCTGCTTACTTTTTTCTATTGACACACAAACTTATTTTGCCCACAAAAAGGACTAACTTTCTTCCAATTCGTAAAATGCAAGATATATTTATACACACAGAGATGGTGTCACATTAATTAAGTTACGTGCCTGCTTGCCTGGTGGGTTTGTACGACATGAAGCAGCTTACCTAGTTAATGGCGCTCCGAGGGTGCGGGTTACACACCGAGGTCTGGCACATGTGTAGGTTGGCTTCCTACTGCTCAAGTGCCGAAGGGGCAGCGTTCAGCGACATCTCCCATTTCCCCCTCCCCCCTTACTCCTGCACCTGAAGATGACTGTGGCGTCACAGCCAGTGAGGACACTGTTTTCTGGCGCAACCGAGTTTTGAATAAAGACTGAGTTTCCCAGAGTGGCCATGTTTTGATGATGACGAAAAATCTGGTTGTTGTATTTTGAGACCATACCAGAAAATCCTTTTGCAAGAGTAATTTTCTGTATAAACAGGGGTTTCAGGCATGTGACAAGCCAGGGTTGAAGTAGCTTTGATAAGGACAAGATATCCTGAATTGTAAAAACAAAGTTAAGTATTTTAAATTATTAAAAATGTACCAAGCTTTTGAGGGTTTTTCAAAGAATTGTAATCCTGGGAAAATATTTTAATGTAACTTTGCTAGTTCTTTTAATGTATGTTATAATATTTGCAATTGTGGGAATGCATTTTTGGGGAATTTAAAATGCCAAGAATGAAAACTAATTAAGGGAATATTAAATGTATTTATTAATTTATCAATTTGTGTAAAATGTGTACATATATTTTGTTAATGCACATTTTACTAAATCTGAATGTTTTCAAACCAAATTTCTTTTCAGATTGAGAGGTGGGTCACAGAGAATAACAGGGGAGGTTATTCCCTGCCCACAGAAACTAAATAGAGAAAAACATAAGAACATAAGAAGGGTATTCCACAAGAATTCATTTGGGGATGCAAGTGGTAGCTTTCTATCCTGATACCAGTTTCCTGTTCTTCTTTATCCTGGGAGTGATGGAGGGGAACAGTGGTGCCTATTTAAGGAGGGAGCGGGTGCTCTCTGGGTGCTGCTAGTCAGATCCAGGGGATAACTGACATCTCTACGTGTCGGTTACAACACAACATTGTCACCACAAATGAAAAATGTTAATCAATAGACAGTGCAGTGTTGCCATGCGAAAACAAACAAATACTATGAACTTTTGCACCATGCTAATATAGTATCAGCTTTTAAAATGTTAAATGTTGATTATTTCAGATTTTTTCCTTTGTTGTGTCATTTGTTGAATTCACAATACTGAATTTATTGGAATGATTTTGTTACTTGTGATAACTATTTGACATTGTAACCTGCAGAGGCAAAATATTTTTTGTGTTATCTGCAGGAATTCCTGATGTATTGTACAGTTCAGGACTCTGCAATTGCAACACCTCCAGGGTATAATGAAAAGGACTTTGTGTCAGTTTGGGCACGTAGTGGCAAGATGCAGATCACCTCTGAAAGGTAGTATTTTCATTCTTAGTTTAATGCCATTTGTTGATGTATGATAGTTCTTTTCACATAATTTTTAGTTTCCTTTAGAACAAATTACTGGGAACAGATTATAGCAGGATTAGCAAGATCCATGTAATTTATAAATATATTATCTGCAAAAGTAAAATACTGACTTAAATATTTAAGAGCAATATAAATTCTTTTTTCATCAGAAATCTATAGGTAGTGTTTTAGGATTGCTATGATGTAAAAATTATTAAGAAATAAAATTTTGTAATCATGTTATGTAGTTTACTAAGATATGTGTATAACAGGAGAAACTTATGTATAGTACAGGCAACCACTATCTCGTGTGAGGTTTGGCAACATTGTTGAATGCCATTTTTGTAAGACCAGGAACCCATGTTGTACATTATGTTAGGGTTCTAGGTATGTTGCCTAATGCCCATGTTTAAGTATAGTATGAATAATGTTGAGGTTAATGTTGTGCTAACAGTAAATTGTATGGATGAAACGTATGGGCACAATGAAAGGGGTATATATTTGTATATTTTCCTTGGTAATTTATAAAAATTTCTGTAGGAAGAACTTAAAATTTAAAAAATTGTATGGTATATTACAGACGCAAACAATTATTACATCATTTTCAGGAATGGTTGCTGGCAAGGGATTGTTGTAACCTAAAATAACATGGGCATTATTGAAGGTGCCATGTAACCATTATAATACATACATCTTTCATTTAATACACTGTGGTCAGGTGGTCATAGTTCATTATAGGTTGATATCAAAGTTTAGTTCAGCGCTTAGCATATAAATATTCAGTGCCAGTGGTGGTGAAGTGAGCCGAGGATGGAATGCAAGGGCAGGGAAAACTGTAGTGCCCCAAGAAAACCTTGTGAACGGCAACATGGTCCATGTTTCCCACATGCAAAAATCTGGGTGATGTGCTGGAATCAAACCCAGATGGCTTTGGTGTGTGGCGAATAGTCTGACCACTACATCCCCCCCCCCCAAATTAGTAATTGTGATTCACTACTTACGTAAAAAACATAGTAAGTCCTGAACAATTACAGCACTTGTCATAACATAGTGAATAATTTCCTTATGTAGTACCATATAGTTTTAGATTCTATTGATTATGTTACTTGTTTGAGTTATCCAAACTGTTTGAAAAATTAGGAAGTAATGGTCCTGCACATTACACAAAAATGTGGGCTGGTGTAAGAGCTAAACGGTAATGCAGTTGTACAGTGAGAAAGTACCCCATTTTTTAATAAGTATAATTTTTTTTAATGAATTTTAAAACATGCTATAATTTGTGACACACAAGGTTTTTAGGTTTTGACAGGTTGTATGGAAGTAGTACCCACTAAACAGACAAGGTATCCTGCTGTCATGTCGTTTCCACCTGACTTTCAAAACATGTTGCCAAGATGATCACACCTGCATCACAAGAATCGTCGCGTCGTATCCCCACTCTCCATCCATGCTTTCCAGACGTGCTTGATATTAATTCCAAAAGCATACAAAAATATTGCATGGTATTGTTGAATTATTTTTTCTAATAGTTTGACGAAATATATTTCCAATTCGTGTCGTTTCGAGCCACTAATAGAAGAAAAGTCAACTTTTAAAAATACGGGATCAAGAGTAGGCCAACGTACTGCTATCTGTTGAGTTACGCTCACGACTCGCCCTGCCATGCGCGCCATCTGGCTGCTCTTTCCTGAAGCATTACCAGCCACAAAAAAAATTGCATGCCATGTTGTTCTCCTGCAAACCCATTTCATTGTTTCCATGTTGTTACTATATTGTATTAATAAAACAAAGAAAGTGGGACGCACGTGAATAGTTATTAAGCAATTCTTACATGTTTCCAACTCGAACTGTTTAGTATCAGTAATAGCAGAATTAGTGCTTTGCAATAGTCGTTGGTGAGGAGTTGGCAAATAAAAGTGCATTGTCCATCAAGTTTCCCGAATTACTTTTAGTTCCAGTTATATTAGCTATGACGTCCAAAGTGTGGTAAGAACTACAACTACCATCTCACAAATGTTAACCCAAATTCGCTGTCTCAGACAAATTAAAAAAGTTAGCAAATATTTAATTGTTTGCAATGTTTGATATTTTTACTTTTATAACCTACAAATTTTTTTAGAGATATGTCAGTCTATTATACCTTAAAATTTGTTTAGCATTACAGTACAATGGCAAGTGGATTAGCTGACAGTGTACTGATAAAATATACAGCCTCCACTTGACGCACCAGCTGATGGTGAAAGGATACATAAACGAAAAGTAAACATTTGGTGCTACTTTCATCGAACTGTCAAAATCTTGCCAACTTATGAGGGCAAATCAATAAATAAGTTACACTTCCACGTTATGGCCATGTATGAAACCACCTATACATAGGCAACACGGCTATGACAACATACAATGTAAGTTAATTTTTCCACATAGTCCCCAAGTGACTGTAAACATTTCTCGTAACGGTCAACCAACTTTTCAATTCCGGATGCTGAGACATCTCCTCCAGCGCTATTAAACCACCCGGAGACAACTGCTTTCACCTCCTCATCGTTTCGGAATCCACCACAGAATGGTCAAGTGCTCTACTGAGTCTGACCTCTAGCAACGTCACGGCAGTCATAGAGTTTGCAACGGTAATCCGCTGTTAAACTGTGCTATGCTCTATCCCAGATCGCACAAATTTGATCAAGATTCATTGATCAAAATAGTTACACCTATCATCAATGTAGGTAGTATTTAAAAGCAAATCGTTTCACCTGAAAATACTACACAATAAATTTTAACCAGTAATGATTTTTTGCAAAGATGTTTTCTTTTGCATGTAAAGGACATTTTTTTCCCTGTAAAATTTGTGTTCAATCATATCTGGTGTAAAACCAGCATAATTTTTAAACAAAATGTGAGGTAAGCAGCATGCTCCTCGTTAAGACATTTTTTGGTCACCATTCCATTCTCGTTTGGTCCCGGTTTCTCTTTCTGTATTCCTTGACCTTATTTTCTTTGACATTCCCCCTCCCGCTATGCATGCACATTCTGGTAGGCGCAGTTGGCTGGGTGCCTTAAGTTTTTCCTTGTTCCATGTCACTTTTTACAGTCACTTCATTTCAGGTGCAATTCTGCCGCACCCTTTTTAGGGTTGTTCATGGTTTAGCAATTTTAGCATCAATTTTAGCATTTTTGGTATTAGTATGGGCTAGTTTGGGCTATTCATGGTAAAGTGGGCACTTTTGAAAGTCTCATTTGGAATAATAGTCTATAAATATATTTTATTTTAGCCTTACACGTTAACTTCCAAGTGTGGTGGAATATACACACTGTGTTTATTACTTAAATGGCCATATTTATTTTAAAAGGTGGTTAAAGGATAAAAAATGGTTGAAAGGAAAAATTAACTAGGGCATCAGAAGTGCTCACTTTACCGTGAACAGCCTCTTAATTGTGTTGTAGCATTCTAAATTCTGTTTCAGTTGCCCAGTCTAAATTGTTTCATTTTTACTTTCTCACCACTTCACGGTTGCAGTTCCCTGAACATAGAGGCCTAATTGTATTAGATTTTCAGATGATGCTTGAGTTTGTCTACGTGGTGCAATGGAGGTGAAATAGGACTGCTTGCTTTTTGCGTTTGTGGGTTTGTTGTAATTTGCTGTGATAATGCTTACTCCCATTAACTTTCCTGGTTTTAAAAGTAAATTTTTAATTTAATTATTTATGTCACATACTGTCATTTTCAGAATTGCCTTTCTTTTTTTTTTGAAGTCTTTTAACGTGTTGTATGTAGTATGCTTCACATATTTTACTAGCTGCGGTTTTGTCTGGCTCTATAAGAGTGCAAGCATGTTTATTTTAACGTTCTTTTATTTGCGCCATTTGTACATTTATTCATACAAAAGAAGTCTGTCCATCTGTTTGTCTTGATATCATCTATTTATTGTATTAAATATGTTACTTGTGTACCACTCTTGTTGAATTACGTAACATAAATATTAATTTAGTTCAACAGGCAGCATCTTCCGAATAAAATGTACCTCCAGAAGCGTATACTTGGCCTTCCTTTGTTGCAAAAATGGTCAACATTGCACAACTTGCAAGTACATATTACCAAGTGTGAAGTTCGTTTTCAGTAGCTTCATGTGGGAAGATCGGAGGATTTATATTAATTTATTTCAATAGACACACATCTTCTGAATAAACTGATATCCTGGAATGACCCATCCAACACCTTTTGTCACCAAATAATGCATAGGCACCCAGCCCGAGCGCAGCATAACCCATGATAGACGCAAATGTAGGGGGAGGGGGATCAGAGGACGGAGTTTTGAATGATTAATTATTGAAAACCATGAAGAAATTAATAGTAATCACTTCAGAGGGTAGACATTCGCCATGCACACGGTGTCACCAATGTAAGTGTACTGTGTAGATGTGCGGCCTGGATTGAGTAAGCTTTGGCTGTCCTCTGTGATTCTCTGCAGAGCCCAGTTACCTTGCAACCGGCATGGTTTCCTCGCATTCTCCCTCTGGTTGGAAGAGAGAGAGAGAGAATAGCCTGTGGACGGGTGCCTAAGTTATTTCACTCCTTCCGTCGCTGACGCTTCCCCTTCTCCGTCTTGCCCGCCATTAACACATTGCCCGATTGATAACCTCTCCGTGTGCTTTCAGCTGATCAAGTGAGTGGAGGAATTTAAAATTGGGTGTGCATTTACTGTCTGCTCACTATCAATTATATATGGTACTTTGTGATTATGTATTCTTTATTTAAGTGAGTTGAGGTGAAAATATTTTTTATATATTATTTTTAGTAACACTAATACAGTAATAGTTTTTTAAGATTTCCATTTTTATTGTATTTATTAATTAAATTTTATTTAGAGATAATGTACAGCTTACATTCTTACTCAACATAAAGTTTAATGAGGTTAGAAGCTATATTTTATTGCTGTACATGTAAGTTCCATATCTACAAAAATTCTAGATGTATAAAAATTTTTTGACGATTCCCTGAGAAATGGTAGATAGAGAATTCATTGTATTAAAATTTGTACATTTTATTATTCTCAACATTTTGAATGTAGAATTTTTCAGAAAAATATGCTTTGTGAACTTTTTGTGGTACAATCAAGGAAATAACATGCAAAAACCCTGAAACTAATTCACTTTGGTGCCAATGTAGGCACAAGCATTACTATTATTTTAAGGATTCTATCACAATTGTTATTTTTACCACAAAGCAGGTGATTAGCCATCACAAGTCATCCAGAAACAGCAGGACCAAAATACTGAAGTCTGTGTGAGAATTTTATTTGAGATATATTATTGCTGTATGTGGGCTGCACCATTTATTATTACCTTTAAATAAAATATTGTTACTTGTACGGTACCTATATCTATGCAGAACCATTTAAATTAATTTCTCTGTTACTTTTCTGCTGTCTACATTACCATTCTACCAAGAATTTTAGTGTTTTCAATGTCCACCATAGTGGACATTGCACACAGTGGAAGAGTGACTTTGTATCAGTGGGAAGCTCGGGCAAATTTCATACTTTATTATAGTGCTGATTTACCATATCCTTAAGTGAATTTCCATGTGTGCATTTGTGTATGAATACAATAGTTTATCAGAGGGGCATGACATATATTGATAACGGATATCAGTTTACATAATACTTTTAAATCACACCTTTATGTACTGCATAAATACATACTATATTTTAACAATAAAAATAGATATAAACACATACAAGATTGTTTTAGTGCAACAAGAGCGTACCTATTTGCATTACATTATGGTAAATATTTATAGGTTGCAAACATAATGCTCGGAGATTTTCTGTATTTGTTCATAACACAGAGAATAAAATTTTGTTCATTATCGTTCTGTAAACACAGTGAATTTCATAATTATCAAAATAACAAATTCCATCACTAAAAGACCAAGGTTTTTTGAAATATAGATACAGTACTTTCATTCAACTTCTCTCTTATGACAATACTTATGATGCTGTGTGATGGGCTAACACCAGTGTAATAAGTATGACTTGCGAGTCGCAATTAAGATGCCTTAAGCAGTTTCCACAACAGCACAATGCAACTCAACATGATCAATGCCATCAGGTGATGACAGATTTTGTTTTTGGTTTTACAGTTGAACTATGCTGTGTTGACAATAAAAATTGCCTGAGATAATGTTCCTACATATTTTGGTGGGGGAAATTTCACTTTTATACACCAAATACATATGAAAAACATTGCCACAGTCAGGATTACATGTTTTGGGGCAATAAAGTAAATAAAAATACAGTACCCAATTCTCCAAGAATAGCAGCAATAACATTTATGCCCAAGCATTTTGTTTCACTTGTGGGTTGCTAAAGTTTTTCGTTCTTGTGTCATGAAGAAGGGGCCTGATCCTCACTTCTTCACTGAGCTTTTCCTCCATACACCTCTCACTCGCCATTGCAAACTGTTTTGTAATATGGCAATGTGTGTTCTGTTTCTTTCTGCTAAATATAAGAATATCTTAAAAAAATGTAACACATTTTTTCTTCTTTGTATTTGTTATTGCCAAATGCCGACACATCCAATGCCAGTGTTTCACACACTGTGCTTGACGTTGACGGTCAGCAACAGCCAGTGGCTGCCACTTGTGTCGCATTGTGCCGTGTCGTGTTGCGCTAGTGTGAAAACTGCTTATGAATGACAAAATAGAACCATACTCCTGAAACATCTTACATGTGATGTATTGTGCTCATGATGCCTATTAATGAGTGGAAATGAGAACCATGCTCGACCTGCAGGTCACCTTTTAGTCTGCGTGAACATGACAACAGTTGTGTGGACGTGACAATACCTGAACTTAGATCCTTCCATGCCGATAATCTCGCCTCGCTGCACTTGGCCAGGTAATGACATCAACAGCAGGTTATATTGCAGCTTCCATGACCCGTGTAAGGCCGTATCAGCAACTGACATCCATCATGATCTGTCTGACGTACCCTACAAGTATCTCTTGGTGGGCGCCTGCTCTCTGGCAGAGAGGTGTGACAATGAGCCAGAGTACTAATGGCCCGCAGAGAGTGACATCAGTCATTTTCTCAACCCTGGAGCCAAGAGCGTATCAAGGCAATTACACAGCTATTTAGTGACAGGCTAAATATGCAGAAAAAATATGAAAAAATTTTGTGGTGGCTTTACCCCTTGTACAGTACTCTTCATATTCAGTGGTTAGACCTGTGCTCTTATTACATCAATTTGATACACTTTGAACAATTCTCTCACCTTTTTAATTGACTCTGGAACGAAACACCTTCTTATGTTTGATATTCAGTGCTGCAGTATTCTGACAGTAGTATGTAATTTGAGAAGTATAAGCTGGTCATGTTTCACATAATACAAACTAAAGGTTTAAAAAAAAAATGGTTTTGTGTGTATTTTTGACATTTTCACATTTATAAAAAAAAATTTCAGTTATACAATACATGCGTTTGACCTTCATTCAAAAATTATTTTAATGTTTAAAGAACAGCCTCATTAACTTTTGTGGAAAATCATGGTGGAAATGTGGAGGATGTAGAGAAAGGCATGTTTGTAGTGATGGCAATAAAGCTATGTTTTCATGATCAGGCATTTGTAATGTTTTATTTTTTTTTAAATTAAAACAATACACACATGTTAGTGACTTTGCAGACAGCTTGTTACAGATACATGGATGTGATGGAAGCATTTAAACCAGATATGTATCAGGCCCTTTGTGATGGGGACACTAACTTAAACAGTAGCAAGAAAAGGGTGACTAAATCATTCAACAGATCATCAACGTTATTTGACGAGTGCTTCAAACGACACTGTAACTCCAAGGTTAGTGTTCTTACAATGTATGTTGTTTTATCTAGTAAATAAGTACTGCACATGTATTTAAGGTTCATTAATTCTATATATTTCTTTAATCTTGTTTATATTGTTTGTCATGATTATATCGGGCAAAAAATACCTCTTCTCTTATGTTGTCTTTATTAAATAAGGGAATGCAAGTTAGATAGGAGATGGGTAGGTTGAACAAACTTGCTAATGAAATATCATGAATAATGTGCATTCAGTTCAAGGTAGGTGTTTTTCAATTCTGCAAAACACTGCAAATATTTGGGGATGTTGTACACTTACCAAGAACTATTATTCTAGTTTTTTTTTCAGTATAGATTTACTTGTATGTGTAAAAAAAAATGTGTCTTAGTTAACACAAACATGATCAGTAACATGATGTGGTTAACATAAAATTCTTTGACATATCATCACTAAAAAGAAATAACAATTGGGCCAATGTACACAAAAAAATGTTATCAAGAAACAAAGTAAGTCACAATATGTAAAATTGCAGTTCATTACCATTTCCAACAATTGGTAGTCAAGTGCCAACAGTTTCCTGCAGTCAGAAACAATTTTGTGAATATATTATTTTTAAATAGTTTTAATGTGCAAATAATATGATGATGCAAGAATATCTCCTTCAGGAGGACCAGTCCTCACTAGCTAGGATTTACGGAATTTTCACCAACCTGCATCATAGGTTTTGTATTTTATTGTAAGCATTGTCGGAGTATAGGGCATTGCTTTATACATTTTCTAAAGTCTGCATTGTTTGACTTGTGTTGCTAGTATTGTTTCTGTAATTGTCTGCAAGAAAAAAATACTTGTGTTTTGCCAGCAGTCACTAGTCAAAAACTGATTAAACCTGTGCTGCTATAATAACTTGACAAAGCTTAAGAAGCTAATATTTATGCTGTGTCGTATGAACAATTTTGTTAAACATTCTTGACTAGTGGTTTAGGTATACAGAACTCACTATTTGAAAAAAAGTGTGGCAGTAGTAATAAATTAATTACTAACTTGATAAATCACTCTTTAAAACATTACTAACTTAGATTACTGTAATCTTAGTTTACCATCCTATGATTGTCCATCCACCATAACCTATTTATTAACTTCTCTTTTTCGAACCATTAGCTTAAAGCTATTTTATAGTTAACACTTACACTAAAATAAATTAACCCACAAAGGAAAAATAAATACTCAAACAATTTATTATTTAATGTTTCTCCCAATCTGACAAAATGTCTACTGTGTTTCTCATTATGGCCTATCACAACATTCAGTATCATCTTACTAATTTTATGTACTTATCAATACCTCAACTAGAAAATAATGTTGTTAAATATTTTTTGTTAAACATAATTGGAACTTCGGCAAAAAATGGGTAAATCCAAGATGGAGTGTACTGATTCCCTTTAAATTGGCGTTCTGGTGGAAGGTCTTGCACGTCTGAGGCCTAAAAGCGTGGAAGCGCTAGGAGCAACCAAGACATGCGCATCAACTCTCTCATTCCCTTTACATGCAAAGCACTGAATTGGCGTGCAGTCTTGCTGTCAATAACGCTTGTCTATGAGACTTTCTGCGGAGACCCTACCATTTTATGATATAATAAAAATAAAGGTTTGATGTACATCCCTACTCCTTTTTAAATGTTTTGTACTGGGATGTTCATACCTAAAAATGACAGTGAAAACACCCGTTTGAGCTATTTTCACTATCACAAAAACATGCTTTAGAGAGAAATGGAGGAACTGAAGAATTTATACAGACGTGTAACGTTTCTTAAATGCTATTTGTAAGCAGACCTCACTCAGACACATTAAACTGTTTTTTAATAAAACATTTTCTGCTGGAGCTCTGCACACTGTTGTTCAGCGGCCTACCCATGCTGCCACCTTAAGAAAAACTTTCCCCCACCACATTGGTTTTCCTTGCTTGTTTAAAATTAAAAAAAAAAATCCTAAAAGTACTTGTATCTCCAACTAGCTATTGACCTTACACAGTAGTACAGGCATAACAACTGAACTATAAACTCGTATTTATGTTACAATACCAATTTTGGTAAAATTAATACTGTGAAGTAATTAGGAGTTTTGTCAGACAGTACAATTTAAGTTGAATATGAAAGAAGGCATGTATGTACTAAGTTACACTGAAAATTAATTTGATAGAACTCATTTCTTTAAATAATGTTAAAAATTAAATTAATAAATGTATATTTTTAATACAAACTTAAGCGCATTTCCATTCTGGATGCTTTAGAAAACACATTTTGCAAAAACATCTTCATCAAGCAAGCTTATCATAATACACTGAAGAGCCAAAAAAACTGGTACACCTGCCTAGTATCGTGTAGGGCCCCCGCGAGCACACAGAAGTGCTGCAAGACGACGTGGCATGAACTCTACTAATGTCTGAAGTTATGCAGGAGGCAATTCACACCATGAATCCTGCAGGGCAGTCCACAAATCCATAGGAGTGTGAGGTGGGGGAGATCTGTTCTGAACAGCACGTTGCAANTGAGGTGGGGGAGATCTGTTCTGAACAGCACGTTGCAAGGCATCCCAGATATGCTCAATAATGTTCATTTCTGGTGATTTAGGTGACCAATGAAAGTGTCTAAAGTCAGAAGAGTGTTCCTGGAGCCACTCTGTAGCAACTCTCGACGTGTGAGGTGTCACATTGTCCTGCTGGAATTGTTTACGTCCGTTGGAATGCACAACGGACATGAAATGGGTGCAGGTGATCGGACAGGATGCTATCATATCTGTCACCTGTCAGAATCGCATCTAGACGTATCAGGGGTCCCATTTCATGCCAACTGCACACGCCCCATACCATGACAGAGCCTCCACCAGCTTGAACAGTCCCCTGTTGACATGTAGGGTCCATGGATTCATGAAGATGTCTCCATACCCGTACACGTCCATCCGCCTGATACAATTGGAAACGAAACTCGTCAGACCAGGTAACGTGTTTCCAGTCATCAACAGTCCAATGGCGGTGTTGGCCGGCCCAGGCGAGGCGTAAAGCTCTGTGTCGTGCAGTCAACAACGGCACACGAGTGGGCCTTCGGCTCCGAAAGCCAATATCAATGATGGTCTGTTGAATAGTTCGCTCGCTGGCACTTGTTGATGCCCCAGCATTGAAATCTGCGCCAATTTGGGAAAGGGTTGTACGTCTGTCACGTTTAAGGATTCTAGTCAGTAGTCGTTTGTCCCGTTCGTTCACTATCTTTTTCCGGCCGCAGCGATGTCGAAGATTTGATGTTTTATTGGATTCCCGATATTCACTGTACACTCGTGAAATGGTTGTACGCGAAAATCCAAATTTTATCGCTACCTCGTAGATGCTATGTCCCATCTTTAGTGCGCCAACTATAACACCATGTTCAAACTCACTTAAATCTTGATAACCTGCGTAACATCGTCGTCATTGGTTAAATCGTTGAAACGGTCTGCGAAGTTGTCTTATATAGGCGCTGCCGACAGCATCACGTTGCTCTGATTGGTTCCATACCTTTGTTATTTGCATATGCACGCCTATACCAGTTTTTTTGGCTCTCCAGTGTAATTACTTTGATTGTATGTAATAAGAATTAGTAATAATTTTTACACATTTTTTTAAATTCTTCCATCTCAGCCACAAAAGTTGTCATTTTTATAACTGAAATAAATGTGCATAAATTCAATTATTAAAAATATCTGTTTACATTAGTTCCAATATTTTATTTCATGCAAGCAGAGTAATTCTTGTAAAGTCTTCCTTAATGTGTNAATATCTGTTTACATTAGTTCCAATATTTTATTTCATGCAAGCAGAGTAATTCTTGTAAAGTCTTCCTTAATGTGTTTTTTTGCAGAATGTGCTTTCTGAAGCACCCAAAATAGATATATTATACTTAAATTTCTAATTAAAAATAGCCTCTTATTATTTAATTGATTAAATCATGTAAATAAGTAAATTTTAGCAAAATATTTTCCAGTGTTAAAATGTATATGCTTTCTTCTTTCATGTACAACTTAAATTGCACTTATCTGACAATGCTGGTAGTGGACGCTGTGCTCAGTTAGAAGTCACTGTACTTCTACCCTCATCTAAGCGGGTGAAACCGAGAATTGTTGTTAAATTAGAATTTTGCATACAAACGAAATGTCCTTGGTTTCATACACTGGTTTTATTTTGAATAATTGGTAATTATTGTGAGGAAGTGTTGAAATGTGTTATGTGAATCATAAGTACATATTACTTTTAGATATATGTGTTCAGGTGTTGAAAGGGCGTGCTCTGCTGGGCATGATCCAAGGAGGCTACAATATTCACATGAGAGAGACTGCAGCCAGAGAACTGGCCCAGCAAGATGTTGCTGGCTTTGTTATTGACGGCCTTCACAACAACGGGCCAGATGTGGAAGTTCTTCCTTATGAAAATGTTCGACCCATCATCCAGGAGGTGGTTGTGAGTGCACGCACCTTTCTTTGTCATTGGATTATAGATCTGATTTACTACAGTTGAGATTTTTTTGCAGCTATTGGGAAATGTTGTTTTATTAACATTACATTTAGGGTTTCTTGATAGACAATCTCACACTAGTAATACAACCTCAACAAATGTATTGTTACAAGATGCCAGGCGTGTATCTGAGTTTGTGAGGGAAGGAGATCTTAGTAAAATAATAAAACTAAATTTGATTTTCAATATTTTTATAATGTTGTAAATACTCACACAGCTATTATTTACAACATTAAACTACCAATCTCCACTCTTACACTTGTTATTCTCAGTGATCGTAGTACTTACTGCATCTCAATTTTAATTAAAGTCCTTATCACTGTANCACTCTTACACTTGTTATTCTCAGTGATCGTAGTACTTACTGCATCTCAATTTTAATTAAAGTCCTTATCACTGTATTCTCTGTTATTTACAGTTATTTTATTCACACCCATTTTTTACACCTGGCCCTATCTAGGAGGTTCCCTGTACCCTAAGTCTTGCTGAGAGAGGTAAGTGTGATGACCAGAACATTACTGCAACGATAAACCTGTAAATTTAATCCACCCGAGGATGGAAGTGCACGAGTCTCAANCCACTCTTACACTTGTTATTCTCAGTGATCGTAGTACTTACTGCATCTCAATTTTAATTAAAGTCCTTATCACTGTCTCTCTGTTATTTACAGTTATTTTATTCACACCCATTTTTTACACCTGGCCCTATCTAGGAGGTTCCCTGTACCCTAAGTCTTGCTGAGAGAGGTAAGTGTGATGACCAGAACATTACTGCAACGATAAACCTATAAATTTAATCCACCCGAGGATGGAAGTGCACGAGTCTCAATATACTTAACTCTGCGGTAGCGGCACACCTTTGTAAATCTGTGCACACTCCCTTGGTTACCATTCACCCTTGACACACTGATTTGCTCGCTCAGTGATGCAGAGCAGCAATCATGTAATAGTATTATACGTACTCTAGATAAATACATTCACGGAACACTAGGCCATACCATATCTATCATTACGTAAGAAATAAAAATGATTCTCAAAATGCTATCATTGTGTAATGTTTCTTAGTTGCGAGTTGCACATTTTTGCTCCACTATATAAAAAAACAAGGATGCTGCTTATAAACAAGTATTGTAAAACTCTTTACCAGAAAATATTTTTTGAGTTAAGTTTTAATGTTTGGTTTTTTAGGTTGGAATCATTGCCATTTTCAGTGCTGTCCTTTCTGGCAAGAAAAGTTTTTATCAACTTAGTTGAATGTAATTCGTAAGATATGTTACTTATGTAATGTCTGTTCCAAAGTTCTTGAATGAGAACGGAATGCTTGATTTGGCCACAGCCTGGTAAAGGGGAGGAAGAGCTATTTTTATAATATTGATGTGTCAGACACCTTATGCACCTATCAACCTTTGACCTCTTCTTGTCCAGTCATGCTGGTTGCAAAGCAGCGTCTTCTTCACTCACCTTGTGTATAAGATAGGAGAAGTTTGGGTGGCTCGGAATGAGTTCCGATGAGGGAGAAGCGAGGTGGATATGGAGCAGCGTCGTAATACAAGGGCAGGGGGAAAAGAGCTGAGGAAATCCGCTGACAGGTAGCATCATCTAGCCTGATTCCTACATGAAGAAATCCAGGGGCTACCCTTTCGGGAATCAAATAGCAAATAAGATGTGAAAACAAGTTGTGTCTGACTGTGGTCGCGTGTGCAAAATGTTGCTATCAGATGCCTTGCTGTAATGTATTTTGCAGTCAACTGATTGGTTTTAGGGCACCTGGTTGCATTTAGAAAATGCAGGATGCCTATTAAAGAAATGTACAAAAATACTGCTTGAACTGTTGCTGCATAGTAAATTTTATTATAATGATAATTTGTGATATCAGCAATTTATTTTGCCTTTGTCATTTATTGCATGAATCTTTTGTAACAAAACTTTCCTGTAAATTACAACATGCCTTCCTGGTACAGTTTTCTGATAGTGTGGTCATATA
Organism: Clitarchus hookeri; assembly: GCA_002778355.1. Classification (NCBI taxonomy): domain Eukaryota; kingdom Metazoa; phylum Arthropoda; class Insecta; order Phasmatodea; family Phasmatidae; genus Clitarchus; species Clitarchus hookeri. The sequence goes on from NQII01001782.1 coordinate 120,766, forward strand.
ACACCTTCCAGCCTTCGGCAAAGTGTCTCCATCTCCTATCTCTCCACCACTGATATTGCTCCAATATTGTTCCCTCTCCCATACTCTTGCCATTAGGTATCTGTTTTTCCCACCTACTCCCAATCCTCTGTCGAAACATTTCCTGGTCCACCTTTCACATCCTGCCACCACCTCTCCCGCTGGTGTGTCTAGTGCCCGACATCTGTGAAAATATTTCTTGGAAAAAAAAGAGGGGGAGCAGGGTGGGCATACCGCTTGTTACAGCTTACCATATTTTCAATTGGAATTGTAATTATTGGCTTAGTCCAGCCTGCAACTTCTGATGTGATAAAAAAATTTCCTAAAAAAGATGGGTGCCGTGCTTAGGATTGGGGGCATGGCTTTACTTACTACATATATACCCAGTAGATGCTGCACGTTTTGTTTTTTTACAACTCCTACTTCCATATCAGAGCATAATACCATGAAGTTACAGGTTAACCCACTTATAATCAGTATGTTACGTTGACCTGGCAATGACTCCAGATGTTTTCTGAACAGACAAGAATACAAAGAACAATTATTGGTTGCATGTCTATATAATAATAAGTATTCCTTTGTGCATTAAAAGCAGTATATTATGGCGGTTAAAAATTGAAGTAATTTAATTTTATGTTTCTTCCTTAGAAAATTAAAACCTTTTTAGTCTACTTTCCTTGGAAAGATAGGATTATGCAAACATGCGAGTGTCCGTCTGGGATATATGTCCCTCCCTAATAACTTTGTACGAGTGAACCAAATTTCACCAAACATTGTACACATATAGTACTTAGTAAGGACATTAGACTTTTATAGTTTTCTACCACGCTGTGCATTTTTTTCGAAAATGGTGACCATTTTGATATTTATACCACTATTTCAAAACTTGAGAACCATTTAACCAATTTAAACCAAATTTCATATTTTGACAGTTTATCATGTAAAGATTTAATTGTGGGAGGTATAGTCATATAGGTCTGCCATTTTGGATGATAGCACTACATGAATAATTAAGCTTTTACATTATATCTTGGAAACTACCTACACCAATAGATTCTCACCAAATTTCACAGTTAATTAACCCTATGGTTGGCTCTGTTACCTTATTCAATTTAAATTGGTAAGGCACTTATTTTCAACATGGCAGCCATGTAAATATTTTAGGTCTATTTGCTATATCCATTTTACCAAATTCAACCAAACTTTGTATGCTGAAAGTATCAACTTCAAGCATCACATGTGCTAATAATAGTCTTATTTATCCACCATTTTGTGGAATAGATCAACATGAAAATTATTAAATTTTTGTAAAGTATCTCTGGAAATAATCAACTAATTCTCACCAGATTTGGCAAACAAGTAATTCTATGGTACACAATGTAAACTGTTTTAAGTTGTTCTGACACTTATTTTTAAAATGTTTGCTATATAAACATTTTTGATTACTATTCTATATCTACAAAACACTGTAACCATTTTCGTCCAAACTTTGTATGCTGGTAGGTATTTAATACTATTGTAGGTGGTGCCAACATTTGCAATGTAAATGGCTAGGAGACTTGTTTTCAATATGGTGGCCATATAAATATTTTATGTTAATTTGGTATATATATATATATATATATACCCTACTGTTTTACCCATTTCTACCAAACTTGGTGTGTGGGAATTCTCAACTACAAGCGTTAAATATTCTAAAACATTGTCTCTTTTGCCTACCATTTTGTAAGATAGCACCACATGAAAATAAAGGTTTTGTGTCATATTTCGGGAAATTGGCATGATCCGAAGCCCGGACGGATGAGTCCGCACCCTAACCACCAGTCAAGGCAGGGGTCGAGTCCGAACCCTTGGCCCCAACTCCCAGTACCATAGAGGGTGAGCCTAGCATAGCTATGGTACTGGATGGCAATGCAGCGCAGCCAGAGGAGTCCGAACCCCGGACAGATAAGTCCACAGCCGCAAGGAGTGATGACAAACCCCTGCACCCCGATGAACCAGCCCCAAGACGTGGGCTGCCGCCACGTGCCTGCTGCACTGCCCTCCAAGTTTAGGTCGGCAAGTACCAAGAAACCACTTGGCGACCCACCTGGAGCTTCGTGTGGCCGTACCCACTGCATGCAGAATTAAGAAGCCGCAAAGTAAGTGCCACTCCTAAACAACCAAACCCATATACAGTGAAGAAGAAGGGGTATGAAAGTCATAAGTAGCTTTACCTTAGACAGTGACAGTTAATCGATGCCAGTAAGTACCACGTCAATTGTTAATATTGGCAGTGTATAAAACAGTGAACGAATAGAGACTGATAGGAAAGAAATGAACCTGTATGCCGTAAAAGCTCTGGTAAAAACAGTGACTCTGTAAATAGCTAGTTAATGCTAACTTAATGTAAGAGTCTAAAGCCGTGATGACAAAGACATCATAAACATAAGTGTAAATACAGTGAGACCGTAAGTGTTAACCAATTAACAACAAACAGTGCACCTCCTTATGCGAAATAAATGTAGGTCAGTGTGACAGAGTACTCCAATATAAATACGCCTACACGCTGAACAACAACTCTATGGCATATCTCCGAACTGTCCCCAAGGGGAAAGGAAGCTTGGGCTACATGAGAAGAAAGAACTAGGAGCACGGGGAAGCCTGCCTAAGAGAGACTGTCCAGAACTAGAAATTATTGTTGTAAATATTGTCTCTTTCGAGTGCCATGTTTTTTGATACATGTACGTATTTTTAGTAGCTAAATGTGTATAAAATAGTGTAACGCACGTTAAATTAAGTTAAGTAACAAATCCCGGGGACGTAAGGTTCGGAAGGCCTTATGTCCCCTCCCCAGAGTCGAACCTGTCGCATGCCAAGTGCACCTACCCTGCAACCCAGAAGAGGCTACAGAGCAAGCCGCTTTTACCACGCCTTTAGTGCCAGGGCAGGTAGAAAGATAGATTCACCACACCCCATGTGAGTTTAAAGTTTTGCGTGCACGCCTGTTAATTTAAATTTTCATGTTCAAACTGTAAACCTCTGTGTACGCTATCACAGCCCTCAGCTGTTTCTTGTGAGTGTCACACATTTTAACTTTCCTTGAAGGACCGTGGTGTAGTGGTACTACAGTATGTTTACTAAAGTAAGGATTATTGTTTTTTACCTATTAATCTTAATATTTTGTTTATAGTATTCTAAATGAATTAATTATGTTTTATTTTCCTTGAGTTTGGTTTGTAAACATAAGGACCAACTTCCAGGTATTTAAACAGTTTTGTTTACATTCACAACAATTGGTTTCACTTTCATCATATTTCTCCATGTATGTAATTTTTAATCACAGCTATTCCTGTTTTGTACTTATTAGTGCAGATAGACCTAAGAGGTTTTAATTTTATTTTCACTGAATTGACACATTAATTACTGACTATCTGAGATGTCCTTATGAATATTGACTTTTGGAAGCCTTGTAGCTAACAAGTGTGTGCGGGCGATATAAGAAGAGGTCCAAAAGCATCAGAAGTAGCATTTTTTTTAGTGTTAAAATCTCAAGACGCCAACGATGCCAGAGATGACATCTATGCTGACTCCAAGCCGTAAGACCTCAAAAAGAATATTGTCACCCAAAGTTGTTATGCAGTATCTGCAAACGTGGAAGTTAAGCTCACCTCTCAAAATGAAAACATGGAGGCTAGACTCCTTTCACAAAGTAAAATTTTGAGGACAAAATGACTCAGAATTTTGAAAGCCTAAAATGTGAATTGAACAGTAACTTAAATGCATTACAAATAAATTTAGATCAAATTAAAGTGACCATCCAACAGGTGCAGAATGATCTTAAGGAGGTAACCGCTGATCATACTACTCAGAACACTAAACTAAATAAGTTGCAAGAACAGTTTTGTTTATTAGAATCTAGTGTGGATGACCGCATTACACAGGTTATAAAACAGAGTGAGAACAGTTGCATGCAGTCAAAACACGTCTGTTGCATATTAATACTACTGTATCTAACACTGCACATGAACTCAACAACAGCTAGAGAGAACTTAGAAGTACAGATGACAGGTCTTGAAACAAGAATTTCTAAAGTAGAGCAGAAATCTAGTACTAATTCTGAGTCCTGATTCTACCTTACTAGCAAGTGTAGACCATCAGTTTACTAATTTTGAAAGGCATATTGACAACCGCCTTATTAAAACAAACAGCTTATCACACAGCCAAACGTGATTATGAAAAACAAATCAAAGAACTGCAAGAAAAACTAGTATTAGTAAATCAACAGTTGAGTGAAGGTTAAGTAAGCAAGCACAATTCGCTGAACCATTGAGTAAAGAAAAGTTTTCGCAACCTTAAGCGACTTCAAATATTTCATCTCAACCTAGTGCAGTTGTATTGTACCCTACTGCAGCTCTTTTGCACCACCCTGCGAAGCAGTGGGCGGAAGGTATACCTATTTTTTTTTTTGTTGTACGTTTGAAAACCCAGTTATTTTTCAGAAAAAAAAAATAGAAGAGTATGGCAAATTGTTTGCATTAACCGAGGAAGAAATTCTTTTGTGTTCAGGACTAAGTCTAAAGTCAACAGCTCTATTTGGTGGGAGCTGATAAGAGGTCAGGTAAAAATACTTTCAGAATTTAAACACTTATTTTTGGAACAATACTGGAGTGTACACATTCAAGGAAACTTACGAGTAAGGTTGCACAGAAGTACAATCCCAAAAAAGACAAAATGTTAGAACAACATTTCAGTGAAATGTTTGAGTGTACTCTTCACCTTACTGCTCCAATGGAAGATGAAGAGTTCACTGAAGAGATTGTGTCCCAGTTACCAACAAGCTATCAAGATTGTTGGGCTGATCTGCCTGTCTCCACACTCTCAGACTTCAGGCATCAATTGCTGAACCTTGACCAATCTGAAAGACATAGATCAACTAGTTTCAGCGATCCTGAAAGGCCACCTCATCCTAAGTCGCCAAGTCGCCACCCTTGTATACAGGCAACCACCAGTACAGGATGCAATATTCTGGTCAAACAAATTTCCAAAACCAACTTAAGATTAATACTTTACAATGTGAATCTGTTGCTGTGCACATTGGTAATGCTAGAATGTTACCCAATCAATCAGGCAACATTCAAAGTTACTATAAAACTCACAAAAACAAAGGGAAAATATATTCTCCTGGTTATAGAGGCTGTAACCATAACAAAGGGGGAGGGGGGTATTGTCACAGTCAAAACCCGGAACCAAATGCTTGCATACACACAGATGCTAACGTGTACATGATGGGTAAAGGTAAGTTAAGTTCAGTTCAACCTCCTGCACCTACTACTTATGCCACCAATAACCAAAGTTACTGGCAACTACCACCAGTAATGGCGAATCATGCAAACCCGGTAGTAACTGCAGTAACACATAATCAAAGTCACATACAGTGTGCAAGTTATTATCAACGTTGGCAGTCAACAAGTAACATGACTTTTCAATCTCAGCAATATTATCCTAGTAATAATGCTAAGCAGGGTTATCTTCATAAAGGTGAAATATTGAACCTATTGGCAATACCATTTCCACCACCTACTCGAGTACAAGTTCCTAGTACCAGTACAGTGGAAAACCAGCAAACTAATACTTGTGGGAAGTTAAACTAGTCTATGCTCGGAGAGTATCTTGCAAGACGTACTACCTCTACTAAAAGTCTCAATATCTAATGAAGAACTGGAGAAAATTAGACAAGAAGTTCAAAATTTAGTAAAGAAACGTCTTATTACAGCTGCTGAAACACGAAAGAGGCAACAAAAATTGAGCAAGAAAAACATTGAACGACCTAGTGTTAAGAAGAACAAATCCCGTAAGTTCGTTTTGGGAAAAGGTCACCAAGAAGTTATTTTTAACTTTTGAAGGTCCGTTTTTTTTTCGTATAACTGGAGTTATACGTAATAATTGTAATGAACTATTTGATATGGAGGGAAAGCCAGTAGGCAAATGCAACATTACATTGTTAAAACCCTTCCATCAGCCATGTATCCATGTCCAGAAAAATATCAAGCAGTTAATATGTGTAAAGTCAGAAGAACAAGTTACAAGCACTCATTGTTTATCAGGAAATTTACCACCAATGTTTCTGCTATATAAATATTACTGAGGGGTAGTAAGTGAAGTGATAGAAAGGCAGCTGCCATCTTCACTGGTAAGCAAGCGTCAATTAAACTACCTGGCCTAGTCTTTAGCTACTTCACACCCCGGGAACAAGCTCACGCTGCCCACCAGCTGTTGAGGCCTCACCTCGCAGTTACCTCTAGTCATCTGTTTGGACCCCTGGTAAAGCTCACTGGGGCTCTACACCCAGTCATCAAGATCCTCTGCCTAGGCCTACCCTTAGACCTAGGCGTTGAGCGCATCGACGACCTAGACGCAGCTTCACCAACCAGCACCAGTGGGTCGACAGCCCACCAGCCACAGCAGAGTGTGTTTCCCTGCCAAGCCACCCAGCAGACGCCGTCACCACCAACCAGCTAGGCCAGGAGGCCCGCCATAGGACCAACGTCTACGAGCACCCACCGACTGGCAGTGGTAGGTAAGTGAGTGGCCTGCCAAAACCCCCCAATCGCAAACAAGTACTAGCATCACTAGACTTCGTGCCAAGCAGGCGCTTTATAGAGGCACCATAAAGGCTAAGCGCCAGATCTTACAGACTCCGCCACATTAGGGTCTGTAAACCCCTTTTACCTGTGTGCCTGATCTAGCACAAACTAAAAATAATTTATATTGAGGCGCTGACTTGTTCCTGCCCATAGACCGTCATGCGTCAACTTTGTGTTCCTTTGTTTCTATTGTACAAGTGAGGTTAAAGTGAATAAAAGTTCCCAACGCATGCAAATTAATAACTCTGTTGGCATTTTTGGTGGAGAAATATTTAGAGTGACATTTGAATTAGTAACAAAAAATTAAAGTTGATTATTCTAGATTTACATACCATGTTTTGTAATCAAGTTTAATGGGTAATTTTCTAGTTTAGGGGCTTTTCTGAAAATAATAAAAAAAACTCCAGAAAGTGGTATATTTCGACTCTACTAATAACGTAGAACACGAATATACTAGGGGCATTAACGTACGACGAATTTCCTAACATGTACCCACCTAACCTAACAGAACCTAACTCCACGATGGGTGAATCACTATTTTACGTTTTTAAACTAACCTAGGATTGTA
>NQII01001782.1:128782-142518 GCA_002778355.1 Clitarchus hookeri
CAACTTTTGTTGGCATAAAACGTTTCGTTCAAAACGTAAACAAACTGTCAGAAACAGTCACCTCACAAACTTGTTCAATTTTTTAAAATATGTTGTACTTATTTTAAAGCCATGCCCCCAATATATTCGTGTTCTACGTTATTAGTAGAGTCGAAATATACCACTTTCTGGAGTTTTTTTGTTTATTTACGGCAAAGCCCCTAATCTAGAAAATTACCGTTTAATGTTTTAATAGAGTCAAATTAATTTTGGGAACATGTGTTTCATATAGAAGAATTTGAAATATTTAAAACACATCAGATCAGCAATATATTGGTAAAAATATATTCACACTTGTTTTACACCCATCAGTTGTCCATCTGACGGTCATGTCATCTTCAGCCAAACACAGGGCCACTTTTTTCTATTGATCCATCAAATGTTTAACTTTTGACAGATGGATGGATGATCCACTACTTTCTGATGACATTCCCTGAATATGAATGTGCACTTATTTAAAAACATCTGAAGACCAGTGTTTATCAGAAGGTATTGCACTCTCACCTGTCTCTCTGTACTTGTTTTCTCATAGTAATTGCTGTTGCGAGAAAGTGGCTCTCAGGTACTTGTGCTGTTCCTACCGCCAGCACCCCTTGGTACTTGGGTGTAAGCTTCATGGAATGGGCTTTGGTAGTGATGGTCTTGATGGCAGCTTCCATTTTCTGTAAAGCATTCTAGATGTACAGTATATAGCGGCCCTGGTCATCCTGTCGCATTGCTGTCAGCATGGCACACATGGGTGCTAGTACCTGTCTCACTGATTCCCCCTCCAATGCCTTGGCCAGGGCATCTATGCTTCCTGTGTGGTGTAGTCAGGCATACCACTTCTCAGGATTAGCGGTAGCATCAACTGCAGTATAAAGCACTCTGCCGACATATTGTACATCCTCGGAGCACCGCACTAGCGACAGACGGACTAGCTGCACAATATACGGCCATAGCTTCTGCTGTGGTTCTCCTGGCCACTGTGTGTAGCTCTACAGTTGGGAATGGTAGACATGTTTCACATTTCGGTTACCAAAGCACAACACCAAGGCTGACACCAGCTGATGTCATTCTGGCTGTATGCTGAGCACTTAGTTTCTCAGTGTGTTTGCCATTGTGACAATATATTCAAAGCAGCTACAATCTCACATTGGTGGTTTCAATACCCCCCNTTTCTCAGTGTGTTTGCCATTGTGACAATATATTCAAAGCAGCTACAATCTCACATTGGTGGTTTCAATACCCCCCCTCCCCCTTCCAAGCCTAACCCAGCTTAGAAAGCATTTGCTGGTCTAGCATAGCTGGTGGACTCCCTCTGANCCCCCCTCCCCCTTCCAAGCCTAACCCAGCTTAGAAAGCATTTGCTGGTCTAGCATAGCTGGTGGACTCCCTCTGAAGCTGTCTGTTGTATCTACTGGCAGCTAACTTCTGTCTTCTGCACACTGCTTTAAGGCTTTAGCTTGGTGCTGGTTGAAATCATTCAGTGTCTACTATCCTGCTACTTCTTCCATTTTATCTGCAATTTTTCTAGTTACCATTTATTGTGACCCCCATTGCAAAACACAATTTAGTGGGTGGTCTTACTGGTAACTTCTTATCAACAAACTCCAAATTTTAATTTACAATTATATTAATGAATAAATACCCCCATTCCACTTCCGACAATGTTTCAATTATCTGAACATAGCCAGATTCGGATTAGGATGGAAGTCTTAATGTTACTACATAAAAGAGATAAAAGTAATTCTCTCATTCATTTACAATAGTAGAGACAAAATAATGCACATAATTTACTTTCTCCTTTCTTTTTATTCCGCACCCTCCCTTCCAGTGATATATCACCACCTACTGTTTACAGTAATAAACAGTTTCAACAAAAATTACTGCAGTAAAACAACAAACCATCATTGTTATAACAATAATCAATATTCCAATTAAGTCAAACTCAGTAAAACCTTTAAACCAAAATGTTTAATACTGAGTAATATTTATATTATCAGGATCGTCAAGTCTTCAACCAACTAGGCTCACCTCTGCACTTTTGTACNTTAATACTGAGTAATATTTATATTATCAGGATCGTCAAGTCTTCAACCAACTAGGCTCACCTCTGCACTTTTGTACGGATTAATCATTCTCCAGTCTACAGTACTCACCTAAGGGCATGTCACGCACCCTCTGCAGTTACACTGCTCTAACCTGTTGCTGAAATTATGCCAGGACAACCCTAGCCACCTAAGTGCTCCTGTCTTAGAGTTGTTTCCCTCCTTGCCTCAAAGTCTGCTGTCCTTGTCCTCTCCACTGACACACTGCAAAGAAGTGCAATGCAACAACTGATGCAATCTTTCTCCACACCACCAGTCACTCTGANCTCTCCACTGACACACTGCAAAGAAGTGCAATGCAACAACTGATGCAATCTTTCTCCACACCACCAGTCACTCTGATTTAAGGTGGTCACATTCCTGTCACTTTTCCTGAGTTTGAGACTCAGAAGCATGGGAGTGATAAAGGCTACACTGCCAAGTGCACTATTGCCACTATGTGCGAGGCTCTGAACTGGCATGCAGTTTTTTCATTGAGTTGTAGGTACCTTTGGGACTTAAAGCTGTGACATCTTCTTTTATTGGAAGGTCTAGTTTCACTTGTGCGGTTAGTGTGTTTCAAGATATAACAGTTTAAAAAATCTGTTTTTAATGATATTGGGAGGGCTCCAAAATATTATTTGCAGCATGCATGTTATCTTGAAGGAGCATTCCATCCTCGTCTGGGCTCTTTTGTTTTTTTTTTTTTCCCCCATAGGTACACATATTGGATACACTTTTAATAGTTTATTCAAATAGTGTATATTTCAAACATGCTGCAATGCAGTTCACAATTCTGGGGCATTCTGGCAGAGTGTTACATAAGCTNCAAATAGTGTATATTTCAAACATGCTGCAATGCAGTTCACAATTCTGGGGCATTCTGGCAGAGTGTTACATAAGCTGTCTATGTCAGCCATGCATGACTCTGGCACAAATGCTGCTCCCCTGTGCTCCTCCATCTCTACTGGATATGTGGTATGAGATAATCAATGGGCTGGGGAGGAGTAGGGTAAGCAACCTACATGGTAATTTCTATTAAGAGGACGTGGGACATTAATTAACTCCTAATATGTCAATTGGAGTCTACACAATTTTGAGAGCCAACATAGAGAAAATTTAAAAAAGTAATCCTTTATAATTGTTTTTGTCAACTTTTCAAACAACTATTTTGCCATATTGGTGTATTTATGACGCATAAAAGTTTACGGCAGACGAAATATCTAGGCAGAAGTACATCGCTCTGGTAAAATATTTGCTCACAAAGTTATTAAAAACATTTCTGTCAGATATTGTTTCCTTTGTTTTTTTCTACTGACTTCAACGAAACTGTAAAATGTAATTAACCTCTAAAGCATAAATTAATTTTATTGTATACATGTAAATTCATGCATTCTGTTTTGTGCCAGAAACACCTGCCGGACAACAAGTTTCGTGTTGTTCACGGGTGCTGGAACCCAGAAGTAGTGCTCGACCTAGTGGAAGAAGGCATTGATGTATTCGATGGTTCCTACCCATTCACAGTCACAGAAAGAGGGTCAGCTTTAATATTCAAATACAATGCTCAGTCAAGGTAAGAACAAAGAATGAACTAGAACAAAGTGTTTAATAGGTAATGTAAATGCTACTTTTAAACAAGTTTGGTACTTAGAAATGAAGAGCACACATTTCAATCATTGCTCTTGAATTGTTATCTTTTGCCTTCTCTGATAGAGGAACATTAATTACCTATACTTTTACAGTCTGCCATGTCCAACAGAGACAGGTGAAGGAGAGGTAGTAAGAAAGGAAGATTGTCCTAAGAGCATGCCTACCAAGGAAAAGGCTGATTTGGGAAAAGGAGTTGTCGACATGAAGTACGAACTTCCATTAAAAGAGGAAAGGTAAGTAAGACATCGACTTTGTGAATATTAATTGTGTTGAAAAGATGTACTGTTCCACTGTACCAATTGTTCCTTTTGTTATTAACGTAAAAGTACAAAGATCTTACCAAATATTTTAAAATAAGAACTGTCAACCATTCTTTGTTACTTAATAATATGATAAACTGATATGTCATACTGTAGTTAAAACAAATCTATGAACCTCGTATCAGACACATAAAAGCACTTCCTGGAATTGTTTTGTAAAAATTTTGGGTAAACTCATTTGGAAATTTTGACTTTTAACACACAAATATTTTTGGGGAATAAAATGTTTGGCAATAATGATACACAGTGCCACAAGGAATGCATGAAATACTAGAACTTGAACTGCTGCTTAAAGCTAATCTGTTAAAAAATGTTATTAAACACTTGGCTGTTTGAAAGTGGAGTTATGATACTGTACTCTTGTTTGCTCCAGCTTAGTTTTAGTACCATCTTCAGGATGATGGTGATGTTTCATAAAGTTGAGTGANTGTTATTAAACACTTGGCTGTTTGAAAGTGGAGTTATGCTACTGTACTCTTGTTTGCTCCAGCTTAGTTTTAGTACCATCTTCAGGATGATGGTGATGTTTCATAAAGTTGAGTGAAAATTGCTGAAAAGTTATATGTCAATTTTTTTCTTGCCGGAACACTAAATGGCCACTGTATAGATAACTGGGGAGAGTCAGAATAACTCAACACTGAGTGAAGTAATTCTATCTGGGTTTTTTAATGTGCAGGTTTAAGCTGCCTGTTGCTTTACCGTGGAATGACATCACACTAGATACTGTACTCTGTGGAAAAATGATGTGCTGAAAATGTTGTAACGTTTGTGAAAGTCTGTGGTTTATGTTCCTTAGCTTGCCTATAGGTACTTTACTAGTTCTTGGCATGGCTTCAAGAAACGACACCTGTAATCACATAGAATTGTGTGTAGTATTGTACTTTTTTTTTTAAATACTCATTGTCATTATATGCTACTTGTAGCTCTGAATAAGTCCTGTGGTAGACAAATGAATTCACAATATAATCAGTATTCTGACAATAATCCAGGTCCCATTGGCAGTCATTTTTCAAAGTAGTCCTTAAATGAAACAGAAATCATGTTATCTGGCCTGTTCAAGTGGCTTTGATCTCAGAGTTCTTTCAGGATGCTGGAGTTTCAAAATATAAAATTGACGTCTGATTTAATTTTTAAGTTTAAGCAAAACTTAACTTACTTTAGTTTAAGAAGTTAACAAAATCTTTTGAAAATGGATCACTTTAATAATGTTGTGCATGATATGAAACATTTTTACTTAATAAAAAATGTTAAGTTGTTTAAAATTAAGTTTTGTAAAGTTAGTTTTAGCCCAAATGTAATTAGTGTTACTAATAAAATAAAATCTGAAATTGTAGTCAGAATGTTTTAAAAGAATAATTCTGTGTTTCTTTCATGCAGAAAAACTGTTGTGAACTTTCAGAGTGAACAGAACCTAGTGAGAATGGTAAAGATAAATATAAATTTATAAACAACACATGCATGTACGATGATGTGGCTGCCATCTTCGCTCCTGACATGATGGCCAGTCATGAATTGACAGACAGCAGTGACTGGTTAGCTAGTCTCTCCTGCCCCTGAACTGTGAAGCTGGCTGGGACTCTTCACTGCCTGTTCCCTTGTTCATTGTCATCAGTCCCACAGTGATTGTGATGTTGTAGCTGGGTGTGGACATGCCGTTATAGCAAGCCTGGGAATGGGGACGTGTGACATCCCCTTGTTAGTATTGTCCCCTTCCTACCTCACTGTCACTTCTTCTTCACTAAGGGAGATAGTTTAATTTCTTTTAGTCCTGCACCCTTCCTTAGGCATAGGGTGGCTGATAGGCTCGCTCTTCATGATCCAGCGTGCCATCAGTACCGAGACGCGAAGGAATAACCTCAAAGTCTCTCCCCTCCACCAGGTGTTGGTATGTTGTGCCTCACAATCCAGCACACTGGTGACTGTGGAATGCACTGCCACACAGATCCAGCTCATCACCAGCACCGAGAAGCAAAGGCATGGTCAGAGCAACCTTTAATCGTCTCCACCCAATGTTGTCATGTCGTGCCTCATGATCCAGCATGCCAAGGGCTCCAGGACATGTCGCTGCACAGATCCAGCACACCCCTGGCTCCAGGACTCGGAAGGAGGCAAGGTCCAAGCATCTGTGGGTGTTCTACTGAGATGGGTGCCTCACGATCCAGCATGCTGATGGCTCCATGACGCACTTATGTACAGATCTAACATGCCGTCAGCACTGGGACTTGTCCGTCCTTCATTAAGAGGGGGGGGGGATCATTGAGTCCCCTTCCCAATCCCGGTTTCTGACTAGGGATGTCCCGGACACTCCCAGCATCCAAATGGGAGAACTGTGTACTGAATAACACTTGCCAAGTAACCAGGACACAGGGTTTTTAAAATGTACAATGCTCCTTTTTGTACGACAGACCCTACGTCTTGTACCCTGGAATGGCCTGTAGTATATCACAATGATACTTCAGTAACTTCTGTTTGACTGCCGACAGTGTATAGCATGGAGCCCATGACCTGCATGATCGTAGTGACATGAAAGTGGTTAGAGAAGAAGCAGATGTCTTTGCATAAGAATCGCCCTAGAGCTGGAACAAGAATTACACCAAGGGCCAAATGCTCTTTATATACCCAGCAGTCAGGCATGGCTTAAAGCAGTTGATTTACCATGATGGGCCGGCAGGATCACGAGGTTGCATCAGTATTCATTCCTTCCCTGCAGTACATGTTGTGCACTGATTGTACAGAAGAAACATGAGTATTGAGACACTCCTTGCGACTTGACTGTGGTTGCTGGGTTGTATGCCCAGCTGGGCGCGAAAGTGACATGCTGCTATGCAACACAGGCAGGGCAGAGTTAACAAGTATTCACCATACATACTTGAATGGGCTAGCACGTTCACATCATCACCCCACACTTTGATGGTTAACGACTACAGCCAGCCACTGCGTCCTCTTCAGTTCTTCACCCCAAGCCACCAATGCACACCCCACCAGTCAACCCATTCCCACCTGAGCACTTGTAAGGTGCACTGGCGAGGTGAATTGAGACCCTACTGTGAGAGCCAAAGTTGTGACTCTCCAACAATGGTTCCCTAGTCTCAAATAACTGCAAAACCCAAAAATCCAAAAAGTCTAAACACAAATTAAAAATTCTGTCTTTGAAACTTTATAACTAGCTTTATAGTTAACCTGGTTAGTCAGTTTGAGTACACTGGTTCCCAGGAGGGAGATCGCAAACACAACAATCACATATACTCCATTTATACAGAAAAACATATTTCCCATGTTCAGTTCTTTGTGGTCTTCCAATCTTTGTACAAACAATACTCATTGAACATAATTCTCCATTGTGCTGTCCATGCTCATAATGTTATTTCCCGTATATACAGATCGTCCCAAATTATGTTTACACTTTTAGTACTTTAGTAACAAAGAAACTATTAAAAACAACCTAATGGGACTGCAAGCATTTGACATGAATTTTAAAGTGCTATTGGACATTTAAATATGTCTTGAGGTACAGAGTTGATAGAAGGCACAATTTGATACTGCGCCACAATTACATGTAACAATGACACAAGTATGTGACAAGTTTGAGAGGAATGGAACTGTGTGTGATGTGAAGAAAGAACAGTGTGGCAGGAAGAGAACAACAATGGATGAAGAAAGTGTGGGGGCTGTGTTGCACAAATTCACACATTCCCCCGGGAACTCGGAAGTCCATACGGCAAGCTGTGTGTAAGTCAGGAATCAGTAAGTAAAGTGGAGACACTGTAGTCTCAAGTTTTTTAATGCTATGAATAAAGACGACCCGGATAGGCATGTTGAACATATGCACCAACAACAAACATTTTACTGATGTGATTGTTCTGTCCAATGAGGCAACCTCTGAATGGAATTATCAAATGCCACAACTGTGTGTACTGGGCTAATGAAATTCCCCACATTGTGGTAGAGCAAGCAGTTAATCTTCCTGGGTTAACAGTGTAGTACTGTATCTCTGCCAGAGGACCTGTGAGACCATTCCTTTTTCACAGAACGGTGACAGGTGAAAGTTACTGTACCATGTTGCAGGAATACATTGTGCCAGCTGTTTTATCAACTTTACCCAGATTATTGTTTTTTTTTGGCAGGAAGGTGCACCATATTACCACGGAGATGAAGTCGCTCCTGGATGAAACATTTGTTGGGAAGTGGATAAGCCAACAAAGAAGTGTTGAATATCCACCCAGATCTCCAGTTTTAATACAGTTATATTTTTATCTGCGAGATCTCTGAAGGGCACTGTACCTACACCACAAAGCCACGGAAACTGGATGCCATGAGAGACGCGATTGTGACAGCCTGTGAATCCACTCCCATGGAAACTGTAGCAGCAGTTTGTCGTTCTGTTCTACAGCCTTGCAGACAATGTTTTGCTGCTGCGGGTAGACTTTTTAACAGTTGTTAACATTCACACACACTCAATGTTGTCCTTACAGCAAGTACAAGCAGACCCATCAGATTGTTTTTAATAGTTCTTCTGTTATTCCCATCCAAAGAGTTTCGGACATCCATTTTACAACATGACACACTTAAATAAAGTTACACTCTATCATTACTATTATTTACGTTCACATACAAGAAGCAAAACAAGTTCGCCTGAGCAATTCCTATGTCCTTACCTGTGCCACAACTGCCTTGGACACAGCGCTGCCCAGCCAGGTGACCCATGCCAACCCCGCCGGTTCCCCACTTGAGCCTTATTCCGGCAGGGCTAACCTGCCATGTCACGCACTTGTGCGGGAGGCGGGGGGAGGACACTCTTGAGCACTTCACCCTTCACCCATCCCCCTTCCTCTCTGCCTGCCGCTTCGTCTAACTGTGTGGCCACCTGTTACTCTCCTGCCAGCGTGCCGAATTGCTAAAAATAGCCTCCATTTTGGATTTAACTGTGCACGTCCATCCCGGACAGTGTGCCTCACAGGCAACTGCCACCTGTTCTTTCCTTTTATTTACTGGGTTTTCCTTTATGTAAACATGCATGACACATGCAGTGCTTTACATGTGTCCATCCAGAAATGCCGTCAAAGCTTTATCATTGGTTAACTTCACACATGAACTAATCACTTACGTTAACTTATTTACAATCTAGTGTGGGCTCTACCCTGCTATTTATACAGCTTTTTTTTGTGTTAGGGCATTGCTATCCTACTCAAAGTTGCTGTCTGTGTTAACCCTCAACTGCTCTCCTTCGGAGTCCTTTTCACTAGGTTACCGAAGCGAGGGAGGGCGATACAGGGGAATAGTTTTTTGGGATTCCCTTTCTCTAACTTCCTTTTTTGTAGGATTACTGTCTCGGTGGGCAGACAGATGAACGGAGGGATGCTGTTCACATGTCTTTTGATGTAGGTACCATGAAACAAACTGTTGTATTTGTCTTAAATTATCATACCATCAGCATTAGCTAAATAACCCAAATACACACTTCTTATAAAAAAAAATTTGTGATTTTGTCCACACACAATCTTTCAACTTGGCTGCTTTCCAGCATCTAACAGTTTGTTAAGTGTGTTTGTATTTTAATGTTCCGTAGGTTTAACTAGTGCACTTTTTATAGAAAAGCCCTAACTATGGTCCGTCTCATATAAGTTGGCGAGTTTCTGACAGTCAGTGAGTGGCCACTTATACGAAACGAACAAAGTGCCATTTACAAAATCCTGTATCAACTGATGCACGAACAAACAAAAGTTAATATTATGTTGGCTGTTCTGAGTGCACTGCTGACGCACATTAGACAAGCAGAAAATACACGATAAGAAAAAGTTCGTAGATTAATTAATACATTTTATTTTACGAGGTCACAAAACAGTGGTTGTTAGTGTTACAAACTGAACTTCGTGATGAAGTAGTACTGTACAAGTGTTCAAAATGAAATGCACAATAAAAGATTCGTATCCAAATGAAACGCAACTTCAAAACCTTTTACAACATCGTATACCCCCTTTCCAATCATGCTTTCCATACGTACTTTATATTAATTCCAAAAGCATACAGAAATATTGCATAATATTGTTGAATTATTTTTTCTAATAATTTGACTAAATAGATTTCAAATTCGTGTTGTTCAGAGCCCGTAATAGAACATTCAACTTTTAAAAAGACGCTATCTATTGAGCAATGCAAACGTATCAAACCTAGCTCTGTCATGACGTGCGCGCCATCTATCTACTTTTTCCCGAAGCATTACCAGCCAGAGAAGAAACTTTCATGCTAACAAATTTACGAACAGATACCAATAGTTTTATTTTTCCGCGAGCTCTCCATAATTTTTAAAGAAGCATCTATTTCATGTACAGCAATTTTGAGTACTAGTAATTTCTATTTTGCCGGTAATTGTTCGTCTACGTAAATTATACGCCATATTGTTCTCCCGAAAACCCATTTTCTTGTTTCCGAAGAAAATGGGACAGACTTGAATAGTTTTTAAACAATTCTAATGTTATTCCACTTCACATATTTCCAACTTGAATATATTAGCTATAACGTTCAAAGTGTATATAATAGCTACAACTACCGTCTCGCAAATGTCCACCCAAATTCACTGTCTCTGACAAATTAAAAAAGAGTTAGCTAATATTTAATTTTTTGCAAGGTTTTATGTTTTTACTTTTATAACCTACTAATTTTTATTAGACAGATGTCAGTCTAAAATTTCTTAAAATTAGTTTAGCATTACAGTACAATGGCAAGTGGATTAGCTGACGTGTTGATAAAAAGTACAGCCTCCATTTGATGCACCAGCTGATGGTGAAAGGATACATAAATAAAAAGTAAACATTGGCACTACTTTCGTCAAACTTGAAGAATCTCGCCAACTTACATGAGACAGAGAATACTAGGCTACTCCCCATTTGTTGTTGTCCATTATGTCTTTTATGATCATGTTCTGAAAAGTCTATTTTCCCTGTAAGGATTTTTCCATCTTTGTACAAGTAAAATACACTAGTGAAAATGCATTTAAGATCACCTGTGGGAATACATGTATCTGGCCCAAAGTTGGTACACAAGAAGAAGGAGGTGGTATGTGAGTGTGTTCAAAACATCAAGCCCGTGGAACATCCAGTACTTTAAATGCCACATATACAGCAGACACCTTAATAAGGAGTGTAACCACCCTGAATGGCCACACATGCAGAAGTTATGATATGTAACTTGTCATACAAATTCTGAATGTGTCTCTGGGGTACGGTATCCTACACTCACTGTACTTCTTAGCGTAGCTGGGCGATAGTCATTGCCTGGGCTGAGCTGGATGTCAGGTGCCGTCCCATAATTTCCCACAAATGCTAGATGGGCTGAGGTCAGAATTTCTAGCTGGTCAGGGTAGCATGTGTACACCGTGTAGAACATTCTGTGTTGCCCTAATGACATGGGAAATTCTTTATTGTGCTGGAAGATTGATTCCTGCAATGTGTCAAGATATGGTCAGAGGACAGAATTAACTATATCATGGATGTATAAAGTACTTGTCATGCTTTCCTGAATTAATTCCAGAAGTGATTAGGATGTTTAGCTTATGTCTCGCCATACCATAATCCCAAGTGTGGGTCCAGTATGGCGATTGTGAATACATAATGGATTGTTCCGCTCACTCGCTCATCTACGAATGTGAACACGGCTATCACTGTGCGCAAGGCAGAAATCACTCTCACCACTGAACACCACTGCTCTCCATTGACCTCTCCATCATACACTCTCTTGACAGTCGACACCACCGAGACGTTCATGATTATGAGCAGGTGTTATGGGTAAAATATGCCAGAGAAACACAAGAATGTAAACCTACCTCCAACAGTTCATTGATTATTATTTGTGCAGACACATGTGCCCCCGTTCCCCCACGGTGGCTTGGATTGCACTTGCAATTGCTGTTCTATCAGTCAGGGTGGCCTGAATGACCCACTTGTCCAGGTGCTCATCAGTGCAGCGAGGTGGCACTGGTGGGATTAGGTGGCTGTGAGAACCCTCTGTCACCCATCTTCTCCACCACCGATGGCCCACTGATACATCACGTCCCAAGTGAGTGGCAATTCTGTGGAATGTCCAACCCTCATCTCCGAGTCCTACTATATGACCACACTCAAAGTCACTTAACTGATGGAGGCCACGGTGGCTGAGTGGTTAGACTGCTCACCTCCTACCAAGGCGAATCGGGTTCAATCCCCGGGCAGTTCACTCCGGATTTTCGCAAGTGAGAATCATGCTGGACAATGCCGCTGGTTGGCGGGTTTTCTCTGGCATCTCCAGTTTCCCCAGCCCTTTCATTCTGGCACTGCTCCGTTCTCATGTCACTTCACCCTCAACTGCTCTCAAGACCTCAATATTAAGAGCCGTCAAAATCTCTTCATTCACTCACTTAACCGATGTTTACTAAATGGAGGTCCATTAAATTGAGGGTTCACTGTATTAATTTATACACACATACTCTCACTTACTTTTTATAATTTTCATGATAGATTTACCAGACCATAATGTAATGTTATGTGCATGTCTTATTTTAACTAAATCATATTAGTTGAATATGTGATATTTTAGATTCCGGCTTGGAAATTGCAATGTTGTGTGTACATACTACTTTCTTTAAGAGAGATTCTGTCTGTGATACTATGCTACACATTTTTGCTATGTACCACATATTGAAAACATTCCTATACAAGATAATCCAAATCGCAGCTTTTATAGACAACTCTAATAACTCGTAGTGTAAAAAATTATAGATAGCTCACCATAATTATTTGATGTTTGCTAGTGAAATTACTAATGCAATAATATGATTTTATATATTAAATTATATTCCACTTATTTATCATTAAAAATAATATAGTCCTGCTACAACTACATAAAAGTTAATTTTAAAAAAGCGTACATTATTTAATAAATGTGTGTGGATGGAATATTATTTTTCTACTTTTGTAAATTTCTTAATTATTTATTTTACATATTCTACATTTCAGTGATTGAATACTGTATTTCAAAAAGATAAAGAAAATACTAGTAGTCCATTCGAAAAGACAATAAAATATTATCTTGCAGTAAATGTATGAAAATATTAGAAGTGTTATATTATGACAGTTGCTGTAAGTATTGTGCTGCTGTTTTTAAGGAGTGTGTGGTTATACAAGTTTTTTCATTTTCTTTAAGGTTCGCAGATGATTTTGGACCAATCAGCAACAATTGTAGCTGTCTGACATGCAGGAAGCATACACGTGCCTACATCTGCCATTTGTTGAATGTGAATGAGTTGCTGGGACCTGTGCTGCTAATGATGTAAGATAACCGCAGCTTGTTTTATGACTTGTCTAAATTTTACAAATAATGTTTCTGTTTCTTACTTTGAAAATTGTTCTTGTACATCACCACCACAGTCACTGCTGATCCCATTGTCCCTCACCAGCTTTAATCTGCTTTTATTTTATTGCAGTATCGTGCACAGTTTTTTATAAGCAGTGGAGTGAAAAAGTAAATGAGAAATTCAAAGCATTTGCCTTTTTGTGTACAGGCAGTCCTCTACTTTAATACACAATGTGTTCCTAAATTTGTGTATGAAAGTAGAACCCTTATTTTAATGTGATAAATGAGGTTCTGTTCCTAGATGGGGGAAAAAACTTACTAAACAAAAAAAAAA
>NQII01001782.1:143894-169744 GCA_002778355.1 Clitarchus hookeri
AAAAAAATATTCAAAACAATATATTTACACACAAAGAAACAAGATCATGCATCAAAGTTATTTAAAAGTGTTTAAATATATAGCTAATAGTTCAAACAATTGAAAAGACATATTTTACACACACAAACATTTGACTAATTTTTCCAATCTTCAAACAAACTTATAGCTTTGCATTGAATTATTGCAATGCTGATAGGGATATTTTTCTGGTGTTGATCGTCTAACCACACTTTTAAACACCGTTCCATCTCTTCCATCGCTGCACCCCGCCGTTTTGAAATTATTTTAGAAGAAAGATTTCCTGAATTTATAACATAGTCCCTTATATTTCCTTTAGTTTTTACAATAAAACGCACAGTGGATCGGCTCAGGTTGAAAGACCGTCCTATAGCTGCAAGTGATTTGCCACTTTCCGATTGCGCGATAATGTCTAATTTCGTTTGTACACTATTTACAACATGTTTTCTTTGTTTCTTACACACCGAGTCTTCATTACTTTCATTTTTACATTTGTTATTCATTGCGTAGTGTAATAATTATGTACGTGCGCCAATAGATTAACAAAAAAAACAATGAATATAAAATTTACCTCAAAGGAAACTAAAAATCATAATAAAAACAACTGAAGTTCTAAACACGAACGGCATTAATACGTAGAATGCCATAGCGTAGTAACACATCAGACGTACAACTGCATATTTGTTCAGTTATATCCACACCAGAGGTCTCTACTTAGTATAAGTCAACTTTGCTGCAATATTATTTGCGAAGACAAAACCTACAGAATATAAACCATCCATATATCTTTGATGTTTACGTTTCTCGTGGAGGCATGTGCGCAATATTTTTTTTGGTTATGTACGAAAGAAAAAAGCAAACACGCAAAAGTCGAATTTATGGTGTAAGAAACCAATGTACGAAAGCGCGAATTCGCGAAAGTAGAGGACTGCCTGTATAGTTTTATCAGGTGGTAATTCCTAAGATTTTAATTGAAGATCAAACACTTATAATAATTAAATAGTATTTAAGATTGTTTTTAAATACTGGCTGATTGACATTATGAGGAAATGGAGACAGCAGTGGTCTAAGAACAGAGAGTGCCCCACATGTGATAATATTTCATGCAAGTTTCCATATGACATTATCTGAGAGCTCCAGCAAGGGCTGTGCAATGTGGTGAATCACATGTTGCTGGTTTCCTTGCAAGCTATACTCCCTCAGTTCATGATTTGGGCAACGTTGCAAACTGATATAACCTGGTAGGTAGTTGAGATAGAAAGTGAAGCTGCAATGCAGTTTGTATTTTAGATTCGTGTAATGCATTGCTTGTGCATTTACACACACAGAAAATAGTAGAACATCTTCTTATCATTCACGTTTACTACATGCTACGGCAGTTTAAAACTATTCCTTAAATGATGACGACAGGGTCCGTGCAAGTGTGCGGTATCAGTTAAAGTGTTTTCTATGTGTGCAGTGGAAAGCTAGTTTGCTTATTCAGGGCTGCTGCTTTTCTATATATTTATTTATGAAAATAATAATATGTGCATTTTTGGTAGAAAATTATATTTCTAAATTTAGTTACAAATATATTAACTTATTTCTGGAACTTTTTTTATGATACCAAGGACATAATTTATAGTGGGAACATGAGCAGTACTTAAAACAAGTATTACTTATAATTGTGTTGAAGTACTATTTTCAATGTTGTCTTGCTAAATTCTTCATATATACTCAATCCTCTTTCGTACAGCACCCATTTCATACAGACAGATTTTCAAGAACCATAAAAAGTATTTAAAAAAATTTGATCAAAAAATTTTAAAAACAAAAAAATTGCTGCAAAAATCTATTAAACAAGTTTGTGAGCTGCAATTTAAAAATAACAACATGGGTTGTATGGACTCCACCCTCGTGTGATGCATGGCACGTTAAAAATTAAATAAAAACAGCAGTACATTAAAATTTACCGTCGCTAGTGCACAGCGTGCAAGCAAGGTTTTTGACCTGGCAGCTGTTCTGCAGCGTCACCTCCGCTGGTGCAGTTCTTGTTTCTGCGCTATACTAGTCTGCAGAGGTACACATGTGCAGCACGGCACATTCAACACCCCACCCTGTGGCCGCAGCGCCAGCCAATGTCGACACTGATGCGCACAGCAAGCAGGAAAAAAACTTATATTTGTTAGCATGCAGCGGTAACATACTAAAGGTTGTGCCGCTACAATCAATTGGTAGGCCACAGCTGTAAAACAAATAAAAAAATCTTTAAAAAAATTTACTGGAATACGCCCAGAGTGCACCTTGTGGATTAGGTCGCACGCACGACGTATACACACGTGAATAAAAGTGGTGACTCATGCTGCCCTCCCTCCTTCCCTTGTGCCGCCTGCCGTAATCTGTATATAGCTTACTAAATGCTGCGTGCATAGCAACAGTGAGAGGCAGTAGTAGCTCACGCTTCACAACTAAACCATTTCTCCCTTTGTGGTTAGCAACGGGGACAGCCATTTGTAGGACAAGTTTAATTTCTCACCAGTTTCTCTGTTTCACACCTGCAGTGTTTGTGACCCAGTCATTTTAGCCTGTTTGTGTGGTGTTTGACTTTTATATGTGTCACGTGATTGTGCTATTTTAACAACTATTTTTGGCTTTCCATTTTGGATTGCATTTGGAACTGACTGGACAGTTTATTGATGTCCTTTGTGCGCAATTATATTGGATTACTATTTTATTTACGGTTTTGGTTTTACGCTATTATTTTACATTCACAGCACTTCTGCGTCATAATTAAATAAAAAAAGTTAATGGAAGTGATGATGAATTGTACCTGGCAATATCTTTTTTGTTTCTCTGACTTCAACTCAGCCTGTCAGATGTCTCTGCAACCGCCCGAGGAATGAACCCGAGACAGCTGCACCCAGAAGAGGACTGATATACTCACGCTGCCAGTTATACTAAATACGCGTGTCGGCCATGTGTCCTTGCCTAACCAGCCGAACGAAGCCAGTCTGCCCCTAAGCAAGCATCAGATACCACCCGCAAACAACAGAACTATTCCGCTTCCATCCCTCGCCAAGAGAGCGCAGCAAGGGATGACGCAATCCCCGAAAGGAGCCACCAGAGGGCTGAAGATGTCGGAACCACCAAAGAAACCGAAGGGAGGCTGTCCACCGTATTTAAGGCCAGACGAGCCCTCAGAACGCCAGTTATCGCATTGTCTACCTCTGCCTTGAAAACTCAGCAGCTCGCCCTACCACTGCCGGGCTAGAGCTCTCTGTTCCTGATATCTTTTTGAGATCTTATACCAGCGAAGCTTGCTTCAATCCTGCAAACACACACTTCACTTGGGAGTGCTTACCCCATCCCTTCAGGACACCACTAGACAACAGTAGGGTTAGAGTCGTTCTCACAACTTCTTTATTTCGTTGCTCTAGTTTGCTCTTTGCCTAACAGGTCCCCTTCACCTGTTTGTTAACGTTACTTCCACTGGTTGCTTGGTAATCACAAAAGCCTAGGAGTTAGTACTGGTCACTGTGTTTATTCTACTTAGAATAAATACGTTCAAGTGTACGCACTGCCCCAAGGGTGATTTGTACCTCTCTACCACCTTGTAAACGCCGTCTCTCAAGAGAGAAACAGGTGACCGCGTCTTGCCAACCAGTTTCTGACCATAGAGTAGGACTGTTGGCTCCCTTAACTGGGTATTACGTAGGTCACAAAAACACCACACAGTTTGCTGGCCACCCATACTGTGGGTCCAGTGTGCAAAGGCACTTGGCGCACATGTACAGTATAGCCCCTAGGTACACTCCACGAGGAAGCGACTGGACCACCAGAGTCAGCTAACCAACTCCTTCCACCGCGTGAAATTCGCAGATTGGAGTGCCAGGTCTGACAAGATGTGACTAATTTGCATCTGAGCAGGTCACTGCGAAGCATTATTAGCGCCACTCCAAGTCAGCTATCCCGCTCCATCCACCGCGTGAAATTCGCAGGTTGGAGCGCCAGGACTGATGCAGCGTAACACCATTGTCTCTGGACACTTTAGCTAGGGAATTCTGTCACCTGGCCCTTGTTTGCTGCGACTGTCAGTTTGAATCTACCCGATGCCCTTCACCCAACGAGGAGGGACTAAGTGGGCAGAGAAGAAAGCAGCTACGGCTCCTACTGCAAACCAATTACCAAGTAACCCACCCCAGTTAGTCTTCAGCTACTCCTCCGCTTGGGAACAGGCACAAGCCACCCACCGACTACAGGGGTCTCACCCCTCAGTTTCCCTTAGATATCTGTTTGAGCCACCCCAGAAGACCAGCGGGACTCCACACCCAGTCGTTGTCCGTCTTCAACCTGGACTGTCCGTGGGTCTGGGCATCGCCGACGCTGTTTATCGATTAACGCCTCCTGCTGCCACCACCCAAAGCCAGGCAGCCCCAGGACCTGCCAGTTCCAACAGAGCACCAGCCGCCCCCGGACGGGTCCGGTCCGGAGCGTCGCCCACAACAGCCAGTTATGTCAGCCCCAGCGTCAGCCTGCAGGTGGTAAGCCAGCATCAACAGCTGTCCTAGCCGACGCTTATGTAGTTTGCCCCCGGCCGACTCTGTATACTGGCTCCTTAAAGGCAGGGGCGAACTCGCATAAAACCAGCTCGTAAGACCTACCAGGGTTCTCTGCCCAAACCTGCTTAAAAACCCCCGTAGGCTAGGCGACGTGCCAGGCACTCCAGCTGTCACACGTCAGAAAGAAGGGGAGGTTTTTCATGGCGCCCAACGTGGGGCATTATGTCTTGTTTAGAAAACAAAAAAGAGCCAGGCCAGTGCGACCTTGAGAAGGAGCAGAAGGAACCAGCTAGCCACCCCAGAGACTTCGGGGAGTCGTACAACACCCCGTGGTCCTCAATAATTTAACCCAGAGAATGACAGAAGCCAACATGAACCTAGCTGAACAAGGTGAAAGCGCAATGACCATGGGACAGAATGAAATCCCAGTGACCGAGAGATGCCGCATTGTCACCTGTCATGGAACAGGGCAACATGTTATATATTATGCCCATTGTGAAAACCGGTTTCACTACACCTGCATAGGTTGGGCGCACGAACCCAGATATACAGTCGGCCTAGAGTTTAGGTTCGAAGATTGCCGAACGCAACAGACCACATATTGCGCATTGATTACCTGTACCTGGCAAGGAATTAACACAGTCAGATGCATGACTTGTGACCAAATATTCCACCATCTACGTATAGGGTGGGCCAATGAGCAGCACATCACACCCCCAGGTTTAGTTTACCGTACTGAAGTCTGCAGATAACCGGAAGAATACCAACAGAGCAACCCTGGACCACACCAGGGTATGGTGTCTAGTAGGAATTTGGATGGCCCCTAATTGCTGGAGTTCGTAGGTAGACTGCAAAATGACCCAGTCACATTTTACCCAAGAATGCGAGAATGAGTTCAAGAATAGTGGAGTCCCTCCCAAACAATGGGTCATGAAAGCTTTGAAGCAGATAATGGGAAGGACCTTGGAATGGTGGAACATATACTGTAAATTTTGTAACAGAGTGGGTGCAGGTTGGTGTGTGTGTGTGTTTTTTCTCCTTCTTCTTTCCAGAAGTCTTAGTCCGACTGATGCCAGAGCTCCATAGCCATGCACAAACCAGCGATGAAAGAGGCGGAGATCTTCATGCAGTGAAAGACAGATATATTGACGTATTTTTTTTGGAGGGGACAAGCAGAGCTGCGTGTGATGTTCTTACTTAACCTAAGGAATTTGTTGCAAATACCTCGGACCCTGTCAGTAGAAGAGCTGGTGGAAAAAGCGAGAGAAAGTGAAAGGAATTACAAGCAGCGTTAGACTGCATTACAGGGTGCAAGGTGAAGGAGAAAGTGAATCAGACAGGGGAATAGAATATCAATTTACATTATCATAATTCAAATTTAGTGACACACGTATTATGACGTGACGGATGCTTGGTAGATGTGGCAACAGAGCTTGGTAATGCTCGCCGATAAGCTGAAACTGAACGGCCAAGAAGTTCAGTGCTGGGTATAGTTAGATCTACCTATTGTTTATTCTGAGGATAAGATTTTGCATGTACAAATTGTGAAAATCCTGTTTGAAACATTTTTAGAATTAATTTACTTAAAATTCTAAAAATTCGTTTTGGCAGTCTCTCATACTATGCAATTGGCACAGCACTGCATTGAGGGTTGTACACACTTCAACATTCCAGATTTAATATATCATACATAATACAGTGTTGCAAAGAATTCAAATGGTTTACAGGAGTAGTGTAAGCTAAACACCTTGGTTGTCTGCATAAAATAAGTAGAACAGTTACAGTATGGTAATTTGTAGAGATTATTTAACAGGTTCATGATGGCCTGTGCATCTTCTATGTAAAAGACATTCCAATGTGTGTGGACATTACTGTACATGGAAAATAAACCAATGCTCCATCATTAGGAACATAACTAAATGCAAAATCACCAAATTTTTATGAAATTTGCTTTGGTTATTTTAAATTGCAAAAAAACAAGAAATAACACTGTAAGTTTGATATGTGAAGTGGTAAAAAAATTAGTTGGTTCAAGCAATTGATTACAATAGTTTGTGCATAGTCAGTTTTTATAAGGTTTGATTGCATTATTGATCGCTCTTGGGAGCGAGATTCAATAGTACCAAAGGAGTTTGTAAAACTTAATAAAATTTCATCTGTTTAGGTTGTCATAATACAGTGGAATCCCGATATTTGGCATCCCGATAATTCGTATATCCCACTAATTCGTGCGAATTTGCTGGTCCCTTGAGAAAATCCCTTTACTTCGTAAAAAAAAAAAACAATGTATTCCGGTCCCCTCGATAATACGTATTTATTTTGGTGCTCGAACTCAATTAAAACGTCTTGTAATTCTTATTTACAACTTAAAAATCTTGTTAACTCGTAATGTTTTTAACTCTAGATTTATGCAATTCGGGCAGGGTAAAAAAAGACAAGAAGGGTAGTGAGGGACGTAGGAGGGTTTGAAGGGCAGGTAATGACGCCGAGTAGGCTGAGAGGCGATGTATCTGTGATTCCCAGAACTAAGAGGCGTCTTGCTGTCCAGTCTACGGTTATGAGAGGGTAGGAAGGAGCAGAGCGAGTGAAAAGTTAGTCAGTTCGGTCTTAGCCATGCCACCGGAAAGAGCTAATAAGTGTCTTTCCATCAGAGGAAAAAAAATCAATTCGCAGTGGCCGGTGGTGATAAACAAATTGACGTGTCCAAACGTTATAACGTTCCTCCTTCCACAATAACATCAATTCTGAAGAACAAGGACAAAATTGCCTCCCAGACATTGGACAGCAAAGTAAAGCGCTTTAAGACTGGTGAGTATCCACAACTAGAAGAAAATTTAATAAAGTGGTTTGCGCAAGCACGGAATTCGAATGTACCAGTTGGAGGAAACATTTTAAGAGAAAAAGCAAAAGTTTTCGCAAAAAAAATGGGAATTAAAGACTTTTGTGCGAGTAATGGTTGGTATGATAGGTATAAAAAAAGGCACAGCATAAAATTTAAGAAGCTTAGTGGGGAAAGTGCGAGTGTATCGGCCAACGTTTTTTCTGACTGGAAAGACGAATTGGGAGCAATAATCAATTCTTAAGAGCCCAACAACATTTTTAATGCCGATGAGACGGGGTTATTTTATAAGTGTCTCCCCGACCGATCAATGTGTTTTAAGGAAGAAAAGTGTCATGGCGGAAAAAATAGTAAAGAACGTGTAACCATATTGTTGGCCGCCAACATGGATGGATCTGAGAAATTAAGACCGCTCATGATAGGCAAATCAGCCAAACCAAGATGTTTTAAAAACGTAAAAACTTTTCCGATGACCTGTCCTGCAAACAAAAAAGTGTGGATGACGGGCGAATTATTCAAGGAATGGATACGATCAGTGAATGCTGATATGGAGAAAAGGCAGCGAAAAATTCTGCTTTTCATGGATAACTGTACGGCCCGCAACAATACCTCACCGCTCAGTCATGTTAATGTTGTGTTATTGCCTGCCAACACTACTACTAAGCTGCAGCCTCTAAACCAGGGAATAATTAAAACGTTCAAAACCTTTTACCGCAAGGAAGTAGTGATGCAACTCCTTGACAGCATCGAGGATGGGAAGGATCATAAAATCACCTTATTTTCAGCCATGAACATTGCTCACAAGGCGTGGCAAAGTGTTAGCGAAAGCACAATAAAAAACTGTTTTCGTGCTTGTAGATTCACGAAGGTGGAACTTTCATCAGCAGTTACTGAACAAGACTTAGAATGCCCTGTGAATTGGAATCGTCTTTCTCAAAATGAAGAAAATTCTATAACGTTTGAAGATTTTGTCCATTTTGACGATGGCCTAACTATTGCCTAAGGATTCTAACTGATGACGAAATTTTGGCTCCATCTCAGGACATTGATGGTGAAGGTGATGACGAAGATGATGTACCGACAATTACACCTAAAGTGGCCAAACAATACATCAACGACGTGCGCCATTTCTTAGCGAAATCAGACGTTGGCGATGAAGTATTTTCTGCTTTGAACATGCTTGACAAAGCCATTGACAATACCCGTCTGCAAGGCTTGCACCAAAAGAAAATTACAGGTTTTTTTAAATGTAAATTTTTAATGTGTTTTTATTGATGTAATTATCGATTTATATATACATATGTATACATAATATGTAGCCATGCGTTTATCATTACATATTAATGCAAATTTGCATTAATCTTGTTATTATGTATTTTTTCTTTTTTTGCTCCCGATTATTGGTAATCCTGTTAATTTTAATATCTCGATAATTCGTATTTAACATTCAGTCCCTCGACAATACGAATTATCGGAATTCTACTGTACATGTTGATTTCAAGTGGATATTGAAGTAGTGTATTCATTCGTGACCATTTCATATAGCAAAATAGGCAACAAAATAGTACTATTTTTTGTATAAACATGGGTTTAACACATTATTGTACATGTATAAAATTAAAATATTCATAAAATTATAAGTATTCACAAATTTATTTGATTATGTAGTGAAATTTATTTGCAGTTATTCTTAATTTATGGTATTTAATACTTTTTGCTAATTCATTGAGTACGTGTGGTAGGCTATTTTGAAAGTAGTGAAATGCAAACTTTTATTGGCAAGAAAGTCATATAAGAATTTTTGTACTGTATATGCATTTTATGGCAGGATACAAACTGGCTGAAAGAAGAAACTAAGATATGGTTTCAAAACTGCTTGTTTATCCACAAGCAGCCTCAAGCAACATGAATCAGTGTATTAGTATGTTGGCCAACATGTAAAATGGATGTTAAGCAAGAATTTACTGTACATAATAGTTTTGTAGTGATTGTACTATGCATGGCTCTTGAAAACATAGTCTTGATACAATCAAAGCTTTAATACAGTACAATGAAAACATGCAAATACAAATTAATAAAATATGTAGTAACAGAAAGTGATACTGTACTGATATTGTTTCATTCCAGTCATAACACACACCACTACCTGAAGTTTTTCAAGAGTATCCGTGCAGCAATACAAAGCAACACACTTCAAGATCTTCGGACGAGGATACAACATTCAAGATGAAATTACTGACATGTTAAAAATGTATGTCTGTCTTACAAATGAATTTTTTAAATCACATATTATGACTTCATTTATTCTTGTAACTTTAGAGGAATGTGTACTAGAATCTTATTACATCATGCGTAGTATGCAAATGCAAAATCTCAATAAATTTGAACAGTCGTGGACTTCTTTTAATGCCAACCTTGGGTGAAAATCTGCTGTCAACAATCAAGAGTGATAGATGAAATTAGGCAACTATAAGGTCAGTGGAACGATAGCATTTCTTGTGGTTCCTGGCTTTTATTGATTTGTGTACCATTTTATGTTTTGTAAACCATTGTCATCCACTGTCCTTAGTCCTCAGTTCTCGGTTAAAATTATGCCACTGGGACAGTCCAAGGTGCCCATCTTAAGACATAAGGCTCCTCCAGGTGTAGGTAGAAATGTTCACTTCACAGCATAGCAAATTTTGTTAATGTAAACACAGTAAAAAAATATAAAAACTTTGCTTTCCTTTCCCCCTTTGAGCTCATGCAATACAGTGGAACCTCTTTGTGCTCCCGTATAAGCCGTTTTTTTTAAATGGTCGCAACGAATATCCTATATAAACTATGTTAAATAAACCTGCATGTTACATCTAATGAAGCATTAATTTACCGCATATCCTGCAGATTCTGTCCAAGACCCAAAATAATTGTTTTCCGATGATTTGTTCCTGTTGTTTATGTTTTACCATATTTCCTGTCAGTACATTCGCCAAAGATTGTGTGCATCATTCTTTTTTAAACACTACGTGAATGCAAAAAAACGTGGATTACGACAGCTGGTGCTATCGATAGTAATGATTACATTCTGCAAAAGTTTTTGTGTTCTATTTTCTTCTTACGTCCTTACTGCATTTATAGGTTAGCGACACTGAGAAAAAAACTGGGATTCTTATTCTTCTTTCGCGTTTGTTGCACTCTTAGGTTGACTACAATGAAAACAAATCACACAATCTATGTCACTGTATTCAACGATCTATAGTGTTGTTATTGTAAATGGAATTTGAAATGAGGTTATAGCCGTGGCTGTATTTTGAAGGCCGTAGTTATTGGAAATTATCGGCTGCGGTTTTGGTTAGAATTTAAAAGGCTCGAAAAAGACTCGGAAAGTAATGATTTGCAAAAATTGTTGCAATGAAATCAGT
Organism: Clitarchus hookeri; assembly: GCA_002778355.1. Classification (NCBI taxonomy): domain Eukaryota; kingdom Metazoa; phylum Arthropoda; class Insecta; order Phasmatodea; family Phasmatidae; genus Clitarchus; species Clitarchus hookeri. The sequence continues at coordinate 154,691 of NQII01001782.1, forward strand.
TGTGGTAATTTTAACCAAGGGATTGAGTATGACTCGGCCGACAAAGGAACACTAAAAAATATAACCTAAATAAAAATAAAATTTTGCTCAATTAAAAAAATTATATTTTTTAATTTAAGTGAATATTTAATAATTTATTAATTTGAATAAGTTAGTTTAAATGACATCTTATAGACTATTGGTTTAAACAAACAAGCATTTTGAGGTTATGTATGATATTTCTCTGGCCTAATATCCAAGTCCGCATCTATCGTTTTTTCTTGTTGGTCCACCGAAAAACTAATTATCGAGAATCCACTGTAGAGAATTTTGCTTACTGGGGGCTAGTGCGGATTCTTTACCTTGAAACTTGACGTGTTCCACTCTTCTGCCATTTTCTTTGTATACTTGGAAGCCTCCAAAGAAGGAAGGGGTCTACAATGGAGCCTCTAGCCTTTCCCCCCCCCCCCTCCAGAAAACTGACAAATTTTTATACATGTGTCACATAATGGATATGGACTTGACATGTAGAACAACCAAAAACCAAACTAACCCATCTGTTTAACTTCATGTTGAACATACAACAGTAATAGGTCTCGCCAGGAATACAATACATGCATTACACTACACTTTCATATGTACGTTGATTCCTGGCCTCCTCTATGGAAACTACAGTGAAATCCCTATTATACACTTTCAAGGGACTTGGAAAAAACATTGCAAAATGCAAGAAGAAAGTGTAAAGAGGGAAACTTATGCTGTAAAAACAGACATTGTGACCAAAAAAAGTGTGTGTAAATTGCAGGAAAGTGTAAAATCAGGGGGTGTAATACAGGGGTTCCACTGTATTACGTTATGGCTTGCAGGAATAAGCCTTCCTTGGTGAATTGGTCACGGAATCGCTTGTAGCTGACAGAAATATTCAGCAGTGCAGTGTGGCTGGTAGAAAAAGTCTGGGTGGGCAATCGCACTATACTGCTTTGAAGTTTACCTCGGTCAGGTAGGAACGTGACTGGGGATGACATCACTTGTACTCTGGAGTGGGATTGGGTGATGATTTAAAGTCAGGTGTACTGGGCGGCATAATTGGCCCACTCCCTGGGAATTTCTCAACTAAGGTTTTTACGTGTGTCGATTTGGGTTGGGCGACCTGAGTCACTTACTCTGGGTTGGTAAACTGGACGAGTCACCTCTCTTTGTTGGTCGTGGGTTGATTGGGTGTTATTCTATGGGTTACAACTTAAGGTAGTACATCTCTTGAGTGGCAGGTTAGACCCTTCCCAAATATGTTGGGTGCCAAGGGTTTTTATAACCGGGCCAAAGAGTACTTGCGGCACAACTTTCGATTGTACTACAGCTTGGTGTTGGGCTTGCTGGGCCTGGTCCCTCAGCTCATGGTACCGACAGTATCCATGTCCAGTGCGATCGGCAAGTGACCGCTGGAGCACTGCCTCGGCCTTACGGGCTTCGCAGCGTCTTCCACGTTGGGAAGGATGAGGAATCTACTAGGATGATTCAGACACACAGAGAAGCTAAATTCACCTAGAGGAGTATGGTTCCTGGTTTGAAGAGGTGGTAATTGACCCAGACAAGTTTCCACAGCCTTGAACTGATGAGAGTTGAGCATGTATAATGCAGCAGTCGGGTTAGATAGCTTTCCCTTTGGTGTAGAGTGTTTCTGGTGGGGGGCTCCCCCATGGTACATCATAGATTGACGTACCGAAGCTGACTGCAGAATGTGAATGTCTTTGTACTAATAGGTTTTGCGGTTTGGGGATCCACGTGTACTCTTACGAAGAAATTCCCGTAGTGGGGTGAGACACTTCTAAATGATGCAAGGTTTGGATAAAGTTAGGTTATGTGATTATTAAGCAATGTTAGGATGCGAAGAACAAGTGAAGTTAAGTTTGGCTCGTTGCCGAGTAAGGGTCTGATTCTAATGGAGCACCAAGCAGGAAAAGAAAACATGTATGGTGTCACTGGCCGGGATCACTTGGGCGCAGTGTAATGCAGAACATACTCAAAGGCACTTCTCCCTTTGTCTGAAGTACACACAAGTTTAATCTATACTGCAGTGCATTTCATTAAGTAGACTAAATTTCGACAATTTGAGCAACCTACACACTATGTAAACATTAATTGCTCGTTTCAAAGTATTGTATCAATCGATGAGTTGTTGCAGGATGTTTGTTGTTATGTTGGTGATACTGATGATGATTATGGGATAAAATAGTACTCAGACCTAAAAGTTGCAATTAAAAACTTACAGTAAATCATAGTTACAACATTTATGGTTTAAATTATATTTTTTAAGTAGTGAACAATTTTTTTGGCTTTTAGCAGATTAGTTTGTGTGTGTGTGTGTGTGTGTATATATATATATATCCAGTTTTTGTGTTTACCTTGATTATGCATAATTGGCTGAATGAGTGCCTTTTTATTGCGTTTTTGCGTGCAATTTAATATTGACACATCCACCATTTTCCATACCATCACCGCCATGAAGCGACACAGTTTATTTTTGTTCAGCAGTTTATTTGTTTCGAGAAACCAGTGGCGATTCCTATTTACTGAATGATTCTGCAAATTATTTTATATCAGTGGCATACAAATATGTCCAAGGATTGCTATAGAACAACACGTGTTCAAGAGTTGCAAATAGGAATTACAAACAGTCAGTAAGTCAGTGTGTTTTGTAAATAATGTATTTTGAACCAATTATTAAAATATTTTTAATGTATGTGGCCTAGAAAACCACCATTTAAACTCTATTTTACAGTGTTATAACAACACGTTTGTTATTATGGGAATTCCAACTTCGCCAAAAATATTTACGTACATACAGAATATGTTTGTAACATTGCAGTTTTTAAAGATATGTTTAACGTTTATCATATATATTTTTATTTTATGTGATTACAGAGTACTAGCTTATGTTGTCACATTAATTAATATAATTTCCAAATTATGTTTTAATATACGAGTTAACAGTATAATCTTGGGTTATTTTAATAGTTTGACATAGAGATTATGTGTAAGTATTTTTCATTACTTTCCTATAGGGTGGTCAGCATTAAATGTATATTAAACAAAAGTACTAAATAAAACTATCCTGGTTGTCTCTTGTCTCGCCATTGCTGATTGGCGGAGAGATGTGTCATGGTCAGACGACAGCCAATCGGAGGACAGGAGACAACATAAGTAAGGCAGAAGTAAAATAGAACTAATCTTTTCTGACAGAATAAGTACAGCCACCTCCAAAGATGGACGTGTGATTTTATAAAGAAGAAAAAATGATATAACTAAAAATATAATTAATGATTGAGTATAATAATTGCTGCAGAATGCTTTAATATATAATTATTGATGAAGAATTACGTAATTGTTTTGAGAAGAATCGAGTGATAATTATGTTAATGTGTTTGAGAAGATGAAGTAATAATTTGTTCAGTTTTTTGCAATGGAAGATTTAAAATTTATCTTCAGAAGCTGAGAAGGTAGGCTTATATAATTTAATTTAAAATGGCACCTAACATGATAAATGTACATTTGTGATTTGTCTGAAATGTAACATGTTTATTATTCGAATTGGTGCAAAGAACAACGTATTTATTATTAGGGCTGGGCCGGTACCGGTACCAATACTAAGATATCTGCAGATATTTAAGGTGTCAACATCTGAAGTAATTGGGCACAATAAATTCAGAACCTCTACCCCGATACTATTCGTGCCATAATAGACAATACGGGGAAGAAATGGCTTCGATTTTTTTTGGTGTATGAACCTCATATGTACCAATTTTTTGTTAAATGTACCAGTTGTTTGCAATAACTGTAAAAGAATTTTTGAGTGGCCATGTAACATCCCTGGATGTGTCGTACCGTAAACAGTAATTTTGTGATGCAAACATTGGCCTATTATAATACTATGCAATGTGAATGATAAGGCCGTTAAAAAAATACACATATTGTAACATGTAATATTCAAACAGGAAGGGCAGCATTGTTCAAAGTAAATATACATTGAATAAACGTGAAGACAAATAATCAATGATGTCAGTTTAAGTGTACAGCAAGTTGTTGTGTCTACTGTAATTACCGTAAGAATACGTATTTTACGTAAAGAACTGAGCTGAAAATATTTTATGTCTCAGTTTTAATGCCATTTCTTTAGCTTTTTGACATTGGACACCAAAATAAGTGTTATGTGGCACTATTTTATTGTGAATCCGCACAATGATTCGAAGGCCGTATGCACGTTCTGCAATGCTAAAATCTGACGCGGTGGAACAGATAAAAGGAATTTCACCACATTAAATTGTAAGAAACACCTAAATGCCGTCCACTGCCGAGAGATTTAAATGTTTAACCTCCAACTTGTTTCCGATCCAAAATCTTTAGATTGTCGAGCAAGTTTGAACGATCCAGATAACACAGACACTGCCGCGTATTTAGCGTTAACCTAATCTGCCACAACAAGCAATGCCGCACGTGTACTGTTAACCTCAACACCTACCTAAACAACCACCATATACAAACCTACTTTCCACACAATTGACAGCATGTTTGAAAAACATACACCTCTGGCAGCATCTACAAGTAGGAGAGCACTTCAAATCTCTGAGCTCATTGCAAAAATTATTTGTTCCGATATGCTGCCCTTTAGGATAGTGACTTTTACGTGTTTCGTGTCGAAAGCAATCACTAAAAATTTTTATAAGCTAAATAAAGCCAGACATTGTTTCTTGTGTATAGGTCTGAAAATAAAGGCTACTTTAATAAGCAATTAGGACTGTTATCTGGAGTATCTATAACCAGTATCGGTACTGTGAGTATCTGCAAAATTAGGTATCGGCCCAGCCCTAATATTAATGTTTTCTTTTGAGGTTAAAACTTGGTTATAATAATTTGAATGTTACTTCCGTATGGGTAAAATTTTCCACTGGTCCATTACAACAAAATGTAATTCAAAATGATATTGAGTCATAAGACGAGTTGCAAAACAGTGTCGTCTTATGAAAGACATTAAACTAAAAATGTCCTCCTCCCTCTCGCCCAACCCCATTCACTCGCAATATAACAGGGTCCAAGCATCATAACTTGGCCATAATAAAAATAAAATAAGTTGTAATGGTAACGTACAGTGTTCATAGTATTTGTTTACACAAGACGATAGTAAAAGACAAAGCACTTTGACAGAATGTGTAACCATTCGTTAGTTTGATTGCGTCTGCAGTGCTGATGAGAGAGAAAATGTAGTAGTGCCAAGTTGCAACCGTGAATTTTTGTGAATCAGATACTTTTAATTTCAACTTGCCACACTGCCATCTAAAAAAAAAAAATTACAATATTCTTACTTTTGCTATTGTATTGTCACCAAAAAATGGTGGCTGAAAGAATAAATAGAAATAAATGCTACTTGGTGGCAAGTTTGGCGCTCGTTGGGAACTAGCTGCATTAAGTGGACTTGTTTTCTGAAATGAAATGGGTATCCAAGAAATATAAAGGGACGACCACACAGACTCATTGAGTTGAGATGAGTCAAGTCACTACTAAACTACAGTACTTAACCTACAACCATATCTAGAACAGTTATAAAATGGAGGGAGTAGCTGAGTGATTGGGAGAACCGGATATTAGGTGTAGAAGATAATGCTTCCACATTTTACGAGGGTTATTCTGAAAGTAAGGTCTGAATGTCACGCGAACATTGTAACGCGCATGCGCACCGACTCCCGGCATGCCTTGCTTGTCAAGCAACGCCATTTGCATTGGTATTGTTGCAGTGTGCTGTTTGTTTACAGCGTCTGTTCAAAATGTTTAAAACAATTGATCAGCCCCCGACTGAAATACGGTCAGTGATTCGGTTTTTGACAGCAGGCATACAAAAGCTTGTTAAACGTTATGACAAATGTTTAAATAAATATGGAAACTTTTTAGAAAAATAGAGAAACATGTAAGGAATTAAATAAAATAGGTTTTTTGAAAAAAATCTGTGATGGTTTATGTTTTATACGAAATTGGACCTTACTTTCTGAATAACTCTCGTATATTTCTGTTGGAGCTGTGCACACCACTCTGCTTGAAGACCTGGACATGTGAAAAGTTTGATTAAACATAATTTACATTGCACGTATATGTGATTTAAATTGGAATAAAATAGTTACATATATGTGGTTCAGTATTGCTGTGGTTGTTTTTCACTTTTGTTTTGTTACATTTCTCTGGCTTCTACGGGCCCTCTCGGAGGTCCCAGGCCCCACAGATATGGCAGTGGCTTCCACCCCCTCTTGATGGCCCTGCTCTCACACCTTTCATTCAAAATTTTAAATATAGTATTATTGTAGGTGGGATCGCAAGCATTAATAGTGTGAGCACAATTTTCAAAAGTTCAATAAAATGGTAACAAGCACTTTTTCCTCTACAGAAGTTCGACTTAACTGTTTACCTGTTTGTCAAATAATTATTTAGGCTTGTATGTCCAAGGGAGTATTTAACTAAAGTATTGATCTTCACAATTTACCTTGTAGCTATTACAAGGTAAATGGTTCTTGAAGAGTTATAAAAACTACTTTCAAGCCTCCGATAGTTGAACAAGGAGAAAGTGCAGAATGAAGGGGTAGCACCACTGTTTTTTTGTGGTGAACATGGCTGCCAATGTAAACAGTGCTTTTCATCACCAAACTCTTATAGTATAATCAACTTTCGAAACTGCGACCTTTCACGGTTCCCAGGAAAAGGGTTGTTACTTCAAAGGGGTCATTATTGGAATTTTGATTGATTCTGACCCACCCCTAACCTGTATGTGCAAAAATTTCATTAAAATTTTATTTAGGCTGTTTTTGCACAGCTTTAGCAGCAAAATTATACTATATATTTGTTAAATACACTCAAATGGTGTGAATTGACTCAGATCTACATCTTTGCAGGATCAAATTTCACTTATTTCAGTTGACTATGACCACCAAAAACTCACAAATTGTGCCCATGTTCAATTATTTTGAGATTCAAAACATAATCGTGTTTTAATGAAATATTAATTAATTTTAATATTTTGACATCATCAGAGAGAAATTATACCCTAAACTGACATATAGTTCCTCTCCTTGTCACAAAAAGACCCTTAACACAACATGAGCAACTTCCTCCCTCTTGCCGCCTCTCGCTCATTATCTTGCCCCTTCAGCGGTATTTTGTTACAAAACAAACATGACTACTTGTTTTATCTTTTAGGAGCCTACATGCCAATGACTTTTCTGTTAAAAATAGATGGTTTTAATGTAGTTATAAATGTAACCAGTTAATAAAATTATGCACAAAATAGTTACCCTTCATATCTTTTGCCTCCCATTTTTTTAACCCAAAAACTGGTAATAAAAAGTGCATAAGATGTGCAGTTAAATATGTAGAGTGTTTCATTTCTGTCATCCATTAATGTTAATTGTGCATGTGCACAATAGATGCTGATATTTTAGGCCATGGTGAGTACAGTTTTGTTTAGAAAAATAATGTCTTGTCCATCCAGTCAACATTCCTGTGTCAATGATCAACAACAAAAACTTGGCTGGATTTAGTTGTTGGTGAACATAAAATAATATAGTCTCTCTGTAAGAGATAAGTTATTAAAATCTTGTTTTATTTAACAATTTTGGCTTTGAGTACAGCACAGTAGATACATAGCACTGTTTAAGTTTGAAGGTGTGTACTTATACTTTTATGTTAATGCATTATTGTTGAATAATCAGAGCATGTAATGGGACTGAAAATTTTGTTAGCTCAGTACAGTAAAAAATATTATTCGCAGATCAATAAAAACCCACATTTTTATCATTGTGTATTTATTTAACTATTTTGGTGTGACCACAAAAAATTTTCTGCAGTTATAGACTTTTCAGTTTATCCATGTTCTATGTATAGAGTTTCCATTGTGTGCTTCTCGTTAGCGGTGATGTCACTGGGCAGTGCGTTGCCGACCTGTCTGCAGGGATAATGCTTGGGGCTTCCTGCTGGTTTGCATTACCAGTGGTTTATCTAATAGACATTGTATCAGGTGTGGAGCTGGGAAGTAGCATGCTGGGGGGCATTCAGATGAGAATTCAACATTCACCAGATTGAAACTCCAGTCGTATTCTTTGATGTTAGCTGGAGGGGGGGAATCCAGTGTCCATCATCCTTAAAGGCAACCTTCTTTTCTCTCGCAATGGTTTTGTCATAGATAGAATAACTTGTGTGCATAGCTGTTTGTATGTCCGTGTTTTCTGCTGCATCATGGGGTGTTATTGCTTATGCACCTGAAGAAAACTAAGAGGTCAGAACGCTCTCCAAGATTTGGTTAGAGGTTTGCATCCTTGCCATCTTTTATGCTTTATCCATAAAATTTAAAGTTTTTTGGAAACTTGTAATTTTGGATGGATTTTTTTAGAAATATCTGTTAAATACATAGCTGCATTTGCATAAACGACTTCATTCTACTCTGAACCAGGAAAATTCAAGTATGGGGTCCCACAAGGCTCTATATAAATCACCGCCATGTGCCTTAACCCCAGGCACTGTTCAAATTTTATTTGCATCTTAGTCTCTGGAGACTCAGTAAATTATCTTCTGCAAAAAACAGATATCATTTACAGAGCTAAATGCATGGTTTACTGCAAACAAATTAAATCTCAACCTAGATAAAACATCTCTCATGAATTTTCTCACAAAGAACATAAAAAAACACTAATTCATTTGTTAGCAGAAACAGACAAAATTAATGAATCGGCAGTGACTAAGTTTCTTGGCTTAAAAGTAGACAATTTACTAAACTGTAAATCTTACATTACTTATATTTGACCTAAACTAAGTTCAGACTGTTTTGCTCTACGAAGTGTTGCAGAGGTCTTGAATGAAAGTACAACTAAAATGGTATATTTTGCATATTTTCATCCCATTGTGTGTTATGGTATAATTTTTTGGGGTAGTTCCACTGACAGTAAAAAAGTGTTTTACATGCGAAAGTGAGCTGTGAGAATAATCAATGGCAAAAGAAAGTCATGTAAACATTTTTCAAGAACTCTTGAGATTTTAACATTTGCATGCAAGTACCTGTTTCAGAACTCATATTCGTGTCCAAAACAGTAATTTATTTCAGGAAAATGAGTCCTTTCATATGCATAACACTAGAATAAAAAAAACACACGTGACTTCAGTTAACTTAAAAATAGTCCAGAAAGGGCCAGTCTACCTTGGTAGCCAACTTTTCATTAAATTATCACATCACCTTCAAGAAATTCGCTTCTCTTAAAAAAAAAACAGCTGAAAGAATTTTTTATTGAATGTGCATTTTATAGCGTAGATGAATATATAAACTACAAAAATGAATGATTCACTGCATAACATTTAATTGTACACATTGCTTGTTCCGGTTTTTCTCGTACCCTTTTTCTTCTCTTTCAGTAAAACGATGGTACCCTACAGCATGTTGTAAGAAGATTAGTCACATTATGAAGAAAAGATATGATGTGTATACGTGCAATCTGACGTGTGTGTGCGTCCATCCAGTGTATAAACTTTGTATACTGTAATTTGACTTGTCCAATATCTTTGTACTGCTGTGTAGGGGAGGGTAGTACACAGTGAGATAGGGACACTTGGATGTGATTTCAAGGACAGCGCATAGTTTGTTAAAGGTTAGTAAACAAAATGTTATTTTCCTAAGGTCAAACTTAACGCGAGTCACCTATTTTAGGGTGTACAACCACCACAGTGGTAGGCTATTCAATTTGAGCTAGATGTATGAACAGTAGACCATTTAGCCGTAGAAACACATGTATTCAAAATGATGAAGTTTAAAACAAGTAGGCGGCAATTTTTTTACAGCACGATGAAAGTACACAGTGAGACACCTAGTAGTGGTACACAATGAGACGCGTCTCACTGTGTACCACCAGGTTACTATATTTTATAAACTACGTATAAAATTTTGATTATAATATTTTACTGGCATATAAGATATATTTTTAAAAAATATCTATAAAATACATAACCTGCAAATGAATAGGTGTGTTCCCATGGCATTATAAAATTTTCGTAAGCACTTGGCTTCAATGCATGAACTTAAACAAATTGTTAAGTTACTGCGGTTTTTGATTGGGGCCGATGATTCATTAACCTTAATTAATAGGGGAAAAGTCCATATAATAATGAAGTATTTTTGTCTCCTCGGCTGGACTAAATGGATTTTACTCCCACCTCTGCAGAGTGCTGATTAATAAATATTCTCCTTATTCCGAATCACGGAATAAAAATTTATTAAAGTTGGCTTATTATAATTTACAGGTCAACCATGGTGAGGCCCAGAGATGTTCCACGAAAAATTGGAAAGTCGGATGAAAAGCAAATGGCAGCAGCGGTTCATTTAGTGCTTAATGAACATCATTCTATAAGAGAAGCCGCTAGAGCTACAAATGTACCTTTTCAAACCCTGCATCCATATGTAAGAAGCAGAAATCGGAACCGGAAGCAAGCATCAAAATGCAGCTGGTGGACCTGTTGGTGTACACTGCGTTCTAGTGGTGGTAGTGTTTTTAACACGGCAGTTACGGCTATGACTCCACCATCGCAAGGCATGAATATGTCTTTTGGGTCGAACAAACTAATTTTGGTAACTTTTTTTGTTCTCCGGTCCAGATTTTCACAACTTGAGCCACTCAGTACTGTGGATTGTGAATAAAAACAGTAAAACACCTCCGTTTCGTTAAACATTTTGTTTGCGTCTCGTGAAATTCCTTGTGGTAAATCTCAAAACTCAAGTACTTGAAGTCAAAATGTTGCATAATTAAAGGTGAACAAGTACGTTTTGCCAGTCTTCAGAAATGGTCTCGGTGCCAGAGACTAAGGAGTAGGAGGAATTTGACATGGCTTATTATCGAATACAGGAGATCTTTTGCAAATTTTCTTTGAATCAGCATGAGAATTCACCCCAGCATCGAAATGTTAATGCTGGAAAGTTAGGTAATGTGAAGCTCCTGAAACTTCAACTTCCGACCGTTACGGGGTCAGTGACAAAACAGACCAACTTTTATGACTTATTTACCCCTCTGGTCCACAACAAGAAGTCTCTTTCAGCTATTGAAAGGCATCAGTACTTAAGTACGTCTTTGGCAGAGAAGCCACATAGTCTTATTAAGGCCCTCCTATTGTCAGAGGACAGTTATGAACTTGTATGGATGTACGTGCCATTGCAACCCACCCACCATCTGGAGAATATTATGCATCTACCACGAATGTTGTGCATGTCTCCAGAGAAGTTGATATATATGGTTGACTTGATACAAAATGTCTGGGTGCTCTACGAATAATGACATTTCCATTACAGCAGTGAAGTTATAAATTGTTAAATATCATAGAAATCAGTTTGAATTGGCTTACAAGCATTTTCGGTTTCCTACCTTTGACCAGCTTGTAGACTTTCTAGACTCAGTGTAAAGCCTTGATGATAGCTGACTATTCAAATGTCGCAGGTACATGCCTTCTAACAAAAAGTGTCGGTTCATCTGACCAGGGTGTAGAAGTTGTATTTTTTGTGACATCAAGTGAGGGGGGGATTGCATTGTTTGTCGGGAACAGCACAAAACCCACAGATGTCTAGCATTCTTGGGCCAATCACTTGAGGAGAGAAGGAAGTTTGTGGTGGAAAATAACTTGTGTTTTAATTGTCTGTACCACCACAAGGTATGTGACTGCCCTTCCAAAAGCACTTGTGTGAAGTGTCAAAAATGCCCTCATTCACTGCTCCACCTCACAAATTCAGATTCTACCGATGTGCAGTAGCAGACACCTCAAGTGTTGCAAGAAGATGAAGCAGCATCAGGGCCATATGAGACTGAGGGTTCGTCACATGTGGTTTCTCTCACTTCTGTTGACAAAAAAAAAACATTGGTGCTAGGGACTGCAGTTGTGCATGCACAAACTGCTGGTGGGAACTTTCAAGTTCATGTGGTGTTGGACTCTGGGTCGCAGTCGTCATTCATTTCGGATGATTGTGTTCACAAGCTAGGCTTAAAGCTGTGGAGAGCATATGTTCCGGTTGTGGGTAAGGCTAATTCCGTAGTGCAAGCCAACAAGGGTCTAGTTACCTGTATGATTCGCCACACAAATAATCAGGAGTTTTGGTTTTGAAGGAAATTGCTACCAATTTGCCAAGTGTTTCTCTCCCGGGTAAACTGCGTACTATGTATGATAAACTCGAGCTAGCAGATCCCCAGGGATCGTCCTGTGCCAACTGATATGCTGTTGTGAGCTGACATGTACCCAAGTCTATTCTATGGTTGGCTGTAACCAACTTCAGCAGGATATCCTACGGCCTTTCACAGCATCTTTGGCTGCATACTAATGGAAAGGGTTGGTAGTTGTGAAATGTGTTCAACGTTCACCATAGTTGCTTTCTTCACTTATCTGCCCACCCTTACGGAAAGTGAAGATTTGCCATCTGTAAAGCATCTTGACCCCAAAAATGTTGAATGTGAGAACCACTTTGTGAACACTCACTCTCACACTTCAGATGGACGTTAAGAAATTCATGTTCTCAAGCAAATACAAGACTGCGTAAACTAGAACACCGCTTGAGCTACCAGCCAAGGCAACGACAAGATTACTATAAATTTATGATTTAATATCTGCAAGTGGGACACATGCATCAGGTGGAACATTTGCTTGAAAGACCTTAATTCTGTATCCCTCATAATTGTGTTTTGAAGAGTACAAGTTCAACAACCACACTGAGGGTTGTTCTTGTTTCATTGGCTGAATAATCAACTGGGAAATCATTTAACGTCATTCTGATGACCGGCACGAAGGTTCAAAATGACATTGTCAAGGTGTTAACAATCTTCTGTATCCATCCAGTTGTGTTGACCACTGATATTTGTAAAATGTATCTTCAAGTTGACGCAGGATGGCATCCTGTTCTCCAGACAGTTTGCCACGCTGCACGTCCACCACAACAAACCATACTAGTGTAGTTGCAGCGCACCGTGAGTGCCGACATGAGTGCAGTGCGATTGTGTGAAAGTGCAGAGCAGTCACATACCCCTTCACCACACAAACGACGCAACATTGTGCTGGAAATATAGGGGGGATGGCGAGGGTGCAAAATAGCAAACCCAGCATATATATATAATTTGTAGGGCAATTTTAAAGCAAGTAATTAAAAGCAAAAGAAAGAGACACCAGGCGTGTGGATGCTCAAAGAGACAACTGTAAGCGTTTCAGTGCTTTAATTATGTTTATTTAGAAATTCACGTATTTTTCAACTCAATTGTTTCACCTTCATTTCACGCCATCCAAGTGTACATTGTAATTTTTTTATTCAGGGAATATTTATACATTTATTTTGTTAATTTATCATGCAAGTGTTTATGTCCTTTTCATTGTTTCAAGTTACAGGCAAGTAGAAAGTAGTACAGGGCAAGCAGCATGCTGCCATAGTTCGCGCCACGTGTGCTCGCCAGATTCAGTCACCGTTGAGTGTCTCAAAGGGTCGGCACACGCCACGTCGTGCTACGGGTGCCTTCACATTTTCGCGCCAATTGCCTTTAGCTGCAATAGTCTAATGCAATGTACCAGAACCCATTCTTTCTGCGCCCAGAAACGCCACCCCTTCTTCCCCGTAAATAGCATGGTCTGGGGAAGTTTAATGCACCAATAGTTCACTATTATGCACAAGTATGTATTTTTCACAGTCTTGCCTATCTGGCGGGTTGCAGGCCAGAGTCCATATAAAGTGTTCACCTAGAGTTATGCAAGTGTTTCTGTGCAAGAGTAATTACATGCAAGTTTTCAGGCTTCATGTATTTTATTTCAAGCACTGCCTTCGGGTGTTTTAGGGTATGGGTCCCCTATAACCTGCCTTCGCCCAGTTTCATTTAAATTACTTAACAGCCAGTATGCTCAACTTTGAGCTCTTTCAATTTAAGGCCTGCGGGTCAGTCTGAATAGGCACACAGTATTTTCCATGTAAGTATCAGGAGCGAGGGGATCTTCCAACATTTTACCGAGGGACTGTGTACGTCCGGGCAAACGGCCCACCGTACCATGAGATCATCACCTGCAGCAACAATTGGCACCGCCTGCCAACAGTGTCTGGCACCTAGTCGTGTATCCAAATCCACAAACCACCTAACAACTGTCTCACCCCCCTCCCCCACCGCCAAACACACCACAAAACTTACCTAAACCCAACACCACCCACCCAACAGGTGTTAAAGTGCAGGTTCACTCATATGTTAAACAATACCAAAACATTTTAACTAATACAGTTACTTATGGAATGTCTTGTGCACCTTTTCTGGACATGCGTGCTTTGAGACAAGGTATCCCACAGCTGCCAAGGTTGTACTCCAAGATATTTTTGTGGACCGCATTGTGACCGGTGCCATATCACTGTCGGAGGCACTTAATTCACAACAAGAATTGATATGTCTGCTACAGTGTGGGGGTTTCGAATTGTGGAAATGGTCAAGTAATAGGCAATAGTTTTTGGATGCAGTTGCTGAAGATCATCTTGAAAGTAAATTAACATTTGAAGATGATGATGCGGTTGTCAAGGTCCTGGGGTTACAGTGGAACACACAGACAGATGATTTCTCGTATAATGTCCACCCAGCCAGGAAACCTCACTAAGAGAGCCATCTTGTCAGATATTATCAGGATATGTGATCTGCTTAGGTGGCTAACATCTGTAGTTTGTGCCAAGTTAACGAGCCACGAGTGACATAATTCACTCATCTAGCATCGTCACAGCCGCGGCCCCCTCCTAAGACGAGTCGTTACGCCGTACACACCACAGGGCGCCTGCAATCCAGGGTGATTTGCCCGGTTATTGCCGTCTGCTGCGCCGCAACCCGCTTCGTTTCACGTCACCGCTTATTCCTTCAGCGCCTGGCGTGTGGGGGGAAGTCTCCGCCGCTTTCAGTTACTCTCTTCTCTCCTTCACGTATTTATCTATACGCTCCGCAACCCCCTGCGCTGGCTCTGTGAGCCGAGTATAAATAGGACCCGCACATCCCCAAGCGCTTTGCTAGCCGGATAGCCCCC
>NQII01001782.1:169968-225332 GCA_002778355.1 Clitarchus hookeri
AAGAGCAAATATATATATATATATATATATAATCTAGTTGGCACACTCAATGTCTCATCGCCATTAAATGAGTTCTACACAAAAAAAACATGGAATAAAGAAAACACACAAATATAATTAAAATATTTAGTTATGGTAATTCGCAAATTTTTGGCCAGTCCTCCGTAGGCAAGGCCATTAGAAGCAAGTATCTACATGCATATAACATTACAAACAGCGGCGAGCGCGGATACAGTTATGCCGTCAGGTTGCCAACACAAAGAGAGTAAATAGTTCCAAAGTTTTAACGTAATTGTTCATTTATCGCTTACAAATGGGTATCGAAAAGACTTTTATCGTATTATGCCAATTATTAATGACATGGTGTTAACGTATTTAAATTTCAACGTCTTTTGAGTAATTACATTATCCCGCTCAAGGTGAAAGTAGAGCGGCCATTTGTTTACAAACATTCGTTCCGTGTCTTGTTGGCGAGATATGGTTGACACACGTGCCAGAGAATTTGTGCGATTATCTTGTTTAACCTATAATAATTCATTTATTGGTTTTTTTTTACTAATATCCGCTCTTTATTATTTCTCGTTGTGCCGGTTCCATTCGTTTCTGATACCCGTATAAGAGATCACTCGTAATGCGTTCTCACGTGTTTAATATTTTTAAAATTTATTTCAGGTTTGCTTAAAATTTTATTTACTGTATTTTACGTTGTATGTTGCGGTAGTTTTTGTGTGCAGTCATGAGTTCTAGCAAGGTGAAGAACAGAGAAATCACCACTCTTCAACGCCAACAGGACATCATTAACCTCACCGAATCGTTGTATTCCCTAATTAGGCGAGGCGAAAAATGAAACCGTGCAACATCGCAGAAAGAGCGGCAGGAATGTTGAAACTCTCCAGATCCACAGTTCTAAGGTATGTTAAAATATATGTAGTATTAACCATTGCGTTTGCAAGTTGTGTGTGCTAAGGTCAATTATGTTGGCCTACGAAATGTGTTTACAAGAACATAAAGAAAATTTGTTAATAACTTGATAACATCGTCGAACGTTGTCTACGTGTCTTTTTAACGTTTTATTTGGGTAATTATTAAGTTTAGGGGGCTTTTCTGTAAAAAAAATAACAATAATTTCACGGAAAATGGTATATTTCCACTCCACTAATGATGCAGAACACGAATATACGACGGGCATTAACGTCCGACTAATTTCGTAACATGTGCCCACCTAACCTAACAGAACCTATCCCCACGATGGGTGAATCACTATTTTACATTTTTAAACTAACCTAGGATTGTTGGGTTTTACACTAACCTAGGATTGTAGGGTTATATAGACTCAAATGTGAGTGTATGAATCACCTAACCAAAAGGTGGTATTACAATGTGTAATTAAAAATAAAAACTACTTTGTGTTGGAATTTGTGTACCCCTGCGAGGGATTCTTCATAAACAACCCAATATATACAGTGGAAATTTATTATAAAGACAACTGACAATGGTAAGGAAAATTGCCTCTATAGTGAGTTTGTTATAGTCAATTAATTTTATATAGGTTATGGAGAGATGGTGCATTTTAAGATTCTGAAGAAGGAGCTTGTTTTGTATTTATAAGTTACATTGCGGCATTAATTGCCATTGTTATACGTCACTAAATAGATTACAGTCGATATAACTGGAACTTCCCCTACTATTAAACATATCTGTATCACTTCACTAAACATGAGAGGACATCGTAATCGATGAAATCGCAGTCATAATCTTTTAAGAAAACAATTGTGTATTAATGCATTTCCCCAACACCACTGTTCTACAGCCATTGTCTTTTAGTTATTGTAAATTATCAGTGTCATATTTTTCACTTTCAGTGCTACATAGCCAACCTAATTTGCATAATTTAAAAAGGACCATAATTCAGTTACTGGGTCAACTACAGTTACTGATACCAAAAACATACAAGGGTTTGTTTACAAATGATGTGTGACAATGTGATATGCTCTGCCGTGTGTTAGTTTAGGTTAGTTTAATAGGTGGCAGGTATTGGTTACTATATAACCCTACAATCCTAGGTTAGTTAAAAAATGTAAAATAGTGATTCACTCATCGTGGGGTTAGGTTCTGTTAGGTTAGGTGGGCACATATTACGAAATTAGTCGGACGTTAATGCCCCTCGTATATTCGTGTTCTGCATCATTAGCAGAGTGGAAATATAAGATTTTCAATGAATTATTTTTATTTTTACAGGAAACCCTATAAACTTAATAATTACCAAAATAAAACGTTAAAAATACACGTAGACAACGTTCGACGACGTTATCAAGTTATTAACAAATTTTCTTTATGTTCTTGTAAACACATTTCGTGGGCCAACGTAATTGATCTTAACACACACAACTTGCAAACGCAATGGTTAATACTACAGATATTTTAACATACCTTAGCACTGTAGATCTGGAGAGTTTCAACATTTCTGCCGCTCTTTCCGCGACGTTGCAGGGTTTCATTTCCCCTCAGCTAATTAGTGAATACAACGATTCGGTGAGGTTAATGATGTCCTGTTGGCGTTGGTGACTTCTCTTTTATTCACCTTGCTAGAACTCATGACTGCACACAAAAACTACCGCAACATACAACGTAAAATACAGTAAATAAAATTTTAAGCAAACCTGAAATAAATTTGAAAAATATTAAACACGTTAGAACGCACTATGAGTAATCTCTTATACAGATTTCAAAAGCAAAAGGAATCTGTACGAGAAGGTTAGCACAAATTAAAGTCATACGTTATGAAAAATCAAATAATAAAGAGCTGATATTAGTATAAAAAAACCGATAAATGAAATATTAGGTTAAACAAGAATCGCACAAATTCTCTACAGCACGGCCATCCGGGGGCTTATGAGAGATTGGCGTTGCCATGTTAATGTTGTTGGATGGACTCCTTGAATGTTGACACATTTCATTGCAAAGTATTGTGTCTATAATATGTAATCAAAGTGAAAGTTTTTCTACCCCACCCAACCCCCCATTCAAAATCAAACCTGCACACAAACACACACACGCACACACACACACACACACGAAACATCAAATTTTTAATACTCACATTTTGGGTTTAGAGAATGAAATGTTTTTCGCTTGCATCGCATATTCTTTTGTGTGAAATTCTCAAGATTAAAAACTTTACGCTTGTGGAATATCCATTAATAATATATACATTACTTTTCTAATGGGTGCGTGCATGTACGAACACATGTACACACATACAGTGGAATGTAAACATTGCATGTAAACATTACCATGTGACTGCCACATGGCAATGTTTGTTTACTTTTGGTGGAAAGATACGAAATGGGCTTGAAAGTAGATCTTTAGCAGGGCTTCAAGAAAGTCTCTTCCAGTCGTGAACTGACTATAGGCTCATAAGTTAAGCTAGGTGGGGCATGTATAGAAATAGGTAAAGCAAAATATAACATGATGTAGGTACAGGAAAAAACTAGCAGAAAAAAAACAAACAAATGAAAATTCATAATATATACACACTGAGGCGACAAAAGTCATGGGATACCTCCTAATATCTTGTCAGACCTCCTTTTGCCTGGCGAAGTGCAGCAACTCGACGTGGCATCGACTCAACAAGTCGTTGGAAGTCCTCTGCAGAAATATTGAGCCATGCTGCCTCTGTAGACATCAATAATTGCGAAAGTGTTGCCGGTGCAGGAGTTTGTGCACGAACAGACTTCTCGATTATGTCCCATAAACGTTTGATAGGATTCATGTCCGGCGATCTTGGTGGCCAAATCATTCGCTGGAATTGTCCAGAATGTTCTCCAAACCAATCGCAAACAGTTGTGGCCCGGTGGCATGGTGCATTGTCATCCATAAAAATTCCATATTTGTTTAGGTACATGAAGTCCATGAATGGCTGCAAGTGGTCTCCAAGTAGCTGAACAAACCCTTTCCAGTCAACGATCGGTTCAAATGGACCAGAGAACCCAGTCCATTCCATGTAAAAACAGCCCACATAATTATGGAGCCACCACCAGCTTGCACAGTTCCTTGTTGACAACTTGGGTCCATGGATTCGTGGGGTCTGCGCCACACTCGTACCCTACCATCAGCTCTTACCAACTGAAATCGGGACTCATCTGACCAAGCCACGGTTTTCCAGTCGTCTAGGGTCCAACCGATATGGTCACGAGCCCAGGAGAGGCGCTGCAGGCGATGTCGTGCTGTTAGTAAAGGCACTCGAGTCGGTCTTCTGCTGGCATAGCCCAGTACAGCCAAAGTTCGCCGCACTGTCCTAACGGACACGTCCGTCGTACGTCCCACATTGATTCCTGCGGTTATTTCACGCAGTGTTGCTTGTCTGTTAACACTGGCCATTCTGCTCACACATCGTTGGTCTCTGTCATTAAGTGCAGGCGATCGGCCACTGTGTTGTCCATGGTGGGAGGTTATGCCTGAAATTAGGTATTCTTGGCACACTAAACACTGTGGATCTCGGAATGTTGAATTCCCTAACCATTTCCGAAATGTAATGTCGCATGCTTCTAACTCCAACTACCATTCCTCGTTCAAATACTGTTAATTCCCGTCGTGCGGCCATAATCACGTCAGAAACCTTTTCACAAGAATCACTTGACTACAAAAGAAAGCCCAACCAATGCACTGCCCATTTATACATTTTGTACGTGATACTACTGCCATCTGTATATTTGCATATTGCTATTCCATGACTTTTGTCACCTCAGTGTATATGTATATGAAATTTGCATGAAGATGCATTATAAACTCTATATTTATATTTACCTAGCTATTTAGAAATAGCGTATTACACAAATTTAACTTTACACACCAGGCAACATATGATGTCACTTGAACTAGAAAGGTAATAGAAGGTATGGCTGTGGGGTTGGGTACTCCCTATAAAATGAAAAGGGGGCTGTGAGTTTGTTCTCTTATTGATCAAGTTCCGGGACTCATGCTAACAAGAAAAGAGTTCGAGGCTGTCTCGCGCCAGTCCACTTGTCCGGTGTTACTCTGCGCGAGAGCACACTAATGGCTGTCTCACGCCAGTCCACTTGCCTGGTGTTACTTTGCCCGAGAGCACACAGACGGCCGTCTCGCGCCAGTCCACTTGCCCAGTGCTGCTATGCTCGAGAGTCACCAGACTGCACACCTCGCCTTCGCTGAACGTCATGCTGCCCGAAGAACTACCAACTTTTTCAAGTCACATGAGTCTTACGCTGTTCAGTTGAGAGCTCTGTCATGCTGTCCGTCAGCATACCGAAGCCCCCATGCTTCCAGTTACCTTGTAGCTTACTCTCAGCTATCACGAGTGCGATTACCGCAGTCTTCCGAGACATAGGTAACTATAACATTTGGCAACTTAGGACCGGCTCTTCAGGACTCAGTCAGGGTAGGGGCTAGTTTATGTGTGTGTTAATTGAGCAATCAATAAAACAGGCATAAATCGGACTTGGTCGAGTTGTCTCTCCAGCACTCTGTATTACTACACCTTGTCCTTTCTCTTTCCTGTCCTAGTAAGACTCTTCTAGGCTTAGCCACGAGCCGAAGCCTTGCTCCTTTTCTCACCTATTGATAGCTGTAACGAAGTGCAGTTTCGGAAGCTTGCCTTTCTGGGCCTCATTAGAGCAGTTGTTTCTTGGACTTCCAACCTTCCAGTAAGTTCCTGGATCAGAATTCGACGTTCCGCGCGCCAGGTTTATTGCTTAGAAACGATAGCCCAATTATCAACAGGAGTCCTGCTCTTCGTGACACCTGGGTCAGACCGCAATGTTCGGTGTGCCAGGGAGCCATGGGAGTGGATGCCCTTTGCCATCTACTGTAACCTCCAGCTTGGAACTTGGGTCAGATCGCGATGTTCTGCGCCCCTCATTCCAACAGGCTGTGTCTACCTCTTACTGGCCACCCACTATCAACTTAATTGGGTACCCCCACCACCTTATGCCTCATTATAGGGCTGGGTGGGGCAAAGCTGCCAAGCCAGGGTTAGCTCAGGCTGGGGTACGAAGGAAAAGTGGCCCAGTTGACAACCAGGTATACTCCTGGAAGAAAGAGGAGACTGCATGTCAAAGAGGGTCAATCATCAGCTCAACAAGCTCCACTTCTAACCTCTGACACGTACCACATGCAGTATCTCCGCTGCCACCTACTCTGCCAAAGAAGACACCTACTTTCGTCCAGCCAGCTAATGTTACCAGGGTAGCCAGGACCCTTAATGTTACACCAGCTTACATTCCAACCAGGGCACCCACTCGCCCATCGCTCGCCTGCGTGCCACCCAAAGCTCAACACACAATTATTGATGTGGCCAACACCAACAACTCAGGCATCAGGAAAAACCCTGTTCAAGCGACGACCTCATCTTCACCATGGTCCAGGAGGGGGGAGTACCTTGGCCTTACCCTCCAACAGCAAATCCCATTAAGGGTAAGTGTCGAGGTGACAAAGATGTTCCTTCAAACCTTGTGGTTACTAGGCTTGACATAAAATGAACCTCCTCTCCCAGATGTACTTGCAGAGTGGCACCAGTTCACCAGCCAGCTGAAAATCCTGGGCAAGTTTTTCATGCATAGACTTATATCAGCAATACACGAACCAGTTTACCTGTTTGTAATGTCGCAGACGTCCGATTTAGCGACTCAAAATTACAGCTCGATTTATTCACTCGTTAGAGACATGAGACTTGAATAAAGACGCCATATTAAAAGAAAAAAGAATTCACTTGCCGGACAATTTCCTCCGAATTTTATACAAGTTAAAACAGTTCACATTCTTCAAAATGCAGAGTCACGAACAGTCAGCTATACAACGAGCCAGGCGAATCATGAGAACCGCATCACAGAGTTCATTAATAATTCACGTCACTAGAAACTCGCATTTCCAGAATATTATGAAGACAGGAGTACGTAATTGTGCCTCCTGGCATCCTAACGACCTTCCATACCAGCGGCTATAATTTGGTAGATAAAAGTTTGATGGAAAACTGAGTTTTAAAAAGAAATAAGGTCACTGATGCTTGCCAGAGTGGACGAAATTTGCCACATTCGAGCTGACGAGTCTTCCTTGCAGGCTGGTCTTAATCTGTTAGCGAGCCATGTGCTCTACCACCACTCCTAACACCAGGGTACCAAAAACCTAACCAATTAAGGGCATGGTATGGCACAGAACTCCGTCGCAAGATTTTTATAATGCCAGCCGAACTGCGTAGAAGTTAAACAATCAAATTTTTAGAACATATTCGAAAGGAAAAAAGTCTACTAATATTGTGTAAGTCCTTATCTCCAATCGCGAATGCAACCTCAACTGCAATTATATAAAAAGCAAGCTCATGACAGATAAACATACTAACATGACCAAAACGTCTGAAACATTGAAAAATAATTACATTTCCTTACAAAACAAAAGAAAATTAACCAAATGCCCCTATCAAATTAGCTTTAACTGCATCATTACAAACTCTATGGTTTTAGCGATGCCTCTGAAGAAGCCTATGCAGCTGTAGTTTACTTGCCGACTGATGTGAACCGCACGTTCACGAGTCCTTTTGCCCACTGACTGCCGCAGTGCGCCCACATCAGACGCACCACACCGACAGGCTTGTGGGCACGAGTGCATTAGTGTTTAGTATTTATTCAGTATTGATGTATACCATAATTATCGTGTGTCAAAACAGTCATCACATACATAGCCAGCCAGGGACATGTGACATTTTCAAGTTGGCAATGCAGTGGCTGCTACGAGTCAATACTTATATTTAATATTAATATAATGGTGTTTTATTATGTAAGTACAAGGGTAATTGTGTTTTATTATGTAAATTGTGTTTAATTATGTTTATATAAGGTATATCATGTTTACATCTCATTAGCATTTTAAGTCGCATTTGTTTCATCTCTCCACCGCCAGGTGTCGGCCGTGCTTAGGTGGCGCGAGCCGATGCATTGCGCAGTCTAGTAGGCAACATCACTTCGGCGCGAGCGGACGTGGTAAGTCTCTCGTTTCACAAGAACCTCGGTACCAGCCTCTCAGGCTGCAACCTCACTCAGCAATCGCATCATCATATCATTCACGAAGCAACTAGTATTTTTATGTTACATCTCACCGAGGAGAGAGTAGCGTCACGCGCCTTAAGTAATTATAATCCAGCAGTGTGTTTATATGACCACGCGGTCACCACGTGTTTGATCAAAGTTTTCAATAAAATAATTATATACATATAAAACTTGAGTGCGTTATTAATTCAGGTGTGCGGAGCGGCCATACAGCTCGCAATTTCATAATATATGACGGTGTGTTACCAGAGAACCCCTGGGCCGTCAGCCGAACGACCCAAAAATCTCATCAGCTCACCGCGGGGCTGTGGCGCTGGGCAAATCCATAATCATTACATTCCAACTCTGGTAACCGACCGCGTCACGACATTCAATTGAGATAGTAAAAACACTTGACTAATCCTTGCCAAATCTCGGGTTGCATCATTACAGACCATCTCACTCCCTCGACTGGAGCTTCTCGGTGCACATTTGCTCATCTAATTGCTGGAGTAAGTCATGACTAATAATTCAGAATAAATCTGTATCATCTCTATAACTGCATAGCGCGACTCTACTGTGGTCCTATCCTGGATCAGAACTCCACCTCATTGCCTCAAGACCTTTGTGGCAAATAGTCTCTCCTGCATACAGGAGAGTAAATTACTGGTTCATTGGAGACATGTTTCATCCTGAGATGACCTTTCAGACTGTGCATCCAAGGGACTTTTCTGCAACAATAATTTCTCTCTCATCCTCTGTGGTGGGCAGGACCTTCATGGCTGAGACTCGATTCAGCATCATGGTCCAACCAAGTGGTGAGCATCGGTATTGAAAAGGATGACCCAGAGTTACAGCCACAGAAAGTAAGTTTACTTGTGACTCATGGTAGTCCTGACATAAGTGACGTCATACATAAGTTTTCTTCATTGTCAAGCCTCCAACGTGTACTAGCATACATCTTGCGCTCTGTTTCAAACATGAGGGTGCCTGCTCAAAAGCATCAAGCTGGTCCACTCACAGTAA
Source organism: Clitarchus hookeri (assembly GCA_002778355.1). NCBI lineage: Eukaryota > Metazoa > Arthropoda > Insecta > Phasmatodea > Phasmatidae > Clitarchus > Clitarchus hookeri. Next base: position 179,049 of record NQII01001782.1, read on the forward strand.
AGAAATTGAACATTGCAAACATGATGTTTATGATGCAAGTTCATAGGGAATGCTTCCAAACAGAAATTGACCATCTGACTGCAGGAAAGTACGGCCCCCCTAACCTTCGAAAGTTGAGCTACTTTGTAGATGGTGAAGGTATTTTGCATGTAGGTGGGCGACTGCAAGATTCAAGTTTGACATATGGTCAGAAGCAACTTGCCCAATATAGGCCTTTGACTGTTGTTGATTACTGTCTCCAGGTAAATATTCATGCAGGGCTTAATGCTATAGTTCAATCAGGGTTACTTCCAACTTTTCTGAAGGCCTGTTGAAGTTCTACTTCCAGTATATCCCTCTGCCTCCTGCAAACAAAGCTTAACAAAGTCTACAAAATTACACCAGGGGGACAATGCACCACATTCGTGTGCACTCAGTGTAATAATATTTTGCATAAGAACTATTTCTTACTAGGCATTACCAATACACCTATTTTCTCTGTTTTTATTTGTGTTAATTATAAATGAAATATAATTTATAAATAAAATATAAGTAAATGTGATATTTAACCAAAAATAAGGTACTTTTATGTTAACATAAGTACAGAATGTTTGTGATACATGGCGAATTTAGGAAACAAACAAACCGACCATACGTGTGATGATTTTTCAAAGGCTTGCTTCAAAAAGTGTGAAGTAACCATGAATGGAGGATACAGTCCGTAGTGATTTTTGGGTGCTTGCAGGGAAGACATTCATCAATACTAGAATCCACAATTGTGTCAGATGTTGCTGATTTAAGGACACCAGTGTAAACCAACAGATGGGAAATCTGCCACAGAGCAGAATCCATCATGCAAGGCCATTCTAACTATATTCATGGATTATGATGATCCGTTTTAGGTAACATTCACAAATTGTGAAATAAATATCCATACGTCAAATGCATACTTGTGTTTGCACATAGGTTCTGGGACAAAGGCAGTTCATCTTGAACTTGTTTCCTTCTGAGTACACCAGCTTTCCTCAATGCTTTCTTCAGATTTGTTTCCAGGTGCGGATTTTGCTAACCACTGTTTCCAGAGTGTGGATTGGGGCATGGCACATAATCTTAACCTTACTGCCCAACAATATTTAAATTCTTCAAATAAATATATGATGGTGTCTTATCTATGTTTAGCTACAAATTAATGTACATTAATTTTTTTTTAGATTTTTTGAATAATTACATGTGATTTTTAAGTTCGTATCACATATTATACAATGGGCAATGAATGCATATTTTACACTCTTTTAAGGTTTGTATCATTTCTAACAGTGAAAAACACAAATTTACTGAACACTTGGTACATGAAACATTTTATAAATTTAATTATATAAATCATGACATACATCGACAGTAAACTAGCTATACATAACAGTAACTGGTGAGAGCCGAATAATCATATGGTAGACTTCCGGGCGATTGGTCCCCGGGTTCTGCTGTGGCTTTTGGTTCGGTGGGTGTCACCTTACTGTCAACTGTAGAAGGCGAATGCGCTCTGCTGGACTCTGTGGTGGGGTCGGAGAAGGAAATGAAACCTCATTGTTGAGTCCCTGGCTGATTTTCAGGCGTTCGCGATCTCCGACACAAATTTGGCGCCGCTCGCAATCTAATAAGCATGGCTGCTCTTGCATCCAGGGCTGCCCCAAAATCCTCGCGGAGGCTTTATTTCCTGTCCAGATGGCAAGTCTTATTTTTCCTTCCATCTGGAGGTCGCGGTCTAACTGGGCCAGCTGGACACTTTGGTCAGTGGTTGTCAGGTGGGCTCACTGGTTTGGCGTGAGTAGGTTGCTCCTTATAAAATTGCCAGTGGCAGCAGCAGTGTCTAGCATTGCAACGGCTATTCGATAGTTGATCCCAATTGCTATTGGTGGTGCATCTGGGAAGTAGGACTAGTGGGTCAGCATCTGGAGAGACACATCTTGCGCTACCCCTTGCTTCATTGCGGATCACTCTGCCTCTCTCCTTGTCGGGCAGTCTTTGTGAAAATGCCTCCCCTGACAGAACCCGCATTTAGATAGTGCAGCAGGGGAGCAGGTGGGGGGAGGAAGTAGGGGATCTTACCTCCTCTCTTACTGTCCCCACTTTATGCCCTTCTAGGGTGGTATGTGGTTTAAAATTTCGCTCTGGCTAACAGGCTCTCCTCACTAATTCATCGGCGGACTGTGTTCAGGGAAGTTGGAGTAGATTTCGTAATTTCGGTTGTAACATACGCATAATATTACGAAGACAACTTTCCTCGTTCCCTTCGGAGAAAATCCAGCCGTACATCTGCAATTTTTTATTATAAAAATGTTTGTCTCTTCCTGGAGGGCCGGGGTTCGACTGTGGAACTCCGTAGCTAATAGCGCCAGCACTTCCTTACCTGAGAACTGGGTGGCTAGGCATGAGCAAAGCTGACCCCATCTTCTAGTAAACTCTCTATACTTGTTCCACCAGTCTGACCCTTTTTATTTTAACTGCTTTTGGGTTTAGATAACCAGTTATTTTTGGGACCTCGTTTTCACTAAACGTCCTCTAGCATTCCTGTGTAAATGCTTCAGGGTCCTCGTGTAGTCTATCAACGAATTCTGGTAATTGAGGCCAGGGTTATTCTGTCTGTATTCTGCCTTGTGCTCACACATCTCACACCTGTATACTAAGTCTGGTTGACGTGGCCAAGCTTGGCTACGGTGAATTTCACGTCCCGTGTTATGAAAGCCAACTTGACCCGCGGTGTTACCAGAGTTGATGATGTGATAATTATGTGCCCGGCGCCACAGCTCTGCGGTTAGCTGATGAGATGAGAGTCGTTTCGGTCGACGGCCTAGGGGACTCTGGTGAACACTCCGTCACACATGATGGCAAGGCTGTAGGCCGCCTCGCACGCCTTAATTAATTACAAATAAAACGCTTACGAACGATGCTTGTTGAGGTATTTATTACCTGAGACTCGTTACTGCACACACAACTATAATACAAAACACATGGCCTTAAAGGCCTGGAAACTGCGAGCAACCCCGTGGTCTTTACAATGTGAAACTCGAATGCACTTAACAATTCTGCGATAGGAATAACGTCGCTCTCCCCTCGGCGCTATACAAGTAAAATAATGAAACATATAAAAAATAATGATTCAATTTATGACCAATGCTAATGGATACAAGTTCAACTGAGGATGTCTGCACCGAGGGCCTCTGCGGAGCGAGAGACTTACACATCTGGATGCGTTGAAGTGCTGACGAGAACTGGGCAGAAGCATGGCCGGCTTAAGCTACCTGAGCGCAGGCGACGCAACGCGGCGAAGCGATGAAACACAATATACACTAAAAAATGATAATGAGATGAAAGGGACATGAATTAAATTAAACTAAGATGACATAATTTTCCCTTAAACAATACACAACAAAAAGGATTATACTAATTCTAAATGTTTCCATCATACCAGCCACAGTACTGCCAAATGTAAAATGTCTCATGTCTCTGGCTGTGGCTGTGCAGACTGTCTCCAATGATGACAAAACAAATTATATTAATTATATACACTGACGCTATTAATAAATACACCGATGATATTATGGCACACCCTGATGAAATACACTAATGAAGTAATTACACGGAATAAATTACGACCGCTAATGCACTTGCACTGATACTATTATGCACACCCTCACTCGTGCCCACAAGCTTGTCGGTGTGGTGTGTCAGGTGTGTGGACACTACTGCGGCAGTCATAGTGGGCATAAAGGACTCGTGAATGCGCGGTTCACAGCGCGGTTCAAGTCATGGTATAGTGATTCCTACATGTAAATACCCGCATCTTGTCGTCTATGACTTGGTTGTAACTGTGAAACTCCATGGTCAGATGGGCTAAAACTTCCTCGCTGGAAAACTTGGTTGCTAACCTGTCGTACAGCTGCGACCATTCGGTTATAAATTCGCCATAACTGACCCATCATTCTTGTGTATTTTCACTCATCTGGGTGGTATGTCGTTCGCCCTTTGCTCGTGTTCATACACCTGTGTTAAGGCATTGGGGTCCTCGTGAGGCTTGCCAGCGAATTCGGGCAATTGAGGACCTGGGTTACTCTTGTCTGCACTCTCCAAATTTTGGCGGCAGTGTTCTCACTTGAATTCCAAACCGTCAGTGTAATGGGGTTTGTCAAAGTTCCATCCCAGGCAGTGGTAGGGGAAAAAACATTGGCGGTGTGCACACTCAATCAAGAGATGATACTCGCCATTGCACGAGGCAATGCGACACTGTTCCTTGGCATTCGGGTTTCATGTTATTTGCGGAGGTTTCGCCACCTGTCGCTACATTATCTCCCACTTCGGACATATATCTTGCTAGTAGGTTTGGGCGCCACAGAGGTTTTATTGGACTCCCCGATGTCCGGTATTTTCACTAGAGTTTCTCCCAGCCTCTTTTCTTAATCTCAGTGTTGTGCAGAACTGGTTCTGTTTAATTAACCTCTGTTAATTGAATTGTGACCCCACATTGGGCGCAGAAAAACTCTCTATTGACATGTGATGGCCTGAAAGGCTGGGACACAGCTTTTAATTGTGTCAGGTCAAACACACACTGCTCTAAAGTGGCGGAGTCTGCAAGATCTGGCGTTTGGATTCAACAACACTCTTGAACAAGGTCGGGCGGGTAGGCTGTCGACAAGGCACGCAGTCTAGCTGAGTGTGGCGAGACCTGTGGATGGCTGGGGTAAGTAGGGTCGCTGGCTTACTTTACACTCGCTTCACCTGCAGTTGACGTGCGCTCGGAGGCTGGTGTACAGGGTTTGGTCTCCTGACTGAACTGGTCGTTGGTGTCGGCGTCTGGCGGGTGGTCCTCTCTGGTTGCTGGCTCTGGATCAACAAACAGGAGGCTGGCCGGCTGTCGGCGTCTGGACGTGGCGAGTAAGTGGTGATATCAGGCTCTATATCCAAGTCCAGAGGCAGGCCCCGGTGAAGGTGCTCGACGACGGGATGAACAGCTCCAGGGGTTTTAATCAAGGGGTAAAATACATTACTGGGGAGAACTGAGAAGCGAACCCTCTACAGTTGACGGGTGGCCTGAGCTTGTTCCCGTGGGGTTTCATAGCTGAAGGCTGGTGATGTTTCATTACCCAGAGACTGATCCTCGGCGAGGACAGCAGCTGTCCTCCGGTTGCTTCACTTACTTGCCATTCTGTAGGTGAATGGCATGTACAGAAAATGTACAACAGTTCATGTCCACACAGAAGTGGTGGGAAACCATTCCCTTGCGACTTGTGTAACCCAGAAGGTGTATTTCACTCCTTGTCAGGGCTGGTACTCCTCCCGGCGGATCTACGCGCAGTGTATGGAGTGGGTTAACTTACAATGTTGGTCTAGTCTCTTCGTCGTGTCTCTTTCTAGTGGTTGTTGATCTACCGTATATATGTGTACCAGTTGCCTTTGCGTGCCTGGGTCACAGTATGTGTGGCCTTCGAATATGTGGTGTGAAGACGTATGTCCTTTCCTTGTTAGGAGACAATATGCAGACCTACCTAGAGCCGTCAATCTAGTTGTGAAGCCGTGATTGTCTGCCGTTTCCTTGCGGGTGACACTTACAAGGATGGAGACTAATTACAGTTCACTCTACAAAGGACAGACTGTGGTTAGACTGAAAATAGCATGTGTTATTATGTCAAGAATATAACACTGTGACCTGTACTCTCTTGCGTAAATTCAATGCACTAGGTATATTATAGCTATACAAAGACAGGTGAAATAGCCTGTCGGCTAGAATAGCATGCTTGAAGAGCGTGAGCAACAATTTTGTAGCAGTGATAACTTGGACCTTAACTGAAGCTTGGTTGTTGTGAAGGGACTGGGGGTGAGATGGGTTGTAAGTGTTGATGGCAATGCCAATAGGGGAGAACGCCGACTGCTTAAAGATGCCGGGCTTTGGTCACTGTAGATGACAAGGGGTTTCACTCGAGGAGGAAGAGAGATCAAAGGGGCTTAGATCGACTGCTGCTAAGACAAACTGCTAAGATAGACTGCCGTTCTGCGGCTGTGCGAGGCCTTTCTTACACTTAGCTGGGGCTGTGTCTCTGGTTCCTTCGGCCATTGTGTGCCTTCGGTGGGGTGGCTCCTCGTTTGTGGTAGTTTAGCACTGGCTGCGATATCTCTGGGAAGGTTAGAAGCAGAGTAGTATCCGCCACCCGTTTAGGTGCGACTGACATTGCCGGCTAATCATTCTGAATGGAATTTGCTATGCGAGGACGATTTGTATGACTATTCTTTCCTTATGTGCATTCTTCTCTCTAGGTGTCTGATATGTCCAAGAAGTTGGAAAGTAGGCTTTGTTGTATTTTGATAAACATAAAATTCTATGTACCATTTTAACACAAATTTATTTGATTTTTTTTTTTTTAAATTTAATGATTTTGACTCACACCGAGAAATTTGTTTTTCACATAATTAAAACTTTGCAAAGTGTAGTATTGTTTTGAGTATGGTAGAAGTGTGATGAAACAGTTTAGGTTTGTTTTGGAATGATGATTAATGTAACAACTGTCATGGCAGAGACAATGTAGTAATGTAATGTAGGTCTTATCGAATATGACAATTGGTGACCAGGATAGAATATTTATCCCTAAAGAAAGTTGGCATTATTAAGAAAGAAAACCCGGCAATGTAGCAGCAGTGATTATATTTTCGACTTTTTGTGTTTTGTTTTGTTTTGTGGAAATGGCTCATGAGTGAGTAGGAATGAAGATGTCGCTTGGCAAGATTGAAAATTTTAACAGGGAACTAGGCGATTTGGAAAACCATATGTAGAGGCTGGAGCATTATTTTAAGACTAACAAAATTAAGGACGATGATAAGTGTAAATTGTTTTTTCTTCATTAGCCCTACAACTTATGATGTATTAAAGAATTTGTGTGCCCAATAAGCCGTGAACAAAGTCGTATGCGGAATTGGTGGAAATACTTTGTGCTCATTATGCTCCCAAGAAAATTGCAATTGATAAGCGAGTGAAGTTGTTGCAAAGAAAACAATGAATCTCGAAGGGCATAGCCGAATATGTTGTAACCCTGCAAAATAAAAGTCAGTGACTTGTTGCTATGGTTCGTTTCTGGATGAAGCATTTTGAGATGCATTCGTGAGTGGGTTAGGAAACGAATATGTAGTGCAGAGACTGTTAGTTGAGGAGAAGCTAACCTTCCACTCAGTGCTGGAAAAGACTTTGAGAAACTCCAAGGAAATGAGACCATTTTCGCAACAAAAGCAAGAAGACGCTAGTCACGATGGGTACGGTGCCCTTGCTATCGCACCAAGGTATGTTGTTGACGGCCAGGGGGAATGAGGAGTAACTTCCAAACAAAAGATGGATTTACGAACACAGGAATAAAATATTGTTAGCGATGTAATAGTGGAAACCATTATCTTTTGGCAGCACAGTGCCCGTTTGCAAATAACACATGCAATATGAAAAAAAACGCGGGCATAGCAAACGATCATGCTGAGTTCAAAATGTTCACTGAGTAAAGGAGGTAAATTCCGAAGAGTGGGACTCGTTTAACATACATTTTAGTAAAACAAGAGATCGTGCAAATTATTTTAAAACTGATGTGTTGACAAATGGTTACACTGAAAGTATGATAGTAGATACAGGAGCGGTAGTATCTGTGCGCTCAGATAGCACATACTGGGCGAAGTTAATGTCGTGTTAGCTGAAGACGAGTGAATTGGCATTGAGAACTTATTCGGGTTAATCGTGCACCTAATGGAGGGATGTAATATTGCAGTAGGATACCAAGGCCAAAAACTGACTCTGCCAATGGTGGTAGTAGATAGCCAGGGTGAATCGTTGTCCTCGTTGTTGGGAATGAATTGGTTAGAATCATTGCGATTGGGCTGGAGCAATATTGTTGAGAAATGGGAAGTAGTAACGAGTCACAATTTCAACAAGTGCAGGTTGTGGTCTCGACGCACACCCTTAGTGGGAATGGCAGTCGGAGGGTGGTGCCAAGGCACTTCCCACCTTGGGCGATAGTGAAGCAGTGGTCTTCCACTTGTGCAGGGTTTTTCCTGGGGCCCACATTGCTGGGTTTGGCCACTTCTATAATAGAATATTGTGCCTTAGGTGGTGCGATTGCGAGCGACGGGCGACTGGGTAACCTGGTAAGGATATAGACCGGTTGTGACGTTGATATGCCGAGCGAAGGTACGCTGCTTCTTCGGCAGCGTTGGAGTCTTGGAGAGGTGAATACCTGGTTAATATCTGAAACACTACTCTACAGAACCCCAGCCTGAACTAGTACTTGCTTGGCTGATTTGCCCCGCCGAGCCCTATCGTGAGGCATAATGGGGGTGATACTCCAGATAGGCAGATAATGGGCGGCCAGTAAGGGGTAGACACAGTCTAATGGAGAGTAGGGTGCAGGGTGTTGTTTAGTGTAGGTGGCCTAAACTATTGGCCTTCAGTCTAGTGGCTTGGCGAGCGGGACGTCTCTGGCAGACCCAAGTACTAAACGGAGGATCACAATAGCAGGGCTAGGGGCTACCGATCCCGTGGCTCCCTGGTAAGCGGGATGTCGCTGGTGGACCCAGATGTCACGTAAAATTGGATTACTATGGGATTGGCCTATCATTTCTAAGCAGGGGACCTGATGAGCGAGACATCGCTCGCAGACCCTGGCACTTACTGTGTGTGGGGGGNTGCACTTCGAGACAGTTCCCAAAAGAAGAGGTTGAGGATGAGGTTTCGGGTCATGTCTATCCCTGGAAGATTCTGACTAGGGTAGGTGCCGAAACAGGAAATAGCGGGAACAAGATATAGAAAGTACAGAGTGCTGGAAGGGACAACAAAACCAAGTCAGATTTATGTCTGTTTTATTGATTGCTCAATTAAATATACATAAACAAGCCTGTACCCGGACTAGGGCCTGAAGGACCGATCCTAGGTGGCCAACTGGTAATTGATGTAGTCTCGGAAGAGACACTGGTGCCGGGGGTGAGGATGAACCTAAGCCAGCGGTACTCGTACTCGAGTCAACTGCAGGTGAGCTATGAGGTAGCTGGAAGCGCAGCAGGCTTCGGTGTGCTGGTGGGCAGCGAGACATCGTCGTACAGAGTATATTTCTCAACAGTGGTGCGAATGGCAGTGATGCCTTGAAGAAGTCGGTTAACTCTCGGTTAGAGTGCCGTTCAGTGATGGTAGACGCTGTGTCTTGTGGCTCCCAGGCAGTGTGATGTTCTGCAACTAGACTGGCGCGAGACAGTCTCGTACTGACAACTGTGGGTCCTATTTATACGTAGTGCACAGGGCCAGCACAGGGGTTGTGGAGTGTAGAGATAGAAAATGCAGAGAGAAGAGATGTAGAGATAGCGGGGGCGTTGAGCCTGCGGAGATGGCCGAAGCTGGGGGCCAGTTCTCCTCTTGCAGCCGAAGACTGGAGAGGCAGAGAGCGGCGACGCGATGTGAAGCATGTTGCAGTGCAGCAGGAGGCAATATCTGGGCAAGCCAACCCTGGCTTGAAGGCGTGTACACCATAACAGCTCTTCTTAGGAGGGGGCCGAGGCTGTGGCGAGGCTAGATAAGAGAATGACATCGTTCGTGGTGCGTCAAACCCCACCACTCACTTCCAATAGACAGAGGCACAGGCGCGAAGGACGAACATCCTCTCGAAGGCGTCTGGACTCTCTATGGCGACTGGAACTGTGGTATTCTCGCTCCCTCTTTCTCTCTCTCGAAGTCAGGTGTCCCCCGCATGCTTAACCTGTGTGACCGGTATAAGTAAAAGGGGTGCAAGAGTGAAAATGGTCAGCATGAACAAACAGCATATGCCTAACAGGGGCGGATCTGAAGGACCCTAGTCCCTACCCTCAGCTGCGGGACTGTGGTACAGATTAGGCTGAAAGCCTGTTTGCGTACAATTATCCCAGTTGGTTAGGTTGAAAGCTTGAAATGGGATAAGTGGTTTCAATGTTATTTTACAACCCATTGCAAAGCTGGTGAAAAAATAAAACATAAGATTAGAATTACATCGAATCCTAGCCTTAAGGAAGTAGCTAAGTTTTCTGTGGAAACTAAGTAAATTCTCGTATGGTGCACGCAGGTAAAATAAATTAACTGGTGCAAATCTCAAACTAGTGAGAAAAGGGTGCAGTGTAATTGCATATTTGGTTGGCAACCCCTAGTTACATCGAGAAAATAGAAGTTGCTACAGGCTACGAAATTTGGCCGGTATACTTCAACATACAACAAAAGAACAGTTGGAATGGAGCCATTCAATTGTTTATCTTGAGGTAAGTGTCCATTTCAAATTTGGTTTTGCTTTGCTGTAATTGCTCGGGTTAAAAGAGAAAAAATGTTAAGTGCGAAATGTTACACGTGGTTTACAAGTTACAAGTGAGAAAACACGGGTTGTTACAAAGTTTACACAATTAGTAGTTTTGCGTTAGGTTGACAATTAGCAAGTTGACGATGCGAACAATGAGGTAAGTTACACAAAGGTAAACAATAAAAAAGGACAACAGGTGCAACGTGAATATAAGTAAACAGCGACATTGTGCACATAAGGCAACAAGGTTAAACAAAATTTTAACACAAGAGATTTAGGTACAAATAGTACACAAAAATAATAGCAAAAATAATTTGTTTAACAAAATACTTGTAAGAATTGCTGCTTAAGACAACAAATATCTTAAAAGAGTGGTTGTACAAAACAATACGTGAAAAAAATGTGGCTTGGAATGGGCTAGCCATTCAAGCATAAGGTATTACTAAACATTTGTAATGAAAAAAGATTAAGAGTGAGTTAAGTAATCTCAGCATGAGGCACTTTACTATAAAATAGCAAAGTAAAAGTAGTGGTACATTAGAAGTACAAAGGTGGTTTACAGTGGTACAAAAGTGATTGTACGAAAATAGTACAAATGTGGTAGTACACAAATGATACGAGATGGTTCGCACAAAAATACTGATTGGCTCAAGGCAAAGCTTGCCTTCCAGGCATACTTGCGTCTAGGGTTTATTTATTAGACAGGTCTTATATTTTTGTGCTTTAAAAAATAAGTGGTTTACTTCTGACAAATGTAATTAATTTTTAAATTGTATTTAAGCTGCGTAACAACATTTAAGTTACAAAACTCCAAGAAAAACACAAATAAGCAAAACAAGTGAACAAAATAAAGCGGAAACAACATAGTAATTACATCCTTCATGAGCCATTGCACATTGTGGAAACATAACTAGTACCTTGGTCTATGGCATCAATATGTAGCAGTGACGTAGTCTCTTGCATGACTGCTGGTTTAAATACTTGGTCTTTAGTGGCAAGCAAAGGACCACAACCTTTACAAGTCATATAATGTGAGGACACATTAACTTCGCTGGTAAATAGTGTACTGCTATTGTCATATTGTAGATTTATTTTTGAGGTTGGTTTGTGTGAACATAAACTCTTTTTCCAGTTGATGGGCATTCCATCTGTTTACTTAAGTTCTCGTCGCAATAGCAACACTGATATCGATATTACGAACTGTGTAACTATCAGGTATTTTTTTGTAGTAGAGGTTCGATACTACATTTTGCTCACTGCATGCTTACGTCTATGTTGTGTCTTTATTATTTATTATTGCATGACTTAATTTTTTCACGTATGGGAAGGTTTTATCTGTCGCACGAGGTTACCCCAATCCACTTGTTAGACTGACACAGTTTATTGCGACCTTTAGCCCTCTCAGTCGAACCATGTCACTGTAGTCTTCCTGTGCTATCGGAATCGACGAGCTGCAGCCCTCATTAGTGGTTGGATCGAAACCTAGTGCATCTGGCATTTATTTTTTACCTACTTGCACCGAGTACTGCATGTATAGGTGAGTGTTCTGCATTCTGCTCGCAAGAACTCGGCCATGTGTGCCGACACGAGTTATTCTAGCAGGTGCTATCGGTAACGTAAACGATGTTGATTCACCCCCTGGCAGGTGGTAGGGGAAACGAAGATGGTTGAAGATGGTGAGAGCATTTCTGTGTATTGTTCAAGCATCCACCGATACGGAACTGAGTTCGCGACTTGGTACTATACAAAAGCTATTAATTATCTTTCAGACTTAAACAAAATCTGGTATTTTTTCCTAGTGATGGATGTGAGCCTAATATTAACGAGAGTTGAGCTAAATTAATAACACAGAAATAACTTATACACTTTTACCTTTATTTACAGACTTGACATAATAAGAATACATAATAATATTTGATGCATGCTCAACATATTCTTCATTCGAGCAAAACATTTATGGTGTCTGTTTTGGAAAAACAATACCTGCTGTGAGCATTCAAGCTACTCTTATTCGCATATACCGCACATCAGTTAAAGCATGGGTAGGTCTTGTAGACGATGGCAAATGAACAGTTACTTTCTTCATGGCATTTGGTACTGGTGCGGTTACCGAATGTTTTGCTGCAATACACGCACATGCTTACCGATGAACGACAAACATTGCCTTTGCACTTCTCGTTATGATTATACAGAGCATCGCTGTTGGTAAACAAAGCATCGTAGTTATCACAGTGGAACATCTTGTATGATGGGCTTAACATACAATGGCAACTTTCATGTCGGCGTGCATTACAACTTGTACTTAAAGTATTTCCATAATAGTTGCATTGATATCGTAATGTATGTAGCGACTCTTCAGGGTTAATTGCTGTTGTCGATGCAGATAATGTTACAGATGGTAAGTCTTCAACCATTGATTCCATCTTCATATTGTATCAGAGTACACGATTGTAATATATGTATGTAGTCGTAACAGTCTGCTTTCCACCACTGCTCGCCAAAAAAATGATGTCTGTTTTTACATGGCACTCTCTTGTATACTGTTCGCACTACATGCAAATTTGTATTCATCGTCTCATGTTGGCTCAGTAGATGACTGCTGGCTGTGTGGTACAAACATCAGCGTGGTTGCTGACCTGAAATATGTTACCTTATCAGGTCGATTGCTCTCTATCCTTCGAAGTTGTCGATTCGATCTCTCAACATCTTTACACTCGTTCTTCTTTCAGTGTTGCCGACGTCTTGTTTTTCTTTTTGCTATCTACTGCTCGTTCCTGATGTGTCTTAAATCAGCTCCTGGGATGTAGCTAATATTTACAGCTTGATGTATTCAAACGAAATAAATTGTTACCTTATACCATATAAATGAATTCCTCTCGTAAAGGGACATGTATGTGTAATATATAATTGTGATGGTTAATAAGCATTTATAAATATTTTCCTTTACATTTTATCTTTATATCAGTTTGCATCCATGTATAGCAGTGTTGACCTTATCGTTCCCCTCACTTCACAACTGAAATTTATTCGCCTAACGTAACTTACTGTGCACGATACTCACACAATAAGCATTTATTGGTAAATGCATATCACTATTTGCTTTTATTATTATTATTTTTTAAATCAGTTTGTCTCAACGCGCAGCAGTACCGTCTTTCTTGCGTGACTAATTGTTTAAATGTCTGTTGTTTCGTATGTGCTAATAGTTCTGATAATATAAATCATATGTATTCAAATAAGTACATGTAAAAATATTTATGTATAGCGATGTTTAACACGCACTGCATACAGCAGTCCACGCTTGTGTAATATGTAATTGTGCTGGCTGGTAAGTGCTTATAACTATTTCCCCTTTGCATTTTGTTTTGATATCTGTTTGTATCAGTGTGTAGCAGTGTTTCCTTATCGTACTTGTGCTTATCGGCTTCGCAAAAGTGTTTTTTTTTTTTCAACTAACATGATGTACAGCGCACGATGCTCGCGCAATATACATAGGCTGTTAAATGCTTATAACTATTTGTTTTATAATTTTTTTTTATTTCCGTTTGCATCAGTGTGTAGCAGTGACGTCTCTCTTGTGCTACTAATAGTTTAAATGTAGGTTGTTTTGTGACAAGCAAAGGAAAACTGTCTTTACAAGTCGCGTAATGCGTATCGCAATTGTATTGTATTCATTTTTTGGGTTGGTCCTTGTGATCATTCGTTCTTTCTCATGTCGACATGCATTATAGCTTTTTACTAAACTTCTTGGCATGATAGCAACACTTATATCACTATTTACGAATTTGGTGACTATATTTTAAACAGTTCGGAAATTATACTAAACTATGCTTATAAGTGTGCTTAGGACCTATTTGGCCCTGCGCTCATTTTTACTGTGGACAGTGATGCCTATGTTACGAATTTGGTAACTATATACTACACAGTTCGGAAATTAATGTCAACTATGCTTATAAGTATGATTAGGATATATTTAACCCTGCGATCATTTTCCTTGTAGGGGATGATGTCTATGTTATGAATTTGGCATGAAGTAGGGATATCTCGTAGGAATGTGAGAGCATGAAGCAGGCACCGCGATTGACGTTATTGGTCAGGAATGTAAAAACGTGAAGTAGAGTCAATTGGTAGGAAGGAATGTAAGAGCATGAAGTAAGGACGCCTGGTAGGAATGCGAGAGCATGAACTCGGGACCGAGGTAGACATATTTGGCCAGGAATGCAAGAGCGTGAAGTAGGGTCAACTGGTAGGAAGGAATGTAGAGCATGAAGCAGGGATGACTGGTAGGAATGTGAGATCATGAAGTATCAACATTTGGTAGGAATGCAAGATTATGAACCACTAGGGTGTCAGGTGAAAGGAGACAAGAAGGAATATGAGAAAACCAATGTGGAATGATAGAGCATAATGAGAGAAGTTGCATGATGGGGTCAATGAACACGAACATTTTTCAGGCAAGATGGATGGTGCTGGCTTGAAATGATAGAGCATCAATATTATGGGGAAACCCTCATCCCATCGATCCCTCATTCCCAAAAAGGAGTCACTTAGCCACATTGTGGAGCCATCGATGGAAACAATGTTGATTTTTTTCCCGATTACAAGTTTACTGTCTGTCGAGTGTGTAGGTCAGTGTGTGTATGTACGTTATTTTGTCTTGTGTGGTCAAAGCGTCGGACTGGTGACCCAAGGGTGACCGGAACAATCCCGCATGCCTCCTGCATTTTTGAGTCCCCAAACTACTAAATTCCCAGCGCTCCTAGTGGTCATTGTTTCAACTATACCCCTCAATGCTAACGCGCTCCTGCAGGCAACGAGCGAACTAACAAAATGTTCGCAAGGAATGAGAGAGGTTTCCTCGTGATCAAAGATGACCGCAGCTCGAATTTGGGAAGACTACGAGAAAAACACATAGCTTGGAATGCAAGAGAATGAAGTAAGGTGGCCGGTACTGGCTGGGAAAATGGCCACCATAGGCAAGTAATGAGAGGTTGCCTCGTAACATCATCCAAGATGGTCGCAGCTCGTCCTGTCGTCCCGCGCCTGGCGCCCCTGTGCCAGAACCGCTATTATATAACTACTAGTAGGCATGACTGAATTATTATTACAACTCCAATGGAAATTAGCGTGGGTGGATGGCGGAATTTATTTAAATATGGGGGTTGATTGAGACTTACTAATGCATAGCTGTGGGAGAGTAGGGAGGATCCTAGCCTCCACCATTTGTTATATGTTTTATGGTTCATCATCATACCTTAACAGGGCTATAGGGGCAATGCAAGTTGTTATGTAAGAGTTATGTATGTTATTAAGAGTAATGTAATGAATACTAAAGAAAATGGGTTTATTTAACATTAAGGTTGTAAAACATTATTTCAATATAAATGTTATGAAGTATGCGAAGGGGGAGGTATACAAATATACTGAAATATTAATTTATACTAAATTATAGAGATTTAACCGGCCATATTCTGAGTAAAGTCTAATTGGAGAGTCCCCATGTTGTTCATGATTCCGAAGGTTGATTAAGATGGTGAAGTCAACAGCCAGACACACCCACCTTCAGTGGTCTTCTCATTCCAATAGCCTGACGACAAAAGACACTACCCACAGGTTACACTGCCCTATATCGGCTACGTTGTTCCAGTTTTCTGGCTGGTGGAGGGGGTTTCCGTGGTTTGCGATTTCATAACTAATATCAGGAATCACAGCCCGTGTCCTGGATAAATATATTAAGTTGTGATAAGGCAGGCCGCTCAGTTAAGGCCTAATCACAACTCGTAAAATGGTAATACAACTTCTTAACCGAAAAGAGCTCAAAGTGTTTTGTTTATGCCATTGATGCATCACCAATTTGTAGTGATACTGTAGTTTTCACTGATGACATAACAGTTTACATGGACTCCCTTTTCCCCTGTAATTGATCCCTCAGACAGTTCATTGGAATGATGGTAATGTCGCTAGTGTTAATGGTTAATAAAATCTACTGCACAGTGCATGCACCTGGATTCTGCAACATGCAATGGCAGTTTTTTTTTTAGTTCACGACTAAGGACTTGCTTGTTTTCAACAGCCAAATTGTGTGTGCATTACATGTGCTATTTTTTTGGCGAATAAATTTCACATATAAATTATTATTGTACTTAGTATAAATTTGGCGGGAACTATGCCAGTTGACGTTTAAATAAAGTCAAGCAACAGAAAATCGACAATCGGGACCGACTCATCCCTTAGAACCATTTTGCAATGCACAGATGCATAATTAAACGGACTCGCTACATGCAAACAAAATGAGCTGACAACTCAAGGTGAATTTTTAACTTTTCTACAATACAAAGAAACATACAGTTCTGATATTTACGTAATAAAAAATACTCAGCTGTACAAATTACTGATATATGTATGGTCGGTTCACGACTGGAAGAAACTTTTGAAAATCAACCTATGAAAAAACACCCTAGCCGTTAGCGACATGCATATAACATTACAAACAGCGGCGAGCGCGGATACAGTTATGCCGCTAGGTTGCCAGCACAAAGAGAGGAAATAGTTCCAAAGTTTAAACGTAATTGTTAATTTATCGCTTACAAATGGGTGTCGAAAACACTTGTATCTTATTATGCCAATTATTAATGATGTGATTCTAACGTATTTAGATTTCAACGTTTCTTGCATAGTCACATGATCATGCTCAAGGTGAAAGTAACGCGGCCATTTGTTTACTAACCTTCGTGTTTTGTGTTGTTGACACACATGCCAGAGAATTTGTGCGATTATCTTGTTTAACCTATAATAATTCATTTATTTGTCTTGTTTTACTAATATCATCTCTTTATTATTCGGTTTTTAATAACGTATGATTTTAATTTGTGCTCACTTTCTCGTTGTACTGTTTTTATGTGTTTCGTGCATGTGTCTTTCCTTTGCCACTCTATTCTAACGTTGCAGTATTTGCACATAAGAATTGTTTTCACATTGTCGAAGACGTAGAATCTTTCACTCGCAAACTCTGCCGTCCTGTAGAAAACCGTCACAACCATTTTTAAATAATGTTTTACAACTGCACGAAACATCCGACTCAGTATACCACCACACCATTTTAACGTCTGTAGCAACCTTCGATGTACGGGAATTTATCGAAAGTCATTAACAATCGATTGTAAATAAACAACTATCGATTCATCAAAATACTCGCATTTTGGGTTTATAGAATGAAATGTTTTTCGCTGGCATCGCATATTCTTTTGTGTGAAATTCTCAAGATTAAAAACTTTACGCTTGTGGAATATCCATTAATAATATATACATGACTTGTATAATGGGTACGTGCATGTATGTACACACGTACGTATGTACACACACACACACAGTGGAATGTAAACATTGCCATGTGATTGCCTCATGGCAGTCACATGGCAATGTTTGTTTACCTTTGGCGGAAGGATACGAAATGGGCTTGAAAGTAGATCTTTAGCAGGGGCTTCAAGAAAGTCTCTTCCAGTCGTGAACCGACTATAAGGTTTATGATGTACAAAAAACTCATTTGGTATATTTTTAATGTTTATCACTGTGTAAATACTACTGCCACACCAAGTGCATGTGTTTATTAAAGAAAAAATGATAATAGCCACGGAAAAAATCCATGCACTCGGGGACATGAATACTACAATGGTCATGAAAACGAATATCAACAAACCAAATACTATATTCCTATTGGCTATTCAGATTCACGGACATGTGAGAGTTGCGAGTTGCCCAGCTTTCTTACATTTACCCGTACATTATCCATGTCCGCATGTGTGTCATTGTACATTAAACACAGAGTATCTTACATGCTCCACTTCCGTGATTCGTATCCGCAACCATGTTATTGTAGAACAGGCAAAACGTGAAGGAAGTGAGAGATAATGCTGTATAACACATGTAAAATTGTAAAACTAGCTGTTCCTGGTATTGGTGAGAAAAAGAAACAGCATTGTGGTTTTTGAATTCATTTCAGTGAGAAATTTTGTTGCCATTTTGTAAATACAGGAATTATTACAGAACTTCGCGAATAATGACAATTGCTCCAAAATTAGCTTCATTTCGTAGTTTATGAAAATTTCTGGGTACTACCCATACTTATTTTACATACAGTGGAACTGTGCCATGACACGATATGGCAGGAATAATCATAATCAGCTAGTCTACTACAGTGGACTCTCGATGTACCGAAAATGCATGTACCGATAAATAGTATCCACTGTTAATTTCCAGTGGTCCCTGCAAAATTCACACACAAATAATGATAACATTACCAGATTTTATTGTTTATCGGATATTGCATCAATTGAAATGTTTTTCAATCCCATCACTTAAGATTTCCTGCAATAATCGTTTTTAAGCAGGCTGTTTCTGCAAAAATCTAATAACTGGGTGTCAAATACGTTGAAAGCACACCGCTGTTCATCATCACTGTGGCACGGTGCTCTCAAGTTCAGCTCATGGTGTCTGTGAATTGGCGAGACTGGAATGCTCTCTCCCCTTACATGTCTGACGAGAGGGGAAGCAGTTACATAGTGTCTTTGCATCCTCTTTCTCTCTTTCTGTCTCTCTAAGTCGCGCACGTTTCTTTCTCCTCTTACATGATGAAGAAAGAGGAGGAGGGGGGGGGGGAGCTGTGTTATACAGCAAAAAAAACCAGCATTCTCTCTCGGCCTAACATGCTTGCTTCCACTCGTGCGCATGACAAGAAGGCAATCGGTAGAGTTTATGAAGCATTAAATAAAACTAATCATGTGATCTTAGTTTAAAGATGCACAGTCATCCTGTCAAACACACTGCACCACAGAGCGGTCAAGTGCGCCACCGATTCTGACCTCTAACAAGGCTACAGCAGTCAGGAATATGTGATGGTAATCTGATCGTAGAAAATTTTTCAACATTATCCTTTGCTCAAAATACACTGGAGAGCCAAAAAAACTGGTATAGGGTGCGTACGCAAATAAAAGAGGCATGGAACCAATCAGAGTAACACGATGCGGTCGGCAGCGCCTATATAAGACAACAAGTGTCTGGCAAAGTTGCTAGATCGGTTACTGCTGCTACAATGGCAAGTTATCAAGATTTAAGTGAGTTTGAACGTGGTGTTATGGTCGGCGCACGAGAGATGGGACATAGCATCTTCGAGGTGGCGATAAAATTTGGATTTTCGCGTACGACCATTTCACGAGTGTACCGTGAATATCGGTAATCCGTTAAAACATCAATTCTTTGACATCGCTGCGGCCGGAAAAAGATAGTGAACGAACGGGACGAACGACGACTGACGAGAATCATTAAACGTGATAGACGTGCAACACTTTCTGAAATTGGCGCAGATTTCAATCCTGGGGCATCAACAAGTGCCAGCGAGCGAACTATTCAACGGACCATCATTGATATGGGCTTTCGGAGTCCAAGGCCCACTCGTGTACCATTGTTGACTGCACGACACAAAGCTTTACGACTCGCCTGGACCCGCCAACACCGCCATTGGACTGTTGATGACTGGAAACACGTTGCCTGGTCTGACGAGTCTCGTTTCCAATTGTATCGGGCGGATGGACGTGTACGAGTATGGAGACATCTTCATGAATCCACGGATCCTGTCCGATCACCTGCACCCATTCAAGTCCATTGTGCATTCCGACGGGCGTGGACAATTCCAGCAGGACAATGCGACACCCCACACGTCGAGAGTTGCTTCCGAGTGGCTCCAGGAACACTCTTCTGACTTTAGACACTTACATTGGCCACCTAAATCCCCAGACATGATCATTATTGAGCATATCTGGAATGCCTTGCAACATGCTGTTCAGAAGAGATCCCCACCGCCTCGCACTCCCATGGATTTGTGGACTGCCCTGCAGGATTCATGGTGTGAAATGCCTCCTGCATACCTTCAGACATTAGCCGAGTTCATGCCACGTCGTCTTGCGGTATTTCTGCGTGCTCGCGGGGGCCCTACATGATATTAGGCAGGTGTACCAGTTTTTTTGGCTCTTCAGTGTAGTTGCGCATATCATAATTAATATTTCAAAGTAGATGAGAAGGCGATATCAGGGGGAGAGAGAATGTGGCTTGGAAAGAGGGTTGGAGAGCAGAAGAGGGGAGAAAGAGGGGGATGGTGGGCAGGAGAGAGAAGTGATAGGAGGAGTGGGAATGCTAACAAAATTTTACTTCCCTGGTATCCACAAGAGATTTGAAGAAGACAATGTAGTGCCTCCCCTTTAACACGGTACATTGCCTATTCACTTCCCCTCTTTAACTTGGTTGGCTATTTCCGTGTTGCCAGGAAGCGCTGCATTCTCAGTCACAATGAGCTGTTTGGTGTTTGGGGCGAGGGTAGTGAAAATTATTGATCACAGGAGCAGTAAAAGAGGGAAGGTAGCAAACAGAAAGGTTACCCAAGCAAAAGTGAGAAAGATAACTAACGGGAAGTGGTACGAGTTGCATTGTGCACTGTTTAAAACTTTTTTTTGCAGCGACAAGAGGTTGTTATTATACTTAAGGCACATAATTTCATTCTTAAGAGTCTACATTTTAAATTAAATGCATATTTTATTTCATTTCGTGTATATGCCAGGCGTCGTTAGGAAATTAGAAGCGACGCTGTCACTAACCCTCATCCCCCCCGCCGGCTTAAACCAGTGCAGGAACTTCCGGACACGTGTCGCCCATTTACGCATACCGAGGTCAAGCCGAGAGGTAGTAGCATGTGCAGGCCATTACACGTGTTGCTGGCCTCGGGCCTCCTCTTCTCCCACCCCCTAGCAAACCCAGGTAAATTTATAAACGCTGAGAAATGACGAGATAGTCAGACGTATTCCACCTGAAGATGAACACACACTAGAGAAAACAGCTGACAAGCTTGAAGGTGGTGCCACGAGCACTCCTCCCCCTCCCCTTAGCTAACCACGGGGCAACGTGGACACGCACCGCGGAAGAATAAGCTGACAGGGTAAGTTCAGGGTGCAGGCCACCATCTTCACGAACCATGGCACGTGTAAGAAGTATTTGTTATACTGCGCCTTCCTCCCTCCCCCTCCCCCAACAAACGAGACACGTGTAGGAACTTAGAGAGGGAGTCGCTCAGAGAGGCTAGTTCATGATTTACCGCACAGAGTGACAGTTCATTATTTCCGCAGAGAGTTCAGCTGCGCCGAGAGATTAAGTTGGTGCAACAGTTACCAAGGCCGGGGAGATCGGACCTCCGGCCGCGTAAGTTCGCAAAGACAGTCGAAGCAACGAGCAGCAGGTGGCGCAGAGTTCGGTAACGCCACCCCGGGATGCGCAGGTACTCAGTCGCAACATTAAGGGGTCAGCCAAATCGGGACGTGGAACGCAGGGCAGAATCAGAGACAGTCACCAGAGTTGCGTCGGACGAGTAGTTTCACCACGCCGGGATGCGAGTCAGTCAGTCAGTCAGTCACAACACACCGAGAAGGCGGAGTCGAGTGGTGAACTTCAATGAGAAGTGCCATGTCGAGCTAGTGGGATTGTCCAGTGCAACCCTGCGCCGAGGGCCGGGGTGGAGGCCCGCCCATGGGTCACCTCGCTGGGACGTGATAGGGAAGTAAGCAGTCAGTTACTACCCTATACCGAGAACGGGAGCAAGTGGTGAGCTTCAATGAGAAGCGCCACGTCGAGAGGAAGCCAGCTGCGTGCAACAAGCCAACCAACTTCTGGAGAAACACAGTCGGGGCTGTCCCGACGTATAAGGATACGCGGGGAAGAACCGAAGGTGAGAGAAACAGGGTAAGTCCCTAGAAATAGCTGATATAAGCCCTCGACAAAGGAATCAGGGGAACCTCCGCCGAGACTTAATGCAGACACAGCTCCCAGGAATCCCCGAAACGTCATGCCAACCCCCTCCCCCCTCCGCCCTAGTGGAGCATCCAAGCAGCTGACGAGACACGAAATCCTACACAAAAAACGCGCGAGGTACACAGGGGATTTCCCGATTTCTCTCTCGAGAAACTGCTGACAGCTAACTTGAATATAGTGGGAGACGGGTTAAATTCAGGCGCAACCGAGGAAGGTCAGTCAATTGTTCGGGATCAGTGGCTGATAGTCAGTTGTTCAGCCGAGATGGGAAGGAGTTGTTCGGCAGCCACGATGCGAGACAGAGAAGGCAGTTAGTGCGAGAGGCAGTCGTATCACCAAGGCCGGGTTCAGATCCCCGCCGATTCAATTATCGCCAGCCGAGACGGGAGTTGTTCGGCGGTACAGCCGCGAGACGAGTTAGGTTTTCCATCGAAACGGGAGGCGAAGCAGACACGGGAGTAATCAGTCAAATTCCCGAGACAAACCCAGTAAAAGTGCCGAGAACTTATGAGTTCACTTACGAAAACGTAGTGGCAGTTTCCGAGGTGGGGAAGTCAGAAACGCGAGCCGCAACCGAGGAGACGCGCTCTTCTACGAGTAACTCCAGCCGAGGTCGCCGAGAAAGCACAAGTCCCGGGAAACCCAGCCCGGACTTCCGAGAGAGTCAGTCAAAGCCGCAGGTAGAAGCCAGCTGAGTACAGTACGCCAACGAGAGGCAGTCCGAGGGCCTGACAATGGGCCACCCAACTCACCATGCCTCAGCCACCAACGAAGACAACTCACCAAAAGCCACAGTCACAGATAAGTAGAGAAACGTCTTCCTTCAACAACCTTCCCCGACGCATAGTATTCAGCCCACCAGCCCTTCAGGCCTACGACTTGTAGGGGGGCTCAGTCTCACCAGTTTGTGTAAATACCTATGTTACCTTCAGACAAATAAAATATTGGTGTGTTAAATAATGGAGAATACGAGTATTAGTTTACCCCTAACTCAACAACCCCACATGCCCTTAGTCTGCACCAAAGTAATTTAACTATGGAACCTACTAGCCACCAGCCTGTATAACTCAGGTGGCCTAGTAACGACAATGTGTTGAACTTATCCTGGATCACAGTATATGTTGTAAGTGTGACAGACATTTATTTTCAGAATTACGGCTGTGAAAATGTTTTAGCTTAGTGTGCTATATTTATGAGAATCATCTAATGTTCTAACATATAACATTTTTTCCATCACTAGCGAACCGGCCCGGCTTCACCCGGGTACAATTGAGTTTTACAATTATACAGTGATACACTAATAAATAAATTGGGAAAAGACAATTCATTTATGTGAAAACAGAATTATAAAATTATGCCCGCGGCTCTGCTCGCATGGGCTACAGAATTATTGTTTAGGTTTTTTTTAAATAAAGTTCTCCCTCTCCCTCCCACAAAATGCTTCCACCCGCCGCTACCATTGCTCTCCATGTCCGTATATGGTAAATCGATTCGTGAAAGTAAATTTGAGATATTTTCTCGTTATAAATAGTAACCAATATCAGCTTTCAGTCGTCCAACTATCTCTGTGCAAAAATTGACGTCACGTCGATACGTTGCAACATGGAAGAAAAACAAACAAACAAACACACTTTCGCATTTATATAATAGTTAGGCTATATATAGCAAAGACCTGTATATCTTTAAGTTACGTATCAATCGACAAGTTATTTTCCATATTGATACTTATCGATATATCGTGCATTGATGCAGCGTTGTACCCCGAGCGTTAATTTTACTACAAAAATATTTTGAGGGAATGAGATATTTTTTGTGATAAAAAGCAGCCTATGTCAACTTTTACTGCAATACAGAAGCGCAGCCGCCGATATTTCATGGTACGGCCTCAGCGAAGTAGCGCAGGAGCAAGCCAATACATTCGCGTTGGGGAGGACCGGGGTTCGAATCCCAGTCCGGACATTCTCATTTTGGCTTTCCATGGTTTCCTGAAATCGTTCCAGGCGAATAGAGACATGCGCCCAGTAAATTTGGTAATGAAGGAGGGAAAAGTTTTATCTCTGGTAAAAACACTTATTAGTATTTCTCCGTTACAGACAGATATATGCTACCAGTGAGATTTTTTTAGGTCTTTTTATTCTACACAATTCTTTACTGCATGATATTGTTCCATCGTTAACGGTTTAGACAGCGCTTTGCAAGAGAGCATGCTGGCGGCAATCTTTATTCCGACTTGATTCACTATTATTATGGTTTGTAAATTTTTTGAGATATTTTCTTGCGATAAAAAGTGGCCAATTTCACCTTTCAGCCCTCTAACTATTTCTGTGCAAGAAATTACGTTGATCTATTGCTCGGTTGCGACGTTACATTGTTGACGTTGCATTGTTATTCAGTTTGTGTACTTTTTCATTTTCCAATAAGAATTTTAGTAAGAAATTTAAATAAGATATTTTCTCGGGATAAAAAGTGGCCTTGTCACTTCCAGGTCCTCCAACTATCTCAGTACAAAAAATCACGTCATCCGTTGCTCCGTTGCGACGTGAAAGAGGGACAAACAATCATCCAAACACACTTTCACATTTATATATATAGATAGATTTATGATGACTGTCTCATTAAATTATGTTTTTTGGTCATATCTCTATGACCAATCAACAGATTCTCACCAAGTTTTACACACATAGTGCTACAGTAGGGCATGTAAAATAGCATGTTTTTTGTATAGCAAGCCTTTTTTAATGGCATTTATATAAATAATATAGGTTAATATGTTATTAAACAATGAAACAAAAATCAACCAAATTTTGTACACCAACAGTATTCATTAAAGCATCAATTATGCATACAGAGAAACTCGTACGATTTTTTACAAAATACTGTCAGGTGAGAAAATATAATATTTTGCCATATTTCCAGAATTATCCAACTTACTACAGCAAATTTTTCACACCAGTAGTGCTACAGAAGGCCATGCAAACTTGCATAATTTTTTGGGGTCAGACAGTGATTTTCAAAATGGTGGCCATATATATATATTTTTTTTGATAAGTGTCATAGCTAATAGAAGCATCGTGTACAGAACCAGGGGGTCGAAGCTCTATAGGGATATAGTGGGCCACTAAATTATAGGGCAGAATAAGTTGTTGTTTGCAATCAATTGCAGGAATTGAGCTTTTTTGAATTTTCAAATGCTGATTGTCTAAGAATAAATGGTGCAAGAGTTATTGATATCAGCGACAATGCCTTTATAAAATAAAGAAATATGTATAATTAGCATTTTAATAAATGATTGTGTACTTACAGTAGCCAACCTATGCATTATCTACCATTAATTGTTAACCTAATTGTCCACCTAAAGGGTCATCTCGAGCCTAGCCCTGTGGGGTCAGCAGCAGCGAGAAGCTTCACAGCATACTAGGCATACTTGTACACTTGATATTCGAGTTGAACACACTGTAGCTGTTCACCAACCAACCCGCCTTGATCCTAGAAGGAAATGCTGTCCTGGCCACACCCCCTCCCTTTTGAGCATTCAGAAAGCGAGAGCGAATTTGATATCGTGGACACAACTGCCAGAGTGGCAATCGGCTCGGAATAATGGCAGGAAGCATGGAAGCAAAACAACAAGCCCAGGCCTAAGCGAATGCTCAGATGGAAAAGGAAACGCTGGTTGAGACAAGGAAACTAAAACGCGCTCGTGGACTTCAACAGGAAGCTGTTGTACCACAAGTACCGGTTTCAAACCGGTTTTCAGACCTACGGGAACAGCAAAGCTCCCAGCACAACCCCGGCCCTTCAGGCATTCAAACAAAGAGTCTCACAGCCGCACATTTCCAAAAAACAGCTATCTTTCAGATTAGTTGTCTGGGAAACCAAATATTAGAATCAGCTTGTGCCCAAACTCAGTGGTATACACGTATCAGGTTTCATGATGTCACTTGTGCGCAATGGCTTGTACATCATTGCAGCAGACGAGCAAAAATAATCCGCAGCCAAAACACTTGAAATCACTTAACATCCCATACTTCACTTATAGTACAACCACGGAGTCTCCCCAAAAAGTGGTGTTCGACCTGCAGTGCGACACCAACCCCAACATCATCAGGGAAGAACTGGAAATGCATGGCTACACTGTACTGGACATGTACCAGTTTCAGTCCCTAAAAACAAACCTTACTGACACAACAAACATCTGGCTTGAAAAACAAAACCTTTTCTGCCAGACAGCCACAACAAATCATACCATTCCACCTCTCCTGTCTGTCAACCGGCTAAACATGACCGTCGTCCACCCAAAACCTTATAGGAAATGGCTGTCCGATGTAGCCATGTGTCGCAAATGCAACGCCCTGGACCACACACGCAACTTCAGCAGTTTGCACCCAGTTTGCCCTCACTGCACCGGACCACCCAATCTTGATGACTGCCCATATACAAATCCTAACCAACACTGCTATAATTGTGGGGGACACCATCTGGCAACTTAAAAAAAAAATGCCCCAAGGTCCTTGCAATAGTTCAGGAACGGCAGATAGCAGTCGATCGCAAACAAACTTCCAGGGTACAAACACGCATGGTGGTAGCTGTTGTCCCTCCACCAGCTTGCGACTTGTCGTAATACACTAAAATCCTGGATGCCAGAAACCTTCCACAAACTCACTCCTATGCACATGCCATCAGGGGTCCCAACAAAACCATAACAATACCAGCATACCACTTAAAAGACTTACTGCGCCTCAAACACAGTATCAGAACCTCTCCCCTCCCCGTCACCATCCTCAGGCCTTCCACAAAAACTACCTAACACCCCCGAGTCCATTGCGGGCTTGAGGTCGTCCATGCAGGACTTACAGATATCTTTAAGTTCTTGCGAGAGGCGAACTTCACGACTAAATGGATCACACCCCTCAGCAAAACCCTGGTACTCTCTTTACCCTTTACTGGAACAGTAATGGAGTGTTCAATCAGCTCTACGAACTTGAAAGATTACTGGAGACGTACTGCATAGAAATAGCTTTAATACAAGAAACTCTTTTCAACTAGCAAAGGCGATTTTATGTCAAAAATTATATAACTTATCACACAGTCCGAGATAAGGAGAGGAGGTACACTAATCTTGGTACATAATAAATTACATCATCATGTAAAATCTAACCCAAATTACGAAAATATTGAAGCAACTTCTATAAATATTAAAAAAAACCAGGGCCACTAACTTTTACCTAAGCATATATCTCGCCAACTAAAAACTTATTACTAACAGACCTAGATAAACTAACCAATCAACCTTACCCTTATCTAATGGCAGGAAATTTAAATTCAAAGCACACTGAATGGCACAGCCGAGTAAACAACAAAAAAGCCGGAATTTTACTTTCCCTCTCTCAATTAAACAATTATTTCATCCGTGCCCCGAACCGACCTACACACTTCCCGTCTCAAAGTAAATTTCAACCTGATGTATTAGATATTCTATTGACCAATATCCACAAACCAATACTCGAACTACATCCCTTGGATGAATTAGACTCCGATCATTTGCTGGTCTTCTATAAAATAAGCACTAACTTAGTAAAACATCCAGATACAATATTTAGTAAATTTCTCCAAACAAGTGGGATAATTTTAAAGCAGAATTAGATTAAATATTTACCATAAACGAAATAGAAATTAAAATGAAAAAGGACATAGACCCAGCTCTATGACTATTTCAAAACACTATAAAAACCCAATTAAAGAAAAATACTACTTTCCTCAACAGACACCAATTTTTGCAGTAAAATTTCTCGGACATAGATCTCTTACTAGCAGAAAAATGACATGCTAGACATATGTATAAAAAACACAGAACTGATCTGTGAAAATCTAAATACGAGGGTTATTCGGAAAGTAAGGTCCGATTTCTTATAAAACATAAACAATCTCAGATTTTTTCAAAAAAACTTTTTGTATTTAATTCTTTACATATTTCTCTATTTTTCTACATAGTTTCCATATTTGTTTAAACATTTGTCATAATGTTCTTCTACAAGCTTTTGTATGCATAACCAGTCTGTAACTGCTTCTTTTACCTTGTCATCTGTGGCGAAGCGCTTGCCTACCTAAAGGCATTTGCCTTTAGGTAGCGGAACAAGTGAAAATTGCTCGGCGCCAAGTCTGGACTGTACGGTGGGTGGTCAATCTGTTCCCATCCAAAAGATCTGATCAGATTTTGGGTGTGAATGGCAGAATGGGGTCTGGCATTGTCATGCAGCAACAAAACTCCAGACGTCAGAAGGCCATGTCGCTTATTTTGTATTGCACATCAAAGTTTAGTCAGGGTAGTGAAGTAAGCGGCTGCATTGATTGTTTTCCCTTGCTGCATAAACTCGACTAACAAGACTCCATGTCTATCCCAAAACACGGTTGCCATAACTTTGTGTGTTGAGATTGTCCGCTTGGCCTTGACTTTGACTGGTGATGTCGGGTGACACCATTCCATTGACTGACGTTTAGACTCTGGGGTCATGTGAGAAACCCACATCTCGTCCCCTGTGGCAATCTTCTCTAAAAATTGATCACCTTCCTTATGATATCGGTCCAAAAAATCAAGAGCACAAGCCATTCTTTTCATTTGGTGTTCCTCAGTATGCAGCCTGGGAACCCAACGTGCACACAATTTGTGAAATTGCAAATTTTCAGAGACAATTTTGTGCAAAGTTGTTCTACCCACATTCGGAAATTCCAATGCTTAAGTTGAAATTGTGAATCGCCGGTCTTCACAAATCTTTTTGTCCACGGCTTTGACCAAATCTTGTGTGATCACTGATGGTCGGCCTGATCGCGGTTCATCATGGACATTTTCCCGTCCGTCCTTGAAAGCTCTCACCCACTTACGCACTTTGCTGTCACTCATCGCATTGGGGCAATACACTTGACTTATCTGTCGATGAACTTCCGCTGCTGAAACGTTCCTTGCTGTCAAAAACCGAATCACTGACCGTATTTCACAGTCGGCAGGCTAATCAATTGTTTTAAACATTATGAACTGACACTATAAACAGCACACTACAACAATACCAATGCAAATGCATCGTTTGACGAGTAAAGCATGCCGGGATTGGTGCGCATGCGCGTTACAATGTTACCGCAACATTCGATTAGCTACGGCGATTCGGACCTTTCTTTCTGAATAACCCTCGTATAATAAATTTAAGAAAGAACTTAAAATCAAGTTAGAAATATTAAAAATTAGAAAATGGGTGACTTTGGTTACAGAGCTCTCCAATAATATTCATAATTTTTGGCATATTTAAAAAATACTATGCGGGAAGAATTCAAATCAAACTTCTACTCCCATTTTAACGCCTACAGGTCAGAAATATAATGCAATAGATAAGGCTGAAGCAATAGCCGACTCACTAGCAGATAAGTTCATACTAAATAATGATATCGGGAACCCTGATTTAACAAGGGATGTAATAACCACTACAACCAACTTTTTGAATAATAAATCTAAACGAAAACCTCATACATCACTTTACGAGAAATACTTTTAGCTATTAAATCAGTAAAACCAAAAAAACACCCGGGGATGTTAAAATTTCATATCAAATGTTAAAAAACTTACCTTATCTGGCACTTAGTGTTGTACTAAAAATATTTAACACCATCTTAAAGTACAAATATTTTCCTTCAAGCTGTAAATTGGCGAAAATAATAACTATCCCTAAACAGGTAAAAGACCCTTCACTACTCCTAAACCGTCGCCCGATATAACTTCTCAGCTCACTTAGCAAAATATTTGAAAAATTACTTCTGGTAAGACTAAATACTAATGCTCAGTTAAAGAAAATCATCCCTAACTTGCAGATTGGTTTTAAACACACTACAACTCACACACTCACTAATTTTATACTGAAACAATGCTGCTAACAATGGACAAAAATATACAATAGCAGTATTTCTAGATATAGCTAAAGCATTCAACAAAGTTTGGATACCTGGTTTATTGCAAAAACTCATAAACTTTGAATTCCCGGACTGTTACATTCACTTGCTTAATATTAATAGTTCCTTTTCAAACGGAGATTTGTATGTTTCAATATATAAGACTTCATCTAGTACACGCACCTCACAAGTAGCAGTTCTACAGGGCTCCGCTTTGTCACCATTCTTATATAATATTTACACAGCAGATATTCCCAACACTTATGCTAAAATTCAAATGTATGCTGACGATACTGTTATTTTTGCTCATGACAAGTCAATAGATCATGTTTATTTATACACCCAACTTCTACTGGACGAGCTGCAAAAATTGTACAAGCGATGCAAAATCAAAATTAACATTGAAAAATCTCAGGCTCTCTGAATTACGAGGAGAAGGAAACCAAAGAACCTTAAAACTCTTGAATATAATAATGCAGAAATCCCTTACTCCACACAAGTTAAATATTTAGGCCTAATAATAGATGAAAAATTATGCTGGCATCCACATATAAAAGAAACACATAAATTAGCATTGGTTATATTAATACAAATTTTACCCTCTTTAAAAATCTCCCAGACTTTCCTTGCGACTCAAACTGCTAACATATACTTCCTTAGTCAGAGCGGCTTAATGTATGGAAATTAAGTCTGGGGCAATGCTGCTAAAGTATTAATTAAATCCCTTAAGGTTGTTCAAAATAAATTCTTAAGAGTATTGGGGAAAACTCGTAACTACACATGCATTTTAGATTTGCACGAAGCTTTAAAAGTCCCTTTAATTGGCAACAAAATAATTTAAAAAAAAAAATAGATACTACGATAATATTGCAATCCACAGCAACCCAGTAATTAATAAATTTGGCAAATACCTTCCAGACACTAACACCTGACTAAAAAATTCCTAAATTATCCTGTTTGCAGACATAAAAACTAATAAAACTTAAGAAAACGCAATATTAAAAACCCCCGGCCGAAAAATCTCTGGTCAGTCTGGGACAAAAATTTGGGCGCTTTAACAAAACCAGTTCTCTCTAGCATCGTGCACGCCTTTTTGCCTGCAGATCTCGTTGTGAACACAGATGCCTGCCCCCCTCCCAACAAGCCATGCATCTTTGGAGATCTTAGTATTTAATAAACGCGTAGCTTGAATTTTGTAGTACTCTCATAACTTGTTTTACTAATGATCAACTACCAAACAACTATTGATTAACCACTAATATTTACAGGATTGGCAACCTCATGAACATTGTCTCACTCTCACTACCATTTCATGCTTGGCCACACTCAACCAGACCTCGTGTACTTAGAGTCACAGGATTTGTTGTGGCTACAAAATCTACTTTACCACTACAAACTTGGCCGGGGACCCAAAATCCTTGTCTAGGTTTTAACTTATCCTGCATTTTTCTAAATTCAGACTACAGTAGAACTGACATACTTAGAAAGCGGCTTCACTGCTGCCTCCCTCCCCACCCCTGTGCATGTAGGGGGGAGGAGGGGAACATTATGAGCACCGGGCTAGTTGGGATAACTCTGTGGGCTCCTGTTGCAACTGCAGTGGACTTTATCACTGCAACTATGAATTGTTATGGTGCAGTGGGTGGAGGGGATTCGCCTTTCCTAACCCACTGCATTCAAATGAGAGAAAAACACGGTGGTCAAGGGCCCCTCACAGGGCCTAAACTACCCCCACACTGAGCTTTGGCAATGATGAGAAACGGCGGCATTTGTCTTGCTTACAGACCCCAGTTTTTTTTTGCAAGAGAGCACCAAATAAGAAACTAAAGTTTTCATGCCATATCTCAAGGCCCAATCAATAATTACCACCAAATTCTTCACACAAATAGCACTACGGTAGACCACGTAAAGTTACATGTTTTAAGTGGCTCAGGTTATTTTCAAAATTATGGCCCTGTAAATATTGCAGGTTAGTAAATTCTATTATTAAAAACATTATACTGATTACATCCGAAGTTGATGCTCCGAATCCTACCTCTGTAATGTAGTTGATTGTACACTAGCTTATGGTACGAGGTTTTCTGGGTTCAAGTCCTGGGTAAGGCACACGTGTATTTGTAATTGTTCCACTACTATTGCAGATGTTTCTGATTTCATCTCTTAAGTACGGTATATTGCTGTCAAAAATATGTCAAGTCTACCTACCATGTAAGCTTTTAAGAAATTCCTTAAAAATTATTTGCACCCATGTAGAGGAAAGTAAGCTCATTGGTTATACAGCAACTTCTTGTTCAGTCAAGCACACCCCTTTATCGCTTGGATGGGCTTGACCTCTAACAAGGTCATGTGGTCTGTATTTAGTAAACTTTGGCTGTCCTCTGTGATACTCAGCAAAGCTCGTTTTCTCCCCTTACATGGCTGGTGGGGTGGGAGCTAGTTGCCTAGCAACCAGCGTGGTGTCCTTGCACCCTCCTCTGGGTGCCAACGGTTTGGAAGAGGAGGAATACATTGTTTCACTCCTCCCACTGCTGACGCTTCCCCTTCACAGCTTCACCTGCCGTGAACACTCTGTGATCGATAACCTCTCTACACTCTCTCAGATGATCGATTGCACACAACAGTCAAAATTTGGCTCGTATTTGGTGTAATATAATAATTTTTTTCCAGAGGGTTAGAAAGTTTAGAGTCTGCTTGCAATTGGTGTCCAGGTACTCACAGGATGGTACACACAAGTCGGATAAAAACATTTTGCACGCGCATGCATGGTCATGACGTTTTGCTGGCTGGGCCAGCTTCTTTAGGCAGTAAGTGGTGGCACACTGCAGCCTGTTGAGTGGTGGTTGGCAAACAGTGAAGCTAGCCGCCAGGAGACTAATTAAGGTGAGGCGGGAAATTTGAAATGTGGCGGAGGGGTTATCTTATGTTCAAGCCAGGAGTGTTTGGATTTGATGATATATTGGTGCACCAGTTTCCATCGCAGTTCTGCACTGTTATTAGAAGGTGGCAGAGCCCTTGCCACTCTGCTTATGTAACAAGAGAATCAAAGTTCTGCTTGTGAGATTTTGTGTGCGCTGCAACTGGCTCCACCTTAAAATTTTTATTTAACCCAGCTATGGCTTGTTTGGTGTCCACTCTTTGGCCATTCATTCTTTGTCCGAGTGTGCTGGTAGAAATAAATGCCAACGTTTTCTGCATTGCAGCGAACGGACTGTAGCTGGTAGATGAGATTTTCTGTCCCACAGTTATAGCTGCCCTGGATAGGATAAGCCTGGTTGGTGAGCCTGATGTGAAGGAGGTGAAAGATTGGTGCATAGCACAAGAGCTGCAATGTGCGCTATTGCAAAGATGAGACCCCCTGGGGTTGGTGATATTACTGACTGTGGCATTGGGTGGCAATTTAGGGTGCACCAGTTTGTTTGGAAGGTTGGGAGGGCGTTTGAAGACCAAATTGGGTGGTTTGGAGAACAAGTTTTGAGCGAGTGGTGACGAGGCCAAACTTTTGTGTCCACAGTTGAATGGTTCCGAGTTTGTCTATGCCTTCGCGGTAAAAGACAATCGGAAGGATATCTGAGCTGCTAACTGTTTTTGAGGCTACGTGGTTGAAATGGCATGCTGAATCTGTTTGTAAACTACGGATCTGGTGTAGCCTTTTTCGATGAATGTTTTGGCTATTATATCACACTGCTTGTTGAAGTCTGTCAGTGTGAAGCAAAAGCGTTTAGCTCTGGTGGCAAGACTGTAGGGCAGAAATTTCTTGGCATGGAACAGATCGTAGCTGTCAAAATGTAGGTATTGAAGGTGGTGGTTTTTATTGTGAACAGCTGTTTCAATTTTGCCATTGTGAAGGGCTAGTTCCATATCCAGAAATACGGCATGTGATTTAGAGTAGGTCCGGGTGAGCTTAAGCAGACTGTGCACATAAAGGTTATTGTTGAAGTGGATGAGATGGTTACCAGTTGAATCCCAGATCATGAATATATCTATAAAATGCATCCAGCAGTGCAGCCGAGCTGCTGGTGACTCAAAGTTTTACTTCAGTTTGCTCATGAACAGATTGGCGTCGCAGGGAGCGAGCCATGTGGGTACCCATGGCTGTGTGCTGTGTCTTTAATTTGGAGGTATTGCTTGTTTTGCAATCTGAAATTACTGTTTTGTGCGAGTCTTGCCAGTTCGACCAGAAATGCAGTAGAAGGTTTGTTGTTGGGAGGCCTTTGTTTAAGATATAATTCTATTGCAGAGAGTCCTAACAAGTGATGAATATTGGTGTAAAGTAAAGTGACATCTATAAAGACCAGGTAAGGATCTTGAGGGATGGTGTCCACATTTCTCAGGAGTTCCTAAGAAGTGGCAGATGTCCTTGATCAATGATGGGAGCATCTGTAATCAAGGTTGAAGATGAGCATCCACCAAGTGCAGAGATCCTTTATGTAGGGCTGCCACATTCTGATACAATGAAGTATCCTGGAGGTGGCTGTTTGTGGATTTTCGGACGCAAGTACAGAACAGGTGTAGTGAGTTTGCGAGATGTTAGAAATTTGATAGATTTATGAGAAAGACCCTGAGATGTTGTCCTTTAGTTGGTTTTCTGCTTCCAGTATGTAATCTGGTCTTGGTAGAGCCTTTGTCTGCTGGCAGAATGATTATGTCCCTATTTTTATTCTGGAGGTCTGATAGCTTTCTGTTCTGCAGGCGTGGTGTTGCTGTTGTTGGGGAGGGAACTGGCAAAGCTGGGTCTGAAATGTTTATCAGCAAGAATGAGATGAACGATTCGAGGGGGTGAGAAGGTGGCAGTGGATGGCAGATTATCAAAGAAGTGTTTAAGCTGGAGGTTGCGTACAAAGCCAAGAACATGTTTCACTATGGTATACTGGTCAAATTTCCTGGATAGGGCAAATGAGTGGCCTTTTTTAAGAATTCAACATTCAGTAGAAGGAATGTTATGGTCTGAGAGATTGAATACCTGTGACTTTGGTTCAGTGTTCAATTGTTTTGATGCGATTTACAGGTAAATGGAGTAGGGAGAGAGTGTATGGTGGGTGTGCTGGTGTGGGGAGATTCAAGATTGAAGTTAAACAGGGTTTCTGGCCAATCAGAGTTACAGGTGGCGTTTTGATTTGGAGACCAGCGGGCAGAGGATCAAATTTCAGAGAGTTATCACATAGTTTGTTGAGTTTTACGAGCAGTTGTGCTGTAATTTTGCTGTAGCATTTAAGATGGAGTTGGCTAGGGCTAAAACAAGCCAAGTATGATTGTAGGCAAGTGCTGCAATGTTTGACCAGTGAAATACAGCGGACTCCCTATCTACCTATCAACCAATGTCCATACGCGTGGGATTTCAGTAGATGAAAGTTCTGACATGTACATCAATAAAATACAACTTCTAACCTTATAACACTTCATTTTGAGTATAGTGAGAACTGTACATTATCTGTAGATGAAGTTAAGCTAATAAACACAATAAAAATAGGAATTGAAAAAAAAAAGTATTATGTGTATAAATAATACATTAAAAAAACATTTCAGCTCAACTCGTTTAAATAAAGAATATAACATCTCAAAATACTGTATACAATTGCTTGTAATCAGACACCAAATGCAAGTCGACCTAAAACTTTCAAACCATCTGAAAATGAAAATAATATGACACTAAATGAAAGCTAAATTTTGAAAGTCCCACGTGCACTGAATCAGCTGAAAGCACGCAGAGAGACTATCGATCAGGCAGTGTGTTTACAGCTGACGAGATGGAGAAGAAGTGGTGGGAGGGGTGAAACAATGCACGTATCCACTCCACGCCGCTATCTACTCACGTTGGCTACACCTTGTGTGCGTGGCAAATGTGCCTCTTGTAAAGTAATTAATTATATTTCACTACAAGAAACCTTGTAATTTTGAGACAGAAATTAATAAATAAGACAATTAAAATTTATTTCTTCACTGTCTTTAACAATTAATTTTCTCAGTAGCGAGTTATGCTGCATTCTGGCTCGGTGCTTACCCATTATTAGATGGCAAAAGGTGTCGAATAGGCCCTTACAGGATATGTATTTATTCAAGAGATGCATGTCTATTGAAATTAATTAATATAAATCTTCAGATTTCTACGCAGGAAGTTACCGAAAATGAACTTTACGCTTGGTAATACAAGTCACTCGATGTTCAAACCATTTTTGGCAACAAGGGAAGGTCAAGTATATGCTTCTGAACATAATTTATTTGTGAATATTCGGTTCCTTGAGTTAAATTGATGCCTCGCTGATCGCGTGTAACTAATGAAAAGGTAACGTCTAACTTATTTCTTTACTCACATTTAGCTCACTGCCTCAACAACAGCTGGTAGCTAGACTGCTTTCAACACTATACTCCAGACTACAAATCACACAGCAGTGAAGTAGTTGTACACTCAAGTGGTATAAAAAGGGAAAGCATAAAACAACACTTTTAACAATTCTTATACCTTCATGAGTCAGTGTAGGTCTGAGCATGGATTCGACCTTGGTTGAACAGCTACAAGACAAAAGAAAGGAGAGGCTAAAGGCCTATACAATTCTGCTACATTGCAATTCACTTCCTGATAATGTGTTTTCCTTAACTTGCAGATTTCTTTGCGTAACACAACACTTTATACTGGAGGGTTTGCTCTGCTTTAATTCACTGGACTTGGCTTCTGTGACACTATCTATTCTGTGCTAACTAGCTAAAACTTCACACTACATCATAATCCTAGGTTCTAGACTAAATTCACACGCTCATTCGTGGTTGGGCTGCACACACATACACAGTGAGGTAGAGACTCTTGCAGGTGAAGGGTTCAAAGGTATCCTGTCACATGGAGTCCGAAGCTCTAAGCAGGTAGGGGTGCAAGGGTAACTCCCCTCACACAGAGTCTTTCCGTTGCGGAGCCGGCCAGCTGAAGATGGGAGGGTGGCACCACGGTGTTTCCCTGTAGCACCTGGGACTTCCCTTGATGTTGGTGCGGCAGGCTCGCCAAGGCTGCACTCTATGCTGCAGCGGTATGTAGTGTGGCTCAGCTGTTGGTGCGGGCAGCACTGGGCCAGTAGGCCTGGGGTCAGCGAATTGCGGCACGAAGGCGGCTGCCTCCAGTCTCTGCTGACTGACTGGAGGGGTGGCGACCACTTTCCCTCTTGCAAGGGTGGGCGGCCGGCTGTTTCCTTGCCTCTGCAGTGGCTGGCGCAGAGGTTGGAGGTAATGCACGGAGGGGGTAGTGCTGGCTGCTCCCTGCATGGCGATTGGTCCACCAGGGTGGAGCCAAGTGCTCTCTTCACCCCCTGGTTGGCGCTGATCCTGGCTAAGGCTGGCGTTGCAGCTCTGGAGACAGCGGCAATGTCGTAGAAATAAAACCCCTGGCGCGGGGTGCAGCAGAGCTCGCAGCTGGCGCCGTGAAGTCTGCGGGGTTATACAAAATTACTCAGCCATGCTCTGGTTCTACTCGTGGCAGCGGTGACTGCGTGCTATTTCCTGTTCAGTCTCAGGATTGCTAACTTTCTTTACGTGCATGACACGCACTTTGCGTATGTTGCCGTTACGGTTTTGGACCCACAAGGTGTTTCCTCGTTTCTCAGCCCCTTCATAAGGGCCTTCCCATTTAGAATGGAAACCTGTGTAAAAATGTGCAGCTTTACATCTAAGGGATCGTGACTTTACCCACACGTTTTCTCCTTCTTGAATAGCTTCCCTGGGTTGTCGTGTAGATGCTGGGAATTTTACTTGATATAGCGAGTTTGACTAGCGCATGCGGCTTCCATGCGCTTAATGTTTTCGAGGTTTATCTCTTCTGCTTGTGGGACTTCACTGAGCTCTGCTTCCCACTCCCATTCCTTGGGGCACTGTAGAGGGCGGCTAAGCATTAACTCACTAGGTTAGGTTCCTAGAGCTTTGCTGTGTTGACGGCGGAGGGAAAACAAGTCGGGGAGATAGTAGTCCCATCTCCGGTGATCTCCCTGCATTCGTATGTGGAGGCCTTTCTTTATTTCTTGGTTTCTTCTTTCAGTCGTGTTTCCTTGGGGGTGGAAGTTTGGTGTAGTCCATGGTTGAGCTCATCTGTGGCAGGCATTTTCCCACAATGCTCCTATAAACTGGGGACCATTGTCAGTGACGATGCAGCAGGGATATCCCCAGCATGGGAATAGCTCCTTTTCCATGGTATCCACCATTGTCTTGGTGTCAGCTTTGGCAAGGAGGTAGGCCTCAACACACCCAGAAAACAGGTCGGTCACTACCAATATGTATTGTTTACCCTTCTGGGTGCGAGGGTACGGCCCTATCAAGTAGACGGCGACTTGCGCCCACGCTTGTTTGAGTCGATCATAGATGGCTGTGGTTCTTAGGCTCCATGCACCTTCGTGCTGGCATGGACCTGGCATTGTTGGATAAGGCTTTCACGTCTCAACTTACACCATCCCTTGTTTATCTCTGGTTGATTTCTCGGAGTGTTTCCTTTACTCCTGGGTGTCCCGCATGGAGATGCTGGTGATATAGTAGGAGATGTCCGAGGCTGTGCGAAACACACAACTTCCAACTTAAGTGAAGTTAGCTTCGAATCCCAGCTTCAATCATATGTTGTCAACATACCTGCAAAAATCACTAGCGACTTTTCCACGCTCTAGGAAATGTGTCAAGCAAAAACTGCACATGTACAATTATCTTAAACAAATGTTGAATTGGTAATTGTTCCTGCTACATGACGACTACAGAAAGTTATTGTCAAAGTACTGATGAACTTATAGCTCACTACGATATGATGATACTTGGACACAAGTTTACGGCCTTCTATAAACCTAACCTACCAATGAAGAAGAAAAATTCACACTGTATTGTAATAAAAGTTATCCTGTGTAGTAGAAAATATGCCAGAATCATGGAGAATGTGGTCCAGATTTTGTCTGAGAGCTGATAAACTTACGACTCAGAATGATTTTGCGATTCTGAGAGGCAAGTTTAAGGCCTTCTAAAATGAAAACGTACCATAAAAGTAGAAACATTAACACAGCATTGTGAGCACAGCTACCCAATGTATTACAGAATGCATCAGACTCTGAGTCGTAAGTTTATCGGCAACAAAACCTGGAGCACAGTCACCATGAATCTGATACATTTTGTACTATAATGGGTAGCTGTTCTTACAACACACAGTGAATTTTTCTGCTACATTGGAAGGATTTGATTTGAGAAGGCCGTAAACTTGCCTCCCAGAATCTCCAACTTTTTCCGAGTCACAAGTTTATCGCCGGTTAGACAAAAAGTAAAAAAAATCCTACATGTACGTTTTCTTCTTACTGTGATGTGGTTATTTACTTAATTCATTTATACGTGCCATTCTTTGTTTTAAATGCTCAATTGTTTGTTTTACCAACACATGCAGTTTTTGCTCCAACATGCACCCCTAGTTACTATTCCATAAGAGGTGTGATGTTACCAGATACGCACGGTGCATCATCATTTGAAGCTGGGATTCGAAGCCAACTTCACCTCGGTAAACTTCCAGTTTTCTGTGTTAGAATGGGGGTGGGCCCATACATACCCTTGCTCTTCTTTGAAGCGTTTCGTGTATTTCATGAGTAGGTTACGCACTTTGGGGTCTACCTGTCGTTGCTGTGAAAGCAGCTCTGCTGGTTTGTGCCTCCAGTAACTGTACGTACTCTCTCGTGTGGTTTTCTTGGAATGGAGCGTACTCCGGTGGGAGCATCCTTTCCCAGTTTTCCAGGTTCTTCTTCTCCTGGTGGGGGTTGGGAGCTCTTGACAGTACTTTGAGTAGCTCGTTCTGCTTCCCCGGGTAGTCTTGAATGGTGAAGTTTAACTCTTGGAGCAGTAGGGCCCAGTAGTCTAGTTTTGATTTGGTTGTGCTGGCAGATAAAAGCATGGTTGTCGGTTCGCAGAATAAAAAGTTTTGTCTTCCAAGTATTAACGGAATTTCTTGAGGTCCCAAATAACTGCTAAAAATTCCTGTGTGGAGATATAAAATGTTTGACCTTTGTTTACATTGACATTGACACACATATTGGTAAATATTATCAGTTCATTTCAATATTTACAAATGCCAATTTACTATTTTCTTGTTTGTTTACATTCTAAATGATAGCAGAAATTTTATCATAGTTTATTTTGATTATCTGCCATTAATTTTCCTGAATTTTAGGTAATTTAACTTTTTAATGTCACAAGATTTATGTAGTTAATGGATTTTATTTCACATGATTTCTCCTTGTCGGACCAGATTATTGTATACTAACAAGTTATGTCCTAAGAGATCACTAAATTTAACTTCTTGTAGATAAGATTCCCTTATCAGGAAATTATTTAATACTTGATTTTATTAAGCAGGAAAGGGTTGCAATTAGCAAGCCCAGGGACTCTTTCTCTAGACATGATTCCTGTCAGTCATGAAAATTTCTCTTGTAAAATTTATTTAAATTTTTCATCAGACCACCCATCGCAAGTTTAGTAAATATGCACAGGCTATTGAAAAGACCTAAAAGCACTAGATTATTAATTTTTAATGCAATTTGCACGACTTCAAGATTGGACCTATGGATACTTGGGACTTCATAACCATGTAACTTCAAACAGTAAGCCTATATGCAAGGGTATGGTCAGATAATCCACTGAGTCTCTAGTTAATTGAAACTATTAAATTGATCCTTCTGGAAAACATGCACATATAATAAATTTTTCTTTAAATGGGCATAACCCAGAGGTTTTTAGAATCAGTGCTACAATCCCGCTAGTTGTGATGCAATTTTATTTAATCAAGCTACCCAGTTTATTAAGAACTGGTTTCATGAACTTTTTCCTCAAGAAGTAATACTATTAACGGGAATAATTAAATTTTCACTTAATGCTGTTTTTAGAATATATTGCTCTAGAGAGGAGATACTTGAGTTTTGAGGCTCTGAGAAATTGTAATAACTGACTCATTCTTTATCAGTAAGAAATCTAATTGAAAAATTATTATTTATGGTAACTAACTATATCTTTTAATTTGTGTCTGATGTTGATTTGTCTGATACGTTTTCCATATTAATATATGTCCACTATGAATTAGTGTATATTTGATTGCTTTGTGTAGTTTTGAAATTTTAAGTAATATTTAAAAGGGTATCCTTGGTGTGGCCAGTTGATATGTTTTGTCACAGCAAGTCTCTACTCTTCGGATAACACAGGTAAAATTTCTCCTACTTACCTTTTGGAGAGAATATAAGGTTTCTGATAATTTATGATTTTTCAGTGTTTAATGTGTTGTTAATTTATAACAAATTGGTAAGAGAATTTTTTTTCTGCAGAATTATTGTGTCAGACTGCTCTACAGAGAAATTTATGGCATCTTATGTATGTGATCTCCCTATCCCACCCAAACTCATTATTGCAAACAAATTATAATTAACACAGTAAAACTTAAGTGTTACACATAATTATTTATTACTATTACAGTTTTTAAAGTTTTTTAGAGAGTGGTGCACAACGTGTAGGCCAAACTATTTTTCAAATAGTGTACGTATAACATTTAACACACACACTAAACATATACTGTAGCTGTTGTTATAAGTTTTCAAACCTGTTCGTTGGACTGGTACTTCTTTTCCTTATCCATCAGGAGGGTGATTGCGTAACTGATCACCCATCGGCTTCCTTCGGGGTTTCCTGGTAGAGAACAGCCCCAAGACCTATTCCACTGGCGTCTGTCCGGAGGGATAATGGAAGATCGGGGAGCGGCTGATAAAGCATGTCGGGCTGTGCGAACGGGTTCTTGAGTTCCTTTAAAAGCATTTTCCTACTCCAATCATTTCCAACCTTGGTCTTTGCGTAGAAGGTTGTTTGGCGATCCATGAGTTCGGCGATGTTGGGGATAAAGTCGTAAAGCCAATTACAGAGCCCCAAAAATTTCTGCAATTGATTTTTGTTCCTGGGTGTAGCTGCTTTAGCTATAGCTCAGATTTGCTCGGTCTGAGCGAAGTTGCCTTTGGGAGTGACTCTAAGACCCAAAAAGTCAATCTCCGTTTTTCCGAAGTGGCCTTGATAGGCGGCACGTGAGGTCGTGGACTTAATCTTTCTAAGACCAACTGGAGGTGGTGCTGGTGCTCTTGCCAGTCTCTTGAGAAAATAATGAAACTGTCTAGGTAGGCACAGCAGAACGCACCGATGTACCCGGTGAGAACTAAGGCGGCCATGAGATGTTGAAACATGGTGGGGGCGTTCTTCAGAACAAAGGACATGATCTTTAACTGGTAGACCTCTCAACTAGGCATGGTCAATATGGTATACTGTCTTGACTGTGGATGCACATGTATTTGCCAGGATTCACATTTCATGTTGACGGTGCTGAAGATTCGGACTTCCCCAAGCACCTTGAGCGTATGCCCCAAGTTCAGTGTTCGAAGACCTACTGGCTCAGTGGGTAATCGGGTTTAGGTCATAGTAGTTGACACAGAATCATAGAGTGCCGTCCTCCTTCAGTACAATGACAACTCGAGCATTGTAGGCGGAGTCTGATGGCTTGATGATGTCCAGCTGCTGCATTTCTTCGATTTGCTGTTCGATAATCACCTTTCGCTTGGCAGAAACTTTATCTGGTCTGTTATGATTTATCTGGGGACTGGTTAGGTGTATCTCGTGCGAGATTGTGGTGGTTTGGCGCAGCATACTGCGTTGTTTGAACACTCGTCTGTGCTCTTTTGAGTACCTGGGTCAGTTGCTCCATTGCTTCCCCTTGCAAATGGTTATTGCCTATCTCTTTGTAGCACCTAGATAGATTCGTCCTTGCTGGCAGTCCAGGATCACTTGCAGCTCTGATAACCAGGGTTGTCCCAAGATAACCGCTTCTCCCAGGTTTTTTACTACATGGAACTGGGTAAGGATCGCTTTGTCAGCAAGCCTGAGGGTTAGCGACAAGTTTTCCCTTTGTCTTGAGGCAGACCCCTCTCTGTGCTTCTGTATAGTGTGGTGTCTCCAGCAGGCTCGATCTTGCTACTGTACTCATGGGGTATGACATTCTTACGGATGAAGTTTGCATTAGCTGCGGTATCGAGTGTGGCCAATACTTCCAAGGTCCTGAAGAGAATGGTGATGCGTGGGGGATCTCTTACGATGATTATCTCCTGCAGAGCCTCTCCTATTTTGCAGGGGCCCTGGCCCTGTCGGGCTTCGTGGCCTTTCAGTTTCCCCAATTGCTAGGGGTATTCTCAGTGGTTGTAGGTTCCTTCTCCTTTTCTGGTACTCAGGTCAGTCCTGCCTGCTCATTTGCTGTAGGACTGGACAATCTCAGTGGTAGTGTCTGGCAGGGCAATACCAGCACTTTGGAAGTGTAGTACGCGATGCAGCAGTATGTCTGGATGTCCGTTCACATGCAGGGGCTTCGGTGATGACCATCTTCCCTGTAGATGCAGGTGTAGCCTTGGTTTGGGCTTGCGACTTGCAGATATCTGCTAGGTCTGCCTCCTGAATTCGTGCTCGTTTCACCAGTTCTTCCAATGTCACTGGCTCTGGATTGCGGAATTGGGCGCATATTTCCAGCAGGAGTAAATTTGTTATTCTGCTGCCACTCGTAACATGAAGGCTTCTATAGTCAAGGTGTTTGCTGATCAGGTCTGGAAAGTTTTTAGTGCTTCAGTCTAAATTGTCACCGATAATGCTAAATACTTTACCTATAGTGTTTTCAAAGATATGTGTTTTCGTCGGGTGATTAAACATTTCACCTCTAGCCCTTACTATCCTAGGGGAAATCGTAGAAAGGTTTAACAAGAATTTAAAGGCCTGTTTAATCATATTTTACATTCAGGACCATACCAAGTGGGATCACGACCTAGATTTTTATTAATGTTAGGTTTTAATAGTGCACTCCACGATTCCACGAGAGTTCCACCTTCTCTCCCTTTCCTTGGTCGTCTTCTTGGTCATCCTTTACTGAACATCTGCTGGAGGAGGTCCATCATAAACTCCGGGCTGCAAAGCTGCAGGTCGTTGCTAAAATGGACCAGGGTAGATTGCCCGTTAATTTTGAAGTAGGGGACTTGGTCTTTTGTAAGAATTTTACTCTGGCAGATTTGGGAAGGGATTTGACGAAGTTAATACCCAAATTTTGTGGCCCCTTTAGTTCCATAAGTTTTAAGGGTCTAATACTGTGAATCTTTGTTTCGCCCAGCTCAAATCACTCATTCCGTAAGGCTCACGTTACGCAGTTTAAGACTTACATGCTACTCAACTGATTGTCTATTGTTTATGGTGTATATCTAATTGCAGTTCAGCTGTTATTTTGTATACATTTTGTAAGCATAAGTTTGTATCCTCACCTTGTTCCCTTGTCGTTTAAGTTATATATGTATGTATATATATATTTTTTTTTACTTTTTTAATCTCTTTGTAATTGTTCTGTTCCCACCCTCCAACCGAGCCGAGCTGAGCTGAGTACACCCTGCTTCGCCGGCTTCGGAGCTGCTCACATCTGGAAACTGAAGAGGTCTAACCCTTGCTGGTTACATCTACCGCAACTCCCCTGGCGCCTGCATGTTGCTGTTTCTCTATTTCCATGCCTCTTTGGCTCTTGGTTGCCCGCTGCCTTCGGAGACAGCAAGATGTTGGCGCTGATCACTCTCTCGTGTTAAAGATGCGGCAAATGGACCTTGACCTACATGTTGCAGTGTTTTTCATCAACCTATAGACTGTATCTACGCTTTTGTTTCTACGTTCTGTTTCTTTTGTGAACTATGTGTATAGTTTAT
The DNA here is from genome assembly GCA_002778355.1 of Clitarchus hookeri. Taxonomy (NCBI): domain Eukaryota; kingdom Metazoa; phylum Arthropoda; class Insecta; order Phasmatodea; family Phasmatidae; genus Clitarchus; species Clitarchus hookeri. Next base: position 223,864 of record NQII01001782.1, read on the forward strand.
CGACGTGAAATTTTGATTGAGAGACTAGTCCCCATGGCACAGATTTTGGGGTGGGGGTTGCAACCTTAACACCATTGTGTTATGTTTATTTATAGTCATACGTATATCTCTGCGCAGTGGTGTACTCTTTGCTCCAGTTGACTCTCCTCCTCTTTCCTCCTTGTTCTCCCTCCCAGCCTACCCCGTTCCCCTTCATGCATCATCATTTTTGATTGGCCATAATAGTTTATTTAAGGCCTTACAAGGCCCTACTTTGTCTTCTTTGCGCCCTTCTGATGTCTGCTACATAACGCCGCTACCTTACACCTGATAGATCTATGTTTTACATGTTGGCTTAGCCGTGCTTCACCTTGCCCAGCAGAGGTCAACGCCGCTACCTTACGCCTGATAGATCTATGTTTTACCTGTTGGCTTAGCCGTACTTCACCTCGCCCAGCAGAGGTCAACGCCGTTATCACGTTGAGTCGTAGAAAACAAAGTTTACGGTAGGATTTTTAAATGTTTTGGTAATTTGTGTGGCATAGTTGTGCTGTACTTTAGATGTGCAGTAGTGCTAGTCCATTTCAAAATTTTGGTTTTGGGTGTCCTTCCAAATTACGTTTCGGCTTAACTATGGTGTCGNGGTAATTTGTGTGGCATAGTTGTGCTGTACTTTAGATGTGCAGTAGTGCTAGTCCATTTCAAAATTTTGGTTTTGGGTGTCCTTCCAAATTACGTTTCGGCTTAACTATGGTGTCGCGTTGCTGAGTCTCCTTCATGTCGTGTTCGTCTTTGTCCGCCGCCCAAGTTTAGTAAATATTTGGTGTTGCACTGTTTCCACGATTTCATAGTTAGGGTTAGGGCTGAGCCGATACCGGTACCGATATATCGAAACCGGCCGATATCGTAATTATCGGAATTGTGTGCAATTCATGTTTAAATCGCCGATATTATAACCAATATTTTGCCCTAAGAATCTAAGATGATAATGTTTTCAACTTGCCATAATTGGAGTGCTTTGCTCACTACAGTGAAATCTCGTTGCGTTCGCGTTTATGTCGTTTTCCCGTATGTCGATTTTTTTGGATGGTCCCAACAAATATTCTATATAAACAATGTTTAAAAAAAACCGCATGCTATGCCCTTAAATCATTAATTTACCCGCATCCATCGATCAGATATTCTGTCCGAAAACCAAAATGTATTCGGAACTATTGTTTATCTGTGAAAAAAACTATCTTAAAACCGGTACTACCAAAATTGAGTAGCGCCAAGAGCAGGTAAACAGACACTCCCTAACCTCAAATACTAGTATAAACGAGTTGTCGTGAAACGTTGCAATTGTTAACCACCACGTAATTTATTTTTGATAATTCAATCACTATTTGTTTTTAAATAACTTACGTCGAAAAACAGGTAAAACATAATAATTGCAGGCATTTCTTTGTTTCAAGTCAGCAAACGAATATTCGCGCAAATAAAACACTTAT
>NQII01001782.1:231037-294800 GCA_002778355.1 Clitarchus hookeri
ACTCGTGCAACATTTAGTTTTGTAACATACAGTCAATTCTCGATTCTACGACCTTCGCGGTTCCTGGGAAAAGTGTTATTTCGAGAGGGTTGCTATTCAATGGGTCTTAGAATCAAGAGTTGACTGAATGTATAAATTATAGAATACGGAACAGAAGTTTTTAGAAGTGATTATAAATAAATATTTTAAAAATATTTTATTTCTCTTGTAATGATATTCTAAATGTAAGGTGCAGGTCTGAAAGTTAGAGGGGGTGAAGTGAAAAGACAGAAGGGATGATTAGGGGGGAGAGGGGTGATGGTGGTGGTGGTGGTACATAGGTAAACTTTAATTTTCAACTACGATGGTAGTAGCATAGCTACAAAACTAAGATACAAATCATGTAGCATTTTATACCCTTTGCACACAACAATGCTCAGTGACGTCAATGGACACTTTTTGATGTTGATATTGAAGAACCATGTATGTATAGTGTAACAAAACTGTGTTATATAAAGAACTAATTTCTTGAAACACATGTATATTTTGTATTTACAAGTTGTTAGATAAAATGTCAATGTGTTATACATTAGACGTAGCCAATGTAATTTCAAGGACCTTTAGAAGTTGTGTGAAAAACATTTTCAATAAAATTTTATGCAAGTAAAAACATAACCTATTTTAAATTATTTAACTGTACATTTTCTCCTCATCACACACAATGGACTCCATATAAACGGCAGTGGGGTGTGGTGGTGGTATTTTAAAGTTGAAGCTGCTCATTCATCAAAGGTAGAACACCTGTTGCGTCAGGTAGAAATGTAAGAGGTAGAGACAAGATTTAAAAACTTCAAGACAAATTTATGCACACATCCTTCTAGCAATAGCTCAGAACTCGGACGTTTGAAATTAACTCATCAATTTATAACAAAATCCAGGCAGCCACCAACCCTGAACGTAAGATGATCACAGCTCCAAACCACACTCCTCAGCTATACCGGCAAATTTTAAATTTTTCCGCCTCACCCTAGTTTGCCACCTGGCCCCTAGGTTTACTACCAACACGCTCCCACCATACTGCAGTGTCTTACAACTCACTGCCCGATGACTCTGACCCAGCCAGCAAAATGTTGCAACCCAGTCAAAAATGTGTCGTCGTCCTTTGTGTGTGTGCCTGTCAACAAGAACTAGATTGTGAGTACTTGAATTCCTGTCCTTTTATATATGTTTAAAATATTTAGAACTTTCAGATGACAAACGTTCATGGTTAATCTGTGGATCAGTTAATTTGTCCAGGGCCTTCAAACCTATCATCTTAAACTTGCAACTCTTTTAAATTATCTCTTCATTTGAACACGTTATGATGCACTTGCAATAAATATTTGTCTTGCGAAGTTTAAAATAAAAATAATATTACTCTCATTCTAGCAAAACATTAAAAAAAATTTGATTTTGAATAGTGTTCGATTTTAAATATAATTTCTGCATTAAACTAACATTCTTTTGAATTCTGCATACAAAATTAATTTAATTGTGTGTAACTGCAGTACCTGCCAGTGTGGTCACTTGGAGCATTTTTATGGTTAATAAATTTTCATAACTGTCTCCAAAATTGGTCTTTAATATTATTACCAACATTCTCACTCAAATTACACATACTATGTAAGTTTCTTGCAACACCAAATGTGATGATTTTTATATGCAGTATTGAATGAAGAGACACACAAAAAAAACCTGATGGAGATGAAATGGGCAACTGCCTAATACTCGAAGCGAGAAGTAAATCAGTTTTGTATCTGTTCATAAGGTGCATCTGAATTACATTGAAATCTGTTTCTCTGTATACCGCCATCATTAATAAAGATTAACTAGTACTAAAAAATAAGGAATGCAGAAACAGAACACTTTAGGAAAGACCATGTGGACTCTTTTTTACACTATTTTAAAGAAGGTTCTCTGGACTGTACAAAATTAATTTTGAATGGACACAATATAAACTATTACAATGCATCAAGGTTCGTCTAACTGCCTAAGTGCGTGTGCAAGATGCAGCAGGTCACTTAGTTGAAACCTCCATCAAGGAAACGCTTTACACTGTTTGGTCTCAAGCAACATTAATTTAAGATAAATGGCAAAACAATTTTTCCACACAATGAGGATAGAGCAGAATATAAAAAAAACAAAGCTAGAGATAAAGCAAATGTACTTCTCACTACTGTGCCATTATCATTACAACGCTTACATACACATTCGCTTTTGTCAACAGCTGAGGCCACATAGGAATGCATCATTTGCAGGTTAAAATTCGGTATTTCAGAATGTGCCAACCAAGAAGCTACAGACCTGCTTTTCTCAACTGAGCTTGTAGATGACAATATGCCAAACCTCTGCATTTTACTCACTGTTGGGATGGGTTCTAAATAAGAATTTTATGCCCTGGTTGCACCATTATGACCTCTGATCCAGGATCAGCCGATCCTAGTTCAAAAATAATCCAAGGATCACAACTCTAAACATTGCACCACTAAGATCTGGGCTTATTTGATCTTAGATCACGTGATCTCTGGTTCATGGGTAGGCACAAAGTGGCAACAGTGGTGAGAAAATTGCGGGTCACTATTGGCTAGATGTTATGTCAGTTCCGAAGAAGATTATTTTATTTTGGGTGGTTATTTTGAATAAATGAATTGACTGCATTGTATAATCATGTTTAATTTATTTATATTTAAAGCCATAGAGCATAGACGAATTAACTTTTCTGAGAAGGAAAAAAATGTATTTATTGATCTCGTTAAATAAAAAATTTCGACTATAGAAAATAAATGCACAGATGCAGCTTTTTTTTTAAAGCTGAAGAAAAGGCATATGAAAGTCTTGTCCCCAAGTTCAATGAATTAACTTCATTATCGGACTCCAATTCAGAAAAATTCATATTGCGATAATATGACAAGTGTAAGGAATAAACACAAAGAAACAGTGTGTATTAACCTAAAATACTTTCACATAACCTAAATTTACCACAGCATGTCAAACTTCTCTGTTTACTTTATAAACCTGTAATTTGATTTCATTCATGTATGTAGAACATTTTATGACATTTCCAAGTAAAAACAAAGAAACGATAATGTTTATTTTATCTTCACAACCTATATTCAGCACAGACTTTTATTCTTCTCTGTTCATTCTATAAACACTTAAAATAAATTTTATGTGCCCAACAGAGCTTAAATACCACGTATTTGAATGTTTATGCCATTTTAAAAACAAACTTGCTTATCAATATAACAGACATTTTTCAATAAAGCACTCGTATTTACTTGATCCGAGATCATCTTCCTGAACCGCTAAAATGTATGGTTCAAGGCGAGGTTCAAATTGACCTAGTTCTGCACACCAAATGCAATGATGCAACAGCCAAATGTGATGAACCAGGATCAAGCTGGTATTTGATACTAAATCATTGCTGTACCTCAATGGTGCAATCGGGCATTAGCCATGCAAGTTGTTTTGATATTTCATAAGTATTTGAAACAGCATCACACCAGCAATTCTGAAAGAAATTAATAACTATAAAGTGAGTGCCCTTCTCATGCCATCAGGATATTTTAAAAAGCATGCAACCTTCACTAACCACTGTGGAATCAATATTGCAGTAATAACACAAAAACTTCATGCACTAATGTGTACACGAACACAACCAGCGCAATATCAAATGAACTGGAGTATTATCTGTCATTCCTCACCATTCTGTGATAAGAAAATGCAATGAAGGTAAAACTTTCAGCAACTGAATAAATGTATCATACAATATTCCCCAAGTCATTCTGGGATTCTTTCCCCAGTTAATCATAAGCAGATTTAAATTTGTGCAGGTAAGAGATCTAATGATCTCTTAAGTGTACTGACTATATATACATATACACACTAGGGGCATGCAAATAGTGGATTTTGATGTTCACATATTTTTGGATCCAATAGTAAAATTTTTGAATAACATGCAAATAGTTTTGAAGTTGAATAGCTACCAGTAAACATTTCTTTTCAGATATATACATATACAACAGAAATAAATATCATTTCACTGATCGCACAACAACCTGTTCTCAGACAAATAATACTTGCGTCTTTAAGTGCAGTAATTCTATAAATTTTTGTGTGAAGTATGATGAAGATATGAGACAGACATTGTGGCAAAACTGTAACAATGTGCATTCATTATCACTGTAGGGAAGAATAGATACATTTTGGTCATCAGAAATTATCTGAAAGTTCTCTGCAATAAAAATAAATGCTTTATCAGTAAAGGAAACTATTTCCTTGGTGTTGCAAATTTATTTTCAGCTGTCATCAAGTTATATTTTCATTGATCATCAACATTATGTGCATGAAGCCATAAGTATAAATAGGTATATTTTTAGATTCTGCAAACGATGAGGTTCAGTGCATGCGGTTGCAGTGCTATTTGCCAACACACCGCAAACTGTTAGCAACTTATTGCTACTATGGTCCTGAAACTGTAACCAAACTTTTTTACCGTAAGTTGAAGTAGATGAAACTCTTTGCAAATGCAAACATTTCATTGTAAATGCTTGCAACCGCTGCTCTTAGTTCGTGTTCCACCACAGCTTGATGTGATGTTGCCGTATTGGTATTGTTGATGTTTACCGTGTCGCTCTCTCATGCTCTCGCCAATGTACCGAAATTTTAAACTTATGAATGTGTTTGCAGAAATAAAACTCCACGATTTCCTCGGAATTACCAAAAAAACCATACGGCGCCATGTAGCATGCAAATAAAATCAATACAAAGACTTTTTGTTTTGGTATTGCACAACCGCGATAACATAACCTTCACATGCCTATTTCTTTCCCTGCAAAAAATTAAGAAGAAATATGCTATTTTACCGTAAATGCTACAGAGAAAATAAATGTGTGTGTGTAATCTAATGGTTTTCTTTATAATTGTTTTTATCACTTCTACAAATTAATTTATGTAAAACTTGCTGGGATCATAATGATCGCTGATGTCAGCAATGCTCCAGCTCTAATAACCATNTATTTTACCGTAAATGCTACAGAGAAAATAAATGTGTGTGTAATCTAATGGTTTTCTTTATAATTGTTTTTATCACTTTTACAAATTAATTTATGTAAAACTTGCTGGGATCATAATGATCGCTGATGTCAGCAATGCTCCAGCTCTAATAACCATGGAATATAATTTTAAATGAATGTCTTCAAATGAGTATGCATAAAAATTCCCGCAAATATCCATTTACACAGGAAATGTACATTATTCACAATTTGCGAATGTTTGCACACACCTAATACACATATACACAAACCTATAGTAAATAGTGTTTGCAACAGTCGAGGTGTGATTCCACCAACTACATGGAGCTATATTTCTGGTTGCCAGACCAGTTGAAGTTTTATTACCTGCATGGTTAAGTTACACCATAGAGCAAATGGCCACTCAAGGCACACATTTTATTACTTGAGATATTAAGACTCTAGCTATGTACACAGTCCAGCCAACGTGATTTTATTTTTCATCTTTCTTATAATGCACCAATTTTGCACACTCCATTTTGTACATAGTTTCAAACAAGCCTGGTGCTCTCTGCACTTTAATTTCAGGCAAAATTCTAAAAGCAGTTTTCCAAGATAACTTGGATGAATTAGCAAGGCTGTGGTGTGCTTTAAGTGGGTATACAAGTTGCCAATCCAGGGCATGATGGCATCATCTGGATCAGACTAAAGACAGCTTAAGGGACTTGGTTTGACTTATTTCTAAACATGTCTTTGAAAAAAATTTTCTGTCCTTGTATGTCCAGTTCTATATTAAGTTTCCTTGCCAGAGGGTAAGGAGCTGAATTTATACCAGTCAATTTCTTTCTTTTGAAATAGCAATTTTAATCATTCTGTAAAGAAATAATAAACTAAAATTATTGTTGACTATTAGTCTGAAAATTATATGCACCCAGTAAATATGTAAGAAACAGTCGACAAAACTTCTCTGTACTTCTAATGCCACTGCAGTGTTTTGGTTCTATACAAAATGAAAGTGAGATCAGAAAATCCATTTACTAGGGTTGTGCAAATATTCAGTATACTGAAATGAAAACAAAAAAAACCACTTTCATTTTTGCTTCGGTAAGAAATTTGATTATCTAAAGTTGTAACAAAACAAGAATTCTTGATTTTTATTAATCATCGGGTGTTTAATAAAAATTCATTTAGTGCACCAGCAAAGAAGATTTTTGCCGGTAAATCATCTTTTTTGTTTTCATTATTTTATAACTGAAATAACTATACAAAACGAAAATTTAAANATTTATAACTGAAATAACTATACAAAACGAAAATTTAAATGTAGGCAAGACCCCCTGTGGCAAATACTCCATATCTTACACTTTTTTTTTTGGTTTGATTTTGCAACAAATTTGTTATAATGAATAACTTGCTAAAATGTTACGAAATTCATTAATCTTTCATTAAGGCTTAACTCTAACGCCATTTTTAATTNTAATGAATAACTTGCTAAAATGTTACGAAATTCATTAATCTTTCATTAAGGCTTAACTCTAACGCCATTTTTAATTTTTGTTTCAGTTTCACAAAAGTTCATAACAAATCTAACAATTTACCTTTCTCCAGTAGTACAATACAAAAGCTCCTTTCTGTGATCTACCGCAGGTAGTAAATAGAAATGCAAGTACTGTAAGTCTCTCAAAAATTTTGATTGATTATAATTTGCACACACACATGTACTTATTAGGTCCATGGCAACAATTTGTGTGCATGGTGGATGGATACACAACACACACAAAAAAATAAATTTGACAACGCTTTCAAAAGTGCTCAATTATCCTTGAAAAAACTATAATAATATATTTCTTCAAATTCAATAATCTGCCAATGAAACGTGAATTGGAACATGAAATCTCAAATTTCTGTGAGAATACACGCATTCACATGCACACACAGAAACCTACTTTTAATTATAAGATAAATCGAACTCGCAAAATAAATTCCACTAACAGAATATAAACAGACTCATTGCTTTGGTTAAATTGAACAAATGATCAATATTTTACAATAAAATATAATATATTACAGTTTAAAATGTGCTAAAATAAATGCAAAGTCCAAATTCACAAAACATTATCAATGCGACAGAATATTACAATGCTGGTAATGCAACATACTTTCCAAGGAACACTCCTGGTACAACATTATTAGAGTATTACAAGAATCAAGATTTAAGAAAAGCATGAATTACGTGCATACAATATATTACTCCAGTACTTACAAATACAGTGGATTCTCTATCCATTGTTTCTCAGGGGACTAACAAAAAATTTCAATACATACAGACTTTCAATGAATGTGGGCTTGAAATACAGATAAATAAAAAATGGAACCACAGAATATGTTCTATGGATGCAGACTTTCAATCACCCTGGGTTCAATACATAGATGTTCCACTGTACTTTTAAATTTTTTTTATAATATTGTTTGTATACAAATGACTCACTCCACACTAATTTCAATATTTGCTACTGTAATGGGATGTTTTTTATTTGCCATTGGAAAGTTACACAAATACAATTTCACAATGAACAAGTTATTTAGTGTGAAATAATTCACACAGTATTTCTTCTTACAAAAGCAGGGAACATGTGCCCCACAACACTACAGGTTACACACAAAAGATATTAAATTAAATTAGGTTTGAAAGTACAAGTAAATACATTATGTAAAAAATTACAATAAATTTCCAATTATTCAAATTATATAAGAAAGAAACAGCAAGAAAAATTACCAAAAAGCCACATTACTTCTCAAAAATATGTGGAATGTTACAATGTTTTACATGATGGCATTATCACTCATGTCAAAACAGGAAACAAAGAAGACATGATCAAGTCAAACTGTTGTCAAGAAGCATTAAAACACANATTATCACTCATGTCAAAACAGGAAACAAAGAAGACATGATCAAGTCAAACTGTTGTCAAGAAGCATTAAAACACGCACACGCACACACACACACATTGCTTTTTAAACTGTTAGCATAACTAAAACACAAAAGACAGAATTAACATTTGTTCGGTTTCGCAGGATAACTATACAAGGCAATATTTTCGCCAGACACTTAGCTTGCTTATGGATTTGCGACATCTCAAAACAGTACAGTTTATATTTTNATTATCACTCATGTCAAAACAGGAAACAAAGAAGACATGATCAAGTCAAACTGTTGTCAAGAAGCATTAAAACACACACACGCACACACACACACATTGCTTTTTAAACTGTTAGCATAACTAAAACACAAAAGACAGAATTAACATTTGTTCGGTTTCGCAAGATAACTAAACAAGGCAATATTTTCGCCAGACACTTAGCTTGCTTATGGATTTGCGACATCTCAAAACAGTACAGTTTATATTTTGATTCAGTCGGGCAACGATTAGGGGTTGAACTACAAACTAAATGACAAGTACCATGTCCTTCTTGTTTGGCAGCGACACCTTCTTGCCTTGCCACAGGCTATTGTGGATGGTGAAGGCATCAATGGTGACAGTCAAGTGCTTTGTGTGCACTTGGGAAAAGCATTTACCACCAGAGTTGTATCTGTGAACAAACAAGTTATTCTTATCTGTCAGTGACAATGATACAACAAAAATGATACACATTTTTGTAAATAAATATAAAACCTAATACTATAAGCTATTCACAGTAAGGCAAGCAATTTTTGAAGCCCTCTCATTTATAATAATAGTCAATAAATAAATATATATTATTGTAGCCTTGCACATTAATTTAAGAGTCCGGTGACGTGTATACACACTGTTAATTGCTTAAATGGCAATATTTATTTTAAAAAGTGGCAGAAGGATAAAAAATGGCTTATAGTAAAAAAGTAACTAGAGCTTCAAAAGTGCTCACTTTACCGTGGACAGCCTATACATACTTGCTTAAAGCTAGATGACATGCTTTCCAAGTTGCTGGATTGTGATTGTGAAAATTAGTGTATTTAGTAGTACAGAAGTGTGTCTAGTAGCATAGCAGACTTAATAAAACTGGGTTCCTCAACAATAGCTGCCTAAATATAAAATAACTACCTCCACATACCAAATGAGTATGGCATTAATTTTAACAAAAATATCAAAGTAAAAAATTTTAATTTTTAGAACACTTAACCCTTTCTAGAGCATATTTATGTATTAAAATTAAAGTGTGGCCAACAAAATAGTACTTGGTAAAAGTTTTTAGATTGCTCTTATGGAAGATTTGGAACCATAAAAAAATTGGTGTTTACTAAATTAATTCTTTATTGCACAAGTGAACATAAAATCAACAGTGTGGTTATTTCGCCATGATAGTTAAACATAACAGGACTGCACAGCATGAAAATCAACTTTGCACGGTGTACTTTATTATTAACGTATATGTTACACAGGACATAGCTTAACCATACTGAAAACTACACACTTAGTTTTATCTTTCTGACCTAACTTGGCGGCACATTCCCACCAGCAATTTACACTGCCACGTCAGCACTAATAATGTGTGTAGTTGTTCACTGTCATTTCCAATTTTTGTTTTGCATGACATTTAACCTTGAACAATTTTGTTGTTTGTTTAGTTTGTGCATTCACTGTTAGAAATGTGTGTAGTTGTGTTCCCAGTATATTTCCACTGTACAAAAAATATTGTTAAGGAAACCAAGCCAACTTGTTTTAGTAACATGGATTTGGATTCAGCCAAAAATAGGATTCGGCCCATTCCTAATCATAACCAAGCTGGTTTGGGCACATTCTTGTTGGTAATTTTTGTAATAGAAATAATAAAGAAACTCAGTTTTGTGTACCAAAATTTATGCTGCAATTTCTTTATTAACCTTTTGTCAGCATCAACGCTAAAATGTTACCGAAATAAAGTGGATTCACTATTAATTGTTTTTCAGGGGATTGACAAAAAATTTAAATAAATGTGGACNCATGTTGACTTTCAATGAACGTGGTGTTGATGTGCAGATAAATAAAAAAATGGGACTACAGAATGTGTTTCATAGTTGCGGATTTTCAAGCCATCTGGATTCAATATATAGAGGTTCCACTGTATTGCTATCATGTTTTGTTCAACAAAATTTTCTTAAGTTATAAAAATNAATGTGGACTTTCAATGAACGTGGTGTTGAAATGCAGATAAATAAAAAAATGGGACTACAGAATATGTTTCATAGATGTGGATTTTCAAGCCATCTGGATTCAATATATAGAGGTTCCACTGTATTGCTATCATGTTTTGTTCAACAAAATTTTCTTAAGTTATAAAAATTGGTTCACTGAAGTGTAATAAATGTCTCATCACAATAATGATTAAATATGCAAGTTTTTGTAAAGAGTTATAATCTACAATTGTTTTTATTTGTACAGAGAAAACTGTTTTCTTGTTGAATCTGAATGTGTGAAGTTTCTGTTATTACATCAAAGTGTGTAGGATTTTAATTTTCCTGTTTGTCCCATGTAATTATCTAAATTATTTTCTTGTTTCTGTCAAATATTTAAAATAAATATCATTTGGAATGAAGATAGCTCGTGAATAACCTGATCATAATAAAAACATTCAGTGCCTTAACTTCATAATGAAGCAAACTTAATTAACTACATACTTACATATGTTAATAAGCAATTCTCATCTGATTATGGATACTTGAGAAATAAGAAAATTTTATTGAGATTATGAAATCATAAAAAGTAAAACTTATTTGAAGTATTGCTTCATGAAATATGACTAATTCTCGGTCAAGANGAAATATCATTTGGAATGAAGATAGCTCGTGAATAACCTGATCATAATAAAAACATTCAGTGCTTAACTTCATAATGAAGCAAACTTAATTAACTACATACTTACATATGTTAATAAGCAATTCTCATCTGATTATGGATACTTGAGAAATAAGAAAATTTTTTTGAGATTATGAAATCATAAAAAGTAAAACTTATTTGAAGTATTGCTTCATGAAATATGACTAATTCTCGGTCAAGAACTCTACGGCACACAAATCTGATACGACAGCAATCAACACTCACTTGAAGAACTTGTCGAACATGCGGTCATTAACCTGCTTGGGTCCCGTGCCAAACAGTTTGGTGATCTCCTCTCTCTCCGGACAGTAGGAGTACAGTGCCCGGAACTGGAAGCCCGTATCCCTGAACAGGATGAGGAAGTGTTTGCTTTCCGATCGGGCTATTTCTTCCCGCACCCGTTGCTTGGCTTCCTTGTTCACTACACCAGGAAAGACACAGTACTCCACAGCATTCAGCATGATGCCACGGTTGGACTTTGTTGCTGGCTGCTTGTACAGTCGTGGGCCTGTTTGCAAAACAAGTGAATGTTCTTTCATTGCCTGCCCAACATAAGCATATTTCTACACTACTGTTAAGAAGAATCCCTTATAAAAAATTTTANTTTTTTTTTGTGGATTGAGCAAGTGAATGTTCTTTCATTGCCTGCCCAACATAAGCATATTTCTACACTACTGTTAAGAAGAATCCCTTATAAAAAATTTTAACACCTGAAGATCACATTTGTCCGTTAGGAAGCANAAATTTTAACACCTGAAGATCACATTTGTCCGTTAGGAAGCATTGTGATGGGCCTTCCCAAGACTGAAATACAATTTCCAGGAAGCTAATTTCTCACATATTAGGTCTGCAACAGTAGGATATTACATGCAATGTAAGCCAGTGGATTAAACAACATATGCCACTTCGTACTTTTCTCTGTGCCCCTTAAGGAAACTGTACAGGATAACCCTAAAAATTCTCTTTTTAACCATTTTCACTATTTTTTTTTCATTTTTGCACATATTTTATAGAGTAAAAGTAAAAAGTGGCTACTGAAGATATTTCTTACTTTTCTAGAGAAAAGTCTTATTCCCAGAACCTTTATTTACTGAGATACACATATGTACAAATACTGATTTTACAGACAATGCTTTACTAGGGAGTCCTCTTAAGACCATACTGTAGGAGACAAAAAAACACTGCACAAAAATTTTATACAGTAACTAACTTAATATTTTCTGCCATAACTACTGTATGTGTATATTATATTTTATTCCACTTCCCATGGAAAGGTGCTTGATAAAAAAAAAATACGAGGGGAACNCTACTGTATGTGTATATTATATTTTATTCCACTTCCCATGGAAAGGTGCTTGATAAAAAAAAAATACGAGGGGAACATTTTTAATATGTATATAAACCATTGGTATTATTAGTCGAGTACAGCAGAACTCCAATTTTAAGAAATCTAATCTTATGAATACAGCAATCTAGAGAAAAAAATATTTGGTTACCCTCAAAAAAATACAAAAATACACTAAACAGTAAAANCTACTGTATGTGTATATTATATTTTATTCCACTTCCCATGGAAAGGTGCTTGATAAAAAAAAAATACGAGGGGAAAATTTTTAATATGTATATAAACCATTGGTATTATTAGTCGAGTACAGCAGAACTCCAATTTTAAGAAATCTAATTTTATGAATACAGCAATCTAGAGAAAAAAATATTTGGTTACCCTCAAAAAAATACAAAAATACACTAAACAGTAAAAATATTACAAAACAAATCAAAGAAGAGGCAAAAAATAGTTACAAAGCATGTTGGCTATCCTACTATAATAAAATAGAGATAATGTAATGTTGCTGCCATGAATTGATATGCAAAAATATAAAAAACACAAAATATGGTAAAAAGCAGTTAATTACAGCTGGCATGAAGTTGGAGTGCTGGGTACCATGCCACCTCAGAGTTTATTTATAATAGTTTCCATTCCATTACCACTTTACACAAGTGTTTATACCATTTTAGTATGGTGCGCATGGTTCCACACACAGTCTGTTTATAATTTACAAAATAGAAAATACCATTTACAGTGCTTGTAAAACCCCATCCCTCACCATCAACATGTTTGTGTAGCCCAGTCATATTAGGTAAAAAAAGGGGTCAACCTCGGAATGAAAGATAATAAGCTGTAAATTGGTATAAGCCTTTGTTTTGTCGTTCTTAATGTTGTCTCAAAAGTCACCAATGTTATCGTGTCCGCGTCTTAAGATATTGAAGGTCAAAGGTCATAAAAATCGGTTTTTCGCGAATATCTCGCTTTTTATTGCTTAAATAAGATTTGCACTTATTATAAAAGTTGTAGAATATAAAATTCTCTACAACTTCTGTTTGAACTTTTTTTTCATACGATCAACCGTTTCTGCGGTAGACCGCAAAGAGTGCGCCGCGCACAGTCATATATGGTCTAACATCAAGGTCTTGAGAGCCGATGAGGATGGAGTAAGGAGAGTATGGAGCGCCGGAATGCAATGGTGGGGGAAATGAGAATACCCAAATAAACCTGCAGACCAGAGACATTGTTCGAGATGATATGCCAGTTGTCGATGAGCATTTAATGAGAGTTGGGCTTCAGAGAAACCCGGTGGAAGATATAAAACAACGCTATTCAATTAATTTTCCCATCAGGCCACTTACAAAATCAAATACAGTAGAATCCCGATAATTCGTATTGTCAAGGGACTGAATGTTAAATATGAATTATCGAGATATTCAAATTAGCAGGATTACCAATAATCAAATTTGCATTAATATGTAATGATAATCGCATGGCTACATATTATGTATACATATGTACTGTAGACATAAATCAATAATTACATCAATAAAAAACCCATTAAAAATTTACGTTTAAAAAAATTTGTAATTTTCTATGTGTTGTTTTATGCCGGAAATCACTAGTATCAAAACAATGAAACAAAATTAATCCTTTTTGTAATGGTGATACAAAAAGGAAATGCATTTTACAGAAAATCATAAATACGACAAAAGGTTACTTAGAGTTGCTTGATAAAACGTAATTAAAAAATTGTATTTTGTAACTGTTTTTTTTACAAGATACAACATATTTATTGTGTATTAGTTATTTTCCTACCTACAGCAAAATTATATAATTACTCTGCTTTTACACACGTTATTTTTAACCAATTAATAATATTTTTTTACACTTCAACATATCCTAGATGTACATTTAATTTACAAAATTTACTAATTACACTAATTTATATAAAAGATAACGAAGTTTCGTTGTTTATACCGTGCACAAAACATAAGATTCAAAGCGAAACTTGAATCAGAAACCTAGGTTTTGAGATACGGTGATACCTCATTTCGGTGGTGTTTATACCGTACACAAACTCTGCTTTCCAGAGGAAAAAAAAAAAAAAAAAAAGTTGCCGAAACTCTGATTACTGGTGTCTGTATAAACTGTTCAGTAATATTCGGGAACGTTCACCTTATGTGAATTAAAGGTTAATGCTGAAAACCTTTGATACACCTAAAATTTTATTTTATGGTTATCTACGTTTTGTTGGTTGCTTTGTTTTCAAACAAAACCCCGACTCAATCCCAATTTTTTTTTTTTTACTTTGTTCTGAGCCCAAGACATGGCATTTTTACAGTCCAAAACCATAAAGTAATGATACAATAATGTGCCCAACAGGTCCTTGCAGTCGCTACAGTGAATGTAATTTTAATAAACAAAAAACTAACTTCAATGATAAAATTATAAATAAAAAACTAACTTCTTTGACATTTTCCCCCTCTGTCCTTTACCGAATCTATCCGAAGAGCGTGAATAATATCACCACCTGGACACCTGGAAGCTGCTGTGAATGATTCCCTTAAAATTTCAGAAACAACCACCACCACCACCACCACCACCACCACACACTGTGGCATTTGTTAAGTTGGTGTCGTGTAAATCTTGAAAATATAGAAAATATGGCAACTTGTTTTGGTTACTGCAGTTTCAAATGTTCGTACATGCGTATTTTAGTGCTGTCTAAAGTCAGTTGAGAATTGTAGTGGCAATTATATTTGTATATTTGTAGTTCAAGTTTTTACGGAATTTCCATTCGAGTTTCGTTCTGTTGAGAAACTCTGATACAGAGTCAAACCGAGTTAAAGCTACTCGCTCGCTTAACTCGGATCAAAATTTTGAGCCTTGGTCAGTCTCTAAAATTAACCATGGTACAGAGTGCGAATGGATGACAAAATATCTCATTAACATAAATATTATTTGCTGCAAAAATGATTTCAATGCAAAACAACACATGGTTTTAATAAATAAATAAATAACTAACATATATTTTCACTTTTTTTGCTGAAGTGGGAGGGAAGTGGGGACAAAAAAAAAAGAATCCAAATTATTAGCAAGCAGAATAGCTTCACATGGAAATATGTTACGTTAAAATATTTATAGAGCTTGTGTAAAATGCAAAACTCTTGAGAATTCTTTGTATATATTTGTATTTTACACATGAAAAAAGAGGCATTTCATGGGGGTATGGCTTCCAAAGTGAGCCACACGCACTGGCCAAAATATGACAGCATGATCGCCTATTTCGATGCTGTGTGGCAAGAGTTAATATATCACATGCTTTTAAAAGTAAATTTTTCGTCTCGTGCAGGCTCAAACAACTCTGGTTTAAAATATATTACGTCAAATTAATGTAGAAATATTCCAAAAATACTCAGACACATGTGCAGCCTCTTCACTCTTTAATTAATATGAAGGATGCACGTGGCGATGTTAGCAAGCACTAGCTACACAGCCTATGAAGAAGAGAGAAACTAAACCAAACTATCACATTCGGTTCGAGTTAAATTTTGTTTAAACACCTACACATTATTCTAGAATGAAGTATGATTTGTTACACTAATAACATCTGTTTTGTAACAATATAAAATAAAATACATAAACATTTTGTCTATGATCTCCTTCCTGCCTGCATATTTCTTCTGTATGTTGTGCAAATGAAGACTCAAAATAGCCAACATGAAATTCTCTTGCAATCGTTCACGTAAGAGCTGATACAGGATTTTGTGTATGTGATAATGATAATATCATTTATGACACGTTGCCACACACTGGCTGTCAAAAAGTTGAATTCTAATATGACTATAATATTGGTTTACATAACCTACGTACACAGTATATAAAGTAAATTTTTTTTCCCCCTCCATTGCTTTAACTGTGAAAATCAGTTATCCATGAACCCTTAGCCAGTCATTATCCTGAAAAATCGGGAGTTTACTGTATGAAGCATATTATTTTAAGTAGTAATTTTTAAGCCCGGGTGCAACTGTCATTTAATATGTTGTGTTTCAGTAAAAATTTACATGAAGTTTGGAGGTAAAAAAAAGTGGCTTTTGAAGCAATTGCATTTTGACAATGAAGTATTTTATTGCACAATATACGTTAGTCTTGACCTAGAGTCTAAAAGTTTTTAAGTAGGAGTGTCACCAAGGTTGATTATTCAGAGATTTGTAGAAGACAGATGTGTCTGGAACCATTCCAGTTAATTTTGGTAATTAAAGTGAACACTTTTGAGTTTTGTATTCTAACAGCTTTTCTAGCTTATTTAGTGAGATTTATCAATATAAAACTGGTAAACTTTCTATTATGAGTTAAGTAGAAGTGTACGTGAACGTGACATTTTTATTTTATTTCAGTAATTAACATTTTCCCTTGCATACAGATGAGTATAAAAGAATACCCAATTTTAAAGGTCTATAATATCAAAACCAAACAACCTACAACATTGATTGATCAATCAAATAAACCGTGGAACCGTGAAGTTTGTTTATCATATATTCATAAATGTTCAATGTGACCACCACGAGCCGCCCGAACAACACCTACGCGATAATCAAACTCGTTCCACACTCTTGTCAGCATGTTCGGTGTAACGGTTTGGATGGCGTCCGTAATTCTCGTTTTGAGGTCGTCAATGTTAGCCGCAATGGTGGACGAAACACTTGATCCTTTATGTACCCCCATAGAAAAAAATGGTATGGGGTAAGATCCGGGCTTCTTGGGAGCCAGCGATGAAGAGTCTGGTCACCAGCTGCTCCTTGACAAATCTAGAGTTGCAGCAACGTCTCGTTCAGGTATCCGCGAACTGCTAGGTGCCAATGGGGTGGCACACCATAAAGGAATAATCAGACAGTCCCCTTCACATTGACGTGTCAAATGCGAGCTCGCTACCCCCTCACCACCTCAAACCGCGAGTTACAAACGCCATCCAAACCATAACACCGGACATGCTGACAAGAGTGTAGAACGAATTTGATTATCACGTAGATGTCATTCGGGCCACTCATGATGGTCACATTGAACATTTATGAATAAATGGTAAACAAACTTCACGGTTCCAACGTTCATTTGATTGGCCAATCAAGGTTGTTGGTTGTTTGGTTTTGATATTATAGACCTTTAAAGTTGGGATATTCTTTATTAATTTTTTTAAATATGAATTGGATTGGATACTACACTATTTTTTGGTATGAATAAATGATACTAAGTTTTTAGTTTTATTTTACCACTCAAGACCTTTAAAGCTGTTGAATAAATTACGAATGGCAAGTACATACACCAGTCCCTAAAAGTGCCCATTTTCCTTTCTTGCTTATTTTTCACTCACTGCTGATCAGTGCTCAGCATTTGGATTAGTTTGATATTTTCTTTTACTCGCCGTGTTTTGTTGACCTGTTAATGACATACAGATGGTGGAAGCCCCCATTATCAAGACAGATGTGATACTCCAGCAAGTATGTTCTGCTCCCTTTTCTCTCATTATCCCTGTATAATTCATTATACAGGTGTCCGAAAAGTCTTTCCCCGATTACAAACTATATTTACATCTGCTATATTCAAGATAGAGATGTGAAACTGGAGCCAAAACAGTGGCAAACTAACAAAGTTCTTTGTTGCAACAGGACAACACATCAGTAATTCTCCACCTGAGCACCCTTGGTAGCACATAGCACATCTACTTGATGTTCAATTTTCGTCCATACATTAGCCAACATCACAGGAGCATGGAGGCCAAGCTGTAGGGCCATCACGAATGATCCATTGTACAAGGAAAGTCATAAGGCACGAACCTCCAAACCCTGATGAGGAAGTGAACTGTCTTGTTGAAAAATGATATCTGGGCAATACTTTAGCAACTAAGGAACAGCAAACAATTGCAACATGTCCAGATACATTGCAGATGTGATGGTGCCCTCAGTAAAGAAGAATAGTTCAATAATCTTGTCATGCAAAAGTGTGCACCAAACATTCATCTTTGGGCTGCCTCCAGTACTCTTTGACACCTCACCAGGGGGCTCTGAACCCCAAATACGTGCGTTATGCTGATGCACTACACCAATGACAAAAAAGGTTGCCTTGTCAGAAAAAGCAACACGTTTGAAATAGCCATTATCACCCTCAATACGTGATAACATTTCTACTGTAAAGTCATACCAATGTGTGGCAACATTGGGCAACAAAGCCTGAACAATTTGCACTTTACAGCCATGAAACAAACGCTTGTGTAAGATATGAAGAGAACTTTTTGGGTTTTGTAATTTATGTGAGGCCCCACACACTGATTTCTTGGGACTGCACACAAAATACTGTCTCACTGCTTCCACACTTTCAGCACAAGTTGATGGTTGGCCAGTTCTTGGTAAGTCAGCAACAGAACCTGTGTTCTTGAACTTGTCATACCACGACTTAATGCCCTTGATATCGGGCGGCATCTTTCCATATGTTGTCTGAAATTCCCTCTGCACTTTTATTGGTGACCAAGTCTCGTGGTATCAGTGAAAAAACAGAGCTTTTTTCTGATTTGTGAATATGTCTAGTTTCCTGGACACTGGAACTGCTACACTACAGCCACTAGTGATGGGTGGAGTCCCGAAAACTCGAGTAGAGTTTAACTAACAAAGATCAACTCGTCATTCGAGTCAAGTTTTTTCCCAGCAGGCATCGAGCTACTGAATGTGCAAGTCAAGTCACTGTGTTTTTAGGTTATAAACAAACAAATATTAGCACCTAACAATCACTTTTAGTGTCTCGTGAATCAATAATTTTGCATTGCCAAACCACAATGATATCTCTACTACATGCATTGACACACTGTTGTTGTTTGTGATGTTTTGCAGTGATAAAAGCCGACGAGTCATGACATGCCGTCCTCTCTCTTGCCGCCTAAAATCTTCTTCACAATAGCTCTATGCGGCGCGATGTGACTGTGCGATGAAGCGAAAGGTGGCGACGAGACAAAATATTGCCGGCAGTGCTCTTCACAATAGTGCGATAAGACGTGATACAGCGAACGGAAAAAAAATTGCCTGCCATTATTTGGGCGATATTTGACTACACAGCTCTGGCAGTATTATAAGAAGCCGTATAGTACCACAAAACATACCAAGGAGAGCCAGACTGCTAGCTATCTCCATCCACCTTAAGCCTGTCACACATGGTTCACTTTCTTGTACAAGAAGGTGTACACCTTTCTTGTTCAAGTCAACTTGCATCCTGTGACTGGCTAACTTGTTTGCATGCAAGGGCTTGCATGCTAGTTAGAATCATTTACAGACTGCTCTATTTTTCGTTCACCTTCTTTGTGCAAGTAGTTTGTTTACATTTGCATTTTATAAGTTTATGTAGTTCCTGTACATTTATTTATGATGATATTGTAGAGTAGAAAACAGATATTAATTCTGTGTTAGTGATTTGTTAGGTTTGTAAAATCTTTGTGTGTTGTGGTGGAAATAAGTGACTGGCATGCTGCAATCAAGTACTACTCCTGTGTGTACAGTATGTACAGGGGACTTGAATACAAGAGGGTGCTCCCCTTGTTGTTCACCTTTTGGTGATCACCTTCTTGTTCACAAAAATGTCAGTCTGTTACAGGCTTTATATTTTTGCTTATAATTGCAGTATTTCCGACTAGAAATACCCTACAAATATCACCTAGTCTTTACATCTTGAATCAGAAGTTCAAAACTGATTTTAAAGTAAACAATATCCCGCCAGTTTTAAAAAACAATTTTCACAAATGCAAGAAGCGCAGGAGGAGAAGAAGAAGAAGAAGAAGAATAAGAAGAAGAAAAAAAAAACCCGTATTTACTGTTTGGCTTATCCTTTCTTTCCCCTTGTTTACAAACATGACAACAGTTACTTTTCTTATTTTCTAAATTCTTGCTCCTACTTGGCTGTTTTCTCCAAGGTCGCCTCCGTGGCAAGTCAGGCTCGTCGCTAGCGTTCTCGTCGTGAGCTGTCACTCTTCGCGAGCGATATGGACTACGATTGGCTGGTTTGGTTTGACGTCGCATCACATCGTGCTATTGTGAAGAGTGCTTAAGTGATTGCGCCACCAGGCGGGCGACAGATACATCAAGGTCAACAGGTACGGGCTCATGAAGACAAATACATACAACCATACAACGTATTTAAAAAAGAAAAGTGTCTATCTCATGGCATGTCACACCATCAACAAAAATATGCATAGATACTGTACACTTGCAGTTATTTTTCCCACAATTACGGTTTAAAAACTTATACATACAACAAGAACTATTAACAAACAAAATTTTTTAATGTGAACTGCTTGTACGCTCACCGGCAGCATGCAGACAGACCAGCCTGTAAGCTACCCTCTCACTCCACTCCTGTAAATATTATTTTATTTTTATTTTTCTATCCGCATCATGTTCCTTTTATACGTTTTATACCTACCGTTCATTCACTCGTCGCCGGGAGAGAAAAGGCAGCACTGTGAATCTTTTAACTAAGTAAAAGATTATTCTTATTTTGGTAGAAACTAGTCCCAAACTTTTATCTTGGTAAACCATGACTATAAGAGGAGGAAGTTATAGTTACAACCTAGAAATTTTTGCGAACCGCAAAATACTGAGAAATTATGTTCATTTGCGAAATTCTGTAATAACTCCAGTTTTCACAAAACATTTATGAAATTTCATGTTTGAAGTGTATCTAAAACCACAGTGCGAGCTTCTTTTACCACGAAAACTCTTACAAACCATCGCGTAACATCTGTTGACTGGCATAACGTCTGTTGAATGACGTCATGGTCGGGCAAGGTTTTGCTGTGCAGGTCAGAGACACGGGCTATCAAACTGGATTGACTTTATTGACTGATAACCGGTCCCCGGCTGGTATGTAAGCTGGGGCGCGTGGCTTGACGGCACGGCACATTCTGGTGTGGGCTTAGTGGTTCTTCGCACTACTGGTTTGCATACAGCTACTGGTTTACCTGTAGTGGACGTGGCCCGGGGTAGCTCCTGTCTCGGCCGCTGTTGCTGCTGGTGCCAGCTGGAACTCAGGCCCAGTCCTTGGGCGAAGGTGGTGCTGCAGCTGGCGGTGCTGGTTGGAACCCGCAGAGGCCTGCTGGTTCTGCGGGGTCTGAACCACAGGTTGGCTATTCCCAGTGGTACTGTAAGTCCTTGGCTAACTCTCTCGACGATAGGATGCGGCTTGCCGGCAGTCTTGTGCGGTGGATGAAAGAGGGAACTGGGAGGAGAGGCCTCTCCAGTTAGCGGGCGGCTTGAGCTCGTTCCTGGGGGGGTTTAGACTGCAAGAGGGCAGTTGGCGCTGGATTACAGTCCAAGCTAGGCTCAGAGGCAGTAGCTACCCTCTTGCACCACCCCTATGGGTGTATGGCATAGAGGAAGGAACTAAGGTCGGCCACGCTAAGGAACAGCAGGCAACGAAGATCCCTAGCTGGGTGTGAAACCAGTCGTGGCTGGGCCATCCAGATTCATTCAAATTGCTCCTTTCAGCGAAAACAACGCAATGGATGGAGCACTAGGCTGATCGGAATGTCTGTCACGTCGTGTGTGTGGTCCAAAAGGGGTCAGACTTCCAGAACCAGTCATCACTCCTTCCGGCAAAAATAACGTGGTGGATGGAGCGAATTGGCTGGGCTGGCTGACTAGCTACCTTGTGGATTGAGGTATTAGTGGTTGTGGCTCTACCGTATGTGTGCACCAGGTACCTTGACGTACCTGACCCACAGCATGGATGGCCGTCTAAAAGTGTATGTTTGAGACGTACGAGCACCCGGTTAAGGGAGCCCGCAGTCCTACTCTAGATTCGGCTTTTCCCTTAGTGAGCCAACCTCCACTTGGGATTAAATTCACTCTAGAAATGAGTACTCCGAGGTTAGGTAAGATCACGTGTTTATTCCTGTGAGGAATAGACACGGTGACCTGTACCAACTCCTAACTAACAATGAACTGTAACTGAAGTAAACTACGGTTATACCAGGTGAAGGGGACCAGGGTCTAAACTAGACAAGAGCAGATGCAGCTAGGTAGCTATAATACTAACTGACCCTAACTAACTCTAATGCTGTTTTTCAGAAGGGACTCTGGTGTCACTACCAGAGTGGTAGTGAGTGTTAAGGGGCTGAAGACTTCATCGGGGGTTGAAGGTCTGCAAAATGTCTTTAAGGTAGCAGTGGTCCTTTGTAAGGTAGGTGGTAGTAGCAGAGCTCCAGTACACGAGGTGGTGGAGTGAGCTGCAGAGTATCAACTGGCGTTTCGGAGGCTGTGCGCTTGCCTATATGGATGGTTGGCTGCGGGACCTTTGATTCCCTTCGGCCGGTCAGGTATCTTTGGGCTGGAGCTCCTCTCATAGCGATGAAGGCCGCTATCTCTCGGGGGAGACTAGAAGTGCAGTTTTCATCATATGCGGGTTGCATCGCTCCCATGAGCTTAGTGTCAGCTCTGGGCTGCTTGACTGGCTTCTATCACACGTGGGGGGTGGCGTTACATCTGACAAAGGTGAAGACTGTCTTGACTGCAGTGTCCATGAGTACCCTTGCCTAGGGACATGCTGGTAGGCTCTGGTAGCAAGTCGTCCAAGGTTCAAATCCTGCCTGGGGTGACGTAATGACGTGAAGATAAGGTGAAGTCGTATAAATATATATGTCAGTACGCATCACACGTCAATAGCCCCCCCCTCCCCCAGGGACGTACTCTCTTCTGGTAGAAAACTGTGGGTGCAAGTGATGAACTGTCACTTGGAAAAGTCTGGGTTGGCTTCTGTTGTGTTCCTCTTCCGTGCACTGCCTGGACTCCGGCGCGTGGAGTGTCACTTTTGCTCTTGTAGGAGTAGAACTACCTGTCTGTGGCATGCAGGCTGGTCGGGCGAGCGGCCAGGCTAATGGGTTCTACCCGTTAGGGAGGATAGCTATCACGCGGTAATGTCCCGTGTCTGCTATGGGCCACCTACAATTAATTAAAAAAACACATTGCACCCAAAATATTACAAATATTTACGGAAAATCTGGTGTACCATTTTACACGTTGCAATAGTGCAGTCCATTTCAATTCTTTCCGGCTGTCTTACAGCTTGTTTTCACTCACTATTGGGAAGTGTCTCTTGCACGGATGACCTTGCTTCCTTCTTATAGCCTCGTGCTGCGGGTATGGCCAGGTAAATTTGAACATGGGTCGCCACAGCAACTCACGGTTGCACCCTGGCTGCCCTTGGAAGGCAGTGCGGCAGGCGCGGGAGGAACGCCCATCGTTCGGCTGGTTGTGGATTGGCTACTGGGCTCCTGGGGGTCGTCTTCAGCAGTGGCCAGCTCGGGACCACCAGACGCATACACACAACTGGTTGTCCCCTCTTCCTGGAGGGGCGGTGTTTGGGAGACAGTCTGAGGCAGGGACTCGTCTGCCTTCCCTACCCCTCGGCTCTGCTGGGCTCATCCTCCGGTACTGAAGGTGGTGCAGCAATGACCTTGCTACTGTCCGGCATCAAGGTTCTGGTGGTACCCACGTCCTGGGTGGACGTGGTTAGAGTCGCCGCCTGAGGCAGGGGCTCTTTGGGCATCCCTGCCTCGGTGTGGCTGGGCTCATCCTTCTCCTGGATGGGGTTGGGGTCGTCTGCGGGGCTCCATGTCCAAGGGGCTCCACCACGATAGTTCGGACCCGGTGGGGGTCATGCGGCCGTTCTTGGTGGTCATCTTCCGTACGTAGTCCGTCGGGGTTAAGGGCAATGTCTTGACTGACATTGCTCCTCGAGNTCCGTACGTAGTCCGTCGGGGTTAAGGGCAATGTCTTGACTGACATTGCTCCTCGAGGTGCTGGTCGTTCATCCCTCGTGGGCGTTGGTTGGACACTCCTCTTCTCTGTGTCCAAGCATGGTTTGGGGTTCTGGAAGGCTGCTTGATCCTGGGTGGCTGGAGGCTTGATTTCGGCAGGCACCTCTTCTCCCATTCCGTCTTCTGGGGGGTTCCCCCTTGTGGTCTGAGTTCTGGCAGGGCAAGGGCGCATCTGCCCTCGGGTTGCTTTGCGGATCCGTCCCCTGGCGTCCTCTGCCTAGTTGACATTATCCTGACGTCTTACAACCATTTAGGTATTCCAATTTTTATCAGCCCACCTTCACTGGTGACAGAGTCAAAAATACGATGCTGGGCGATAAGGGACTGTTCCTAAAAATTTTCCACATTTGCATTAACTTGAGATACAATCAGAAGAAGTTTCACTACTTTGACAGGTTCTCATATTATTTTTTCCCAGTTATAAGCTCCATTCAGAAAATTTCTAGTCGAGTATTTGATATTGAATAAAACTTCATCAGTTCAGCCACACGACGATGTGAGCAGAGAGTCTTGTACCGTCTCTATCAGCCCTTTCTACAGTGCTAGCAGGGAGCAGATTGGCTTTGAGAACAATGTCTAGAGTAGAAGTAAGTTCTCGATGCCATCCTTGGAAGATATGTAATGTGCTTTGGCTAAAGGATATTTCAGCAGAGACCTCTGCATGAGTTTACCTACAAAATATTGCAAGGCAGTTAGACAATCTTTGTGAAAGCCTAGGATATCCTTCTCAGAGACCTCACATTTTCCAAGAGCTGCTCGAGTACCATATCCAAGATCTACATGCTTAAAATCCTTGAGAGTTATAAAAGATTTGCTACCATTCTCCTTCAGAACATCTACTTTATGAAGTGCACTACTCTCAATAATTTCTTTCTTCACAATTTTAGACATTTTAGTCTTTACTATAACAGTCAAACTGTCGTAAAGGAATGTTGCCATTGGAGCATCCGTCTAAATTTTAATTGAAAATGGCTCTATCATCAGTCATTCCCTCAAAAAAAATCAATTTTAGCTGAAAGAAGTTTATCTTTCAGTGCCTTTAATACTACTGAAAAACTCTTGCAAGATGGCTTCTTAGCAGTGCCTTCAACTGACTACACATTTTTTCACATGAGGCAAAATTTCCTTAGCTCTTCTTGCGACTCTCCCATTCTCCACCTAGCGAATAGAGCACAACCTAAGAGGAAACTCATTAGACGCAGAGGCTTCTGTGTAGTCACATCTTTGACTTGGAGCCTCCGTAAACAAATTGTACAGAGCTCTGAACCAGTCTTCTCAAACCCAGTATTAAAAGCATTATGAACTGTGAGCAATCTGCAACTCTCAATGTCAAGAAACTGCAGAGAATCTGGAGTTGATCAAATATCTTCCTTTCACAGTCTTAATACTTTGAAGTTGACATTCAGGCCAGCCATTGATAACTGAATGATCCTTATAAGCTCGAGGTATTCTAATCCCTTTTTCAAAGCTCTGAGGAGCTTCACCAGAGATATGATGCAAGAACACTGATGTTACATATCTGGCACTAATTGTAAGTTTTGAGTCCCAGAACCCTACACACAAATCCCACTGTTGTCTCTGTGCCACCTTGTTCATGCTCTCATCAAAGCTCAAGACAAAGTAGTCACAATATTTCAACTCAGCTTTTAACATACCATGGAAATATGGAGAAAGACCATAGACAATAACATAAGAAATCTTGTCTTTCTGAAGATGCATATTATTGGCAATATGCTCATCAAGAAACATTCAATGGAACTGACACACACTACTAGCAGCTCCTCTCGGAGAGTCGTCGTTCATTACTATCTGAATGTAACTTTTTATGCTGCAGACAACCAATGAGTGTACAGGAGGGTTTGCTGATGATACTACGCAGACAATAGAAACAGTAAAGCCTGATGAAGACGGTTTTGATAATGGAGATTCTATTGGCAAAGACACTGAAGAAGTT
This sequence comes from Clitarchus hookeri, assembly GCA_002778355.1. Classification (NCBI taxonomy): domain Eukaryota; kingdom Metazoa; phylum Arthropoda; class Insecta; order Phasmatodea; family Phasmatidae; genus Clitarchus; species Clitarchus hookeri. The sequence continues at coordinate 257,034 of NQII01001782.1, forward strand.
GCACTTGCTGCATGCTGCAAGGGCTTCACAAGTGGAACGAACCTGTGAAGTAGCCCACATGTCAAGAGATGATGACTTCTAAGAGCTACTGACTTTTTGCTTGTACTTGCTACCATTTGAGTGACTGACAATGGCTGTTCTTCCCATAGATTCAATGGTGAATATAGTCTTGCAGACTGTACACTGGGCAGTGACGATTATCCTGGACTTCTTGCACCCAAGGAAATTCACCCTTCATACCTGGTTGAAATGAAATTTTTCCTCGAACATGCAATGTCATTGTGATGTGAAAGCACACACATCTACAAAAATAACCAAATTGGAATTAGAATTACACATATTTTAATGTTTGAGATTTCATCATTATTTAAAATACAGCTCACTCCTATACACAGATGAATAATGCTTAAGAGAAACATATCAATTTAATCAGCATGTACCTGTGCTTGCAAATAAACATGTTGCACATAAAATAAACTTATGGTCAGCCTTTTCCACTGCAAACATCTAATGCAGTCAGTGTCATTCGTATGAGATGGATGGTTTTTTTTTACTAATTTAATAAGTCAATACTGATAGAATAAATTTTATTTAATCAAGTGCACATGTTTGTGAAATACAAAGCTGTCCTGTCATAGAAATTGTGTTTTATTAATAATATGTAACATTATTTTAATAGTGGGAGAGAAAATGTTACTTATTCTGTGTTGCATATGCTTGTACAAATGCATATTGTTTCAAGTTCCCTTACTAGGCTACATTTTACACAGTCATGTAAGACATAGGTATGCAAAATTCTGAGCACTGCAAAATGCAATGCTGAAAAGAAACAGCAACTATATTATAGTAAATATGGGTCAGACATGTAGCACTAGTTCTTCAATTGATGTGAATAATGAGTTGGCAAGTATTTCAAATTCTGAATTGATCAAAGTGTTGACACTGCATACTAAGGCCGTGTTCAAACTGATAATTTTGTCATTTAGTAATTTGGGATTTCTTTGGTTTCAGCTCAGATTATATCGGCAATGACTTGTTAAGCATTCATAATAACACATATTGTAGGGCATGTAATGCATAAAGAAACTTTGTTTTTATACAATCGTCGAAACATTCAAATGTTTGTACTTAAAGTGTACGTAAAATTCTGATAATTTATTAACACAGCAGTAATAATATTTCTGTTATGCAACAAAACAACAAGCATCGTAAATGGCAGCTTTATGTAGGTGCATCAGTCGGCCATAGGCGCATCAGTCAGCTGTAGGCAACGACACACACACTGCCACCTTGTACGTCTGTCGGAAACTGGTTGCACGGAACAAGAGCTGTCATCCCCCCCCCTCCCACCGTATACAAACTCCTGCAATGTCGCTGCCCTTTCCTGCCTCGTTTATAGCTTTTTTTACCCGACCTTGTTTACGAGTGAGATGAAAGAATGATAGGTGCAGAAGTTCGTGTCAAATATATTTTCGTGTGGTGCTTCGGTTTTTCTCTTTTTTACATTTGAAATAACACGAGTAAAACTAAGCAAAAGTACAATATAAAAACTATAAAAAAAATTTATAAACAATTAAAAAAGTGGATAAAAATGAGGAGTGAGACGAGACATTGCACGAGCATATGGGATCTCTCTTTCTGAGCCGTGCACTTAATTGAAAAATCTTACTTCAGTCGAGAATAAAATTAGTGAAGGAACATAGGTTTAAAAAAAATTTCTGCTCTAAATATTTCGACCTGGAAGACACTTCAATTGGGTGGTTTTGGGCTGAATAACATGACTTGGTAGCGTCTGGACAGGTATTGTGCTCGAAACTGCATCAGAGAAAGGGTGGCTCTACTACCACTGCCCAGTGGCGGCCCTAGCAAATTTTTAAGGTGGTGCGAGATCTCAAAGTGGCGCCCCTATAAATACAAAACCTGCTAAATTATTATAGATATATCTGCGGGGCAAGCAGTGGTGTCTGTCGCGCTTGACATAGCAAATGTTCATTCGCGTTAAAAAAATGTTGTCAATCCCGCTCGTACTACCTTAATGCACTCGACAACGCCACTGTGTTTGCCATCATGCCCTGCTGAGGTGACAAGTCGTAAAGATGAGAAATAATAACAGTAAATAATTTTGTTTGACAGGTTTTATTTCAGCTAATAGGCTAGCTACAGACAGCCTTACAAAAAAACTACCAACAACCACTTCAATGATAAACTTAGATGACCACCTTTCTGGCTTTTGTGCTTGCAAATTTTTTTATTAATCCGGAATAATTTAACTTCTGGGCGATAGCGTTTTCTATGGACAAGATTCCAAGATCTGACAGCCTTTCCTGGCACATAGTAGAACGTAAGTATGTTTTTATAAGTTTCAATTTACTGAAACTTCGTTCCCCTTTAGCGACAGTTACAGGTATAGTCAGCAAGATGCGAAGTGCTGTCCACACATTCGGAAAAATATCCTGCCAATCATTCTTTTTAATCAGTCCTAGAACTTTAAGTGGCTCTGCTGATTGAAGATCTTTTAATAATGGGTTCAAGCTCATTAATTCCTCAGCCAATTCACAACCAGACACGTCACATTTTTCCCCATCTGTTAAACTGATTTGCAAATCGGCACAGGCTTTTTCCAATATGGACCTTTCAGGAATTATTTTTATGTTGTATAAAAATGACCACGTATCATTGAATTTTGATAGTTGTTTAAATCGAGTGACCAATGCGCACTCAATTGTATCAATCATAGGGTAGAAAACGTTCATTTTAAACAATTCTTCAGGATCAGTTGGTGTCTCATCTACGGCTTCGTACTCAAATGATCGTTTCTTTCTTCGGGATCGGGCTGCCTTAAAAATTGGGTCTATCTCAGCCTGAGATGCTATTTCCTTAGCTGTTATTAGAACAGATGAAGAGGCTCGGTACTGTTTTACAAATTCTGAGCAGTTTTTCAGCAATTGCGATGCGTTTGGTAAATCCATAGATTCAGACTGCATAGCCTTACTTACAATGTTTACTTGAAACAATATATCATACCAAGCCACCATTGTAACTATGAACTCAAATTGCTCCATGTACTGAATTAGTGACAAGGCCTCTGATGCAGCAACTGAGTCATTTGATTCTTCATGAAGATTCAGAAGGGCATCACGAACTGAAGAGTAGTTATAGCGAACAGCAGCAAGGCTAGAAACTCTACTCTCCCAGCGAGTTTCGCAAACTTGTTTCAGCGATAATCCTTCAATATGCTTGGATATCACTTCCCATCGCTTTGTTTATCCAGAAAATAAAACAAACAGTCTTTGGAGAAATCCAAATAAAGAAACTGATTTAACAGAAGTTTTGGCTGCATCAGCTATCACTAAATTCAAACTGTGACAACCACATGGATTGAAAAATGCCCGAGGATATTGATTCAGAATTCTGGTTTGGACACCTTTATTTATTCCTACCATATTCGCTCCATTATCAAACCCTTGACCGCGACAATCGTTCATGTCCAAGTCAAACTCTTGTACAATGACATCAAGAAAAAGGCCAGTGATTCCTGCTCCTGAAGAGTCACTTACCGGCTTTTAAGCAACAAAACATTCTTGTACTTCGACTTCTTCATTAGTGTACACAAAACGGAATGTTACGGATAATTGTTCAACGTGGCTTACATCAGGAGTACAGTCCAGTATGATAGAAAAGTATTTAGCTGACTTTACCATAGACAAAATATTATTTCGAACTTCACTACCAAGTAAGCCAATTAACTCGTTTTGAATGAGTTTGCTAAAATAGTGGACATTCGTCTCCTTGTTTACAACACGGCGAAGGTGCTCCATCATCACATTATCAAATTTTCCAAGTAATTGCACTAAACCCAGGAAGTTACCATTATTAGGAGTATATAAAGTTTCCGATCCAGAGCTCCCTCTAAACGATAAATTATTGCTTGCTAAGAAAAATACAGTGGACATCATTCATNGATAAATTATTGCTTGCTAAGAAAAATACAATGGACATCATTCGTTCGAGGATAGCAACCCACCGTGATTTCTCGTCTTCAATCTGGTTTTGCAAGTGCTTGTCTATTCCACTGAAGTTCTTTAATCTAATTGACGCTTCTATCCAATCGTTCATGGCACGTCAGTGATCTGAGGATCTTTCGTGAGTTTTGAGACGCGTTGATAAGTGCCTCCAGTCGTCAAATCCTTCTTTTCCCAAACTAGAGTGGGGATTTGTGTTAAACAAACGACAGCAAAAACAATGTACATTATTTGCAGATTTAGAGTACACGAGCCATCTCCTTTTGAATGTTTCCCCATTTGGCATTACTTTTTCGAAATGCATGTTCGAAAAATGACGACCATCACATTTCCTTGGGTAGTTTGCGTCACTCATTTTATTGCATACAGGGCCTCTAGTAATTAGTTCATCTCTTGTTGCAGAATCAATGACTGGCCATTTTGAAATATCATCATATTTATCTTCAAAATGTGATGATGATTATATTGTACAGTCATCACCACCTTGTAAAATTTGTACATGTCATCATTTCTTCCGGTGGATGGGATTCTTCGATCAAATGTACTACATTTGATCGAAGATAGGGTTCAACTAGTTCTGATGATGACGATTCAGATGATTTCCCAGCTCTTAAAAATTTCGAAAATAATTCAGCCGCTTTTTTAGATTCTTCTTCCTTTTTTCGTTTTCTTTTTATGTTTTGAGCACCAGATAAATTTTTTGATGGTAGCGACATGTTTTTTTCTGTAAAAAAACCAATGCATGAAATGTATCTGCGTAAACTGCAATTATATGTATAAAGTCCATTTCTTCACCGGTAAAACATAAATCACAGACTTAGGTTCGGTTTGCAAAAAGAAAAACAATCGCTAACTCACATAGACGTAGGTATGTATTTACATCATAAATTATACTTACATTAACAGTACCTGCTACAACACAACACTACTTTTTATTTCGAATTTAATCGATAAAATGACAATCTCAGATGAGCTAATTACTTTTCGGCGGCGAGCGGGAGCGCGATATACCTATAATAACTTTTTGCGCGCACGCATAGCGAAGCAACAGCAACTGACTGACGCACGGAACGAAGTGACAGAAAAGATGAAATTTCTCCTCACTTCCCCGCACGCCGCCCGCGCCTACCCATTTGCGCTCCCGATCGATCGTCAGTCAATAATGATTATAATATCGTATCAGTGACCAGCTAGGGTAGTCCCGTTTCAGTTGACACATAGTAAATAATACTTACCAGATGGACACACTTCAATAGTCACTGTACCATACGTTACAAAATGCTGTTACATCCCGACTGGCCTAACAGCCCGCGGCAAGCGGCCACAATTGAGATTGGGCGAGTTAATTCGCCCGACCCACACGCACATATTTTGCTGTGCGTTATCAGTAGCAAGCGACAGCGTGCAGTCAACGTAAGCAGTAAAACATCAGTTGATGCACTAATCACAAGATTCACGAGCGATACTGTTTCAACACCAAGCTTCTACTTTCATGACAACATTATAGAATTTTGGAGAGGCGGGAGGAAGGGAAATGCAAGTTGAAAAAACGTAGTACGAATTCCCGGACATCTGATTAAAATACCGCGCAATTATCGTAATTTTCCAGAGCAGTGGAATTTCTGTACAACTCCCATTTTTCCTGGTTTTCCATGTCAGTAGACATCCTGTGAACTGGATTTAGTTCAAATATTGTTATCTACAAATGAACAAAAGGTGTATGTAAAAGGTGTATGTAGGTGATGTAAAAATCTTGTAAAACTCAAACGCTAGTGAATGTTCTTGGGCAGTTTTAAATGTCTCGATAAAGTGCAAGATTTATCGCACAAAAATTACTGTGGCGTGACAATGTGTATTACATGACAAGTGTGCTCTCGTAACGTTGTCCTTTCATCCTTATAGTTAAATATTTTTAAATGTTTTCCACTTAAATATTTACTGATGAATGAATAACAAGTTCCATTTAGTTTGAGTAAAACTGTTACAAAAACAACAGATCCATGTTCTAATAATAATGCATGCATTTTTTTTTGCTATAAAATTTATTTGACGAAATAAAAATTTTTTTTTTGACGAAATGGTGAAATTTAATGACAACATCAGCTCATTTTATTTACCATAAAAGTGGGGTCTTAGTTATAGTCCATTCACTGTTAATTGCAAATTTTCTGAAGCCCTGCTTAAGTACTACTTCCAGGATATTCCTCCACCTCATGCAAACAAAGCTTGAGACTACACCAAAGGGACATTACACTGCATTTGTGCGCACTCATTGCAATATTATGTTGCAGCATAAGAACTATTACTTACTAGGTATTACCAACAGACCTATTTTCTAGGTTTTATTCATATTATTTATACATGAAATATTATAACTTATGGATAATATATAAGTTAAAGTTCAGTTTAACCAAAAATGAGGTTTTTTTTAATACAAGCATAAAATGCTTGCGACATAAGACATATTTAGGAAATAACAAAAAATGTCATACATGAGGTGATTTTTCAAATGATTAAAAAAGTGTGAAGAAACTGCAAATAGACTATATAAGGAGCAGGCATTATACCAGTGTACATAGGTACAAATTTACATTTATAGCGCAAACTCGATTTTAACCCTAGAATTTTATACTGAACGCGACTTGACTCTACTTTCATACAGTTCGACTACTCAAAGCTGTAAATATCAAACTCGCCCATCACTAACAGCCACATTACAGAAACCTGCAACAAAAAACTTGGTTAGTTTGCAAACATCTTGGCACCAGTTTCACATCTCTATCTTGCATATAGCAGATATAAATAAAGTTTGTAATCTGGGAAAGACTTTTCGGACAACCTGTATTTTTTAATCCCTCATTTTGCTATTTCTCTACTCCATTGATCATTACCCAAATTTGACCCATCTCAGGCATATCATATATAGTTTATTTTATATGCCAAATATATGAAGTAATTTTTACATTATTAAAATATGGACACTACATACCGTGCTGTTTTAAAATATGTCATGACCATTTTACTGTTGCATCACTGTTGTAGTATTTTTAAACAATTTTGAAACCTCATTTTAGCATTTAATTTAATAGAAAAGATTTAGAATATTATTAAATGTCTTATTACATGTTTGTATTTAATAAGTGACGAAAATAATGCATTTGTTATCCATTTGAGAACTCTTAAGGTTTTTCGGATTATTGAGTTCTAAGAGACTGGGACTAATTTTTGATATAACTCATTATTAAATATTTTGTATTTTTTGATATAATTATTTATCCTAGTGTATATTGTACGTTATTTATGTATTTCAGTTTATTTAATCATTGTTTCTCATTTTTTTCATTACTTTCATTTCAAGTCAGTTTTGGTCTGTACTTTGAAAGCTGCATTTTTAATCCTGTTTCGCCTGCAGACCGGTGTTTCAAGATTGTTTCTCTACTGACCGGACGTGCAATGCAATGTTGCAAATTCTTTCAGTCGTCGCTGTCTGAGGTACCTTCCACACTTCTCTGCAGCCTGCAATTCTGCACTTCTCTTGTGCATCTCTTGCCTCAATTTATCCAAAAGATAAGACTGTAGATAAAAATTAATGGGCAGTAACAAGCATGGTTGACACACGAAAACTCTTTCTTTCAGATAAAACAGTGGGATGGAAGTTGGCGCGCCACATATCAACGGTTTTATATTATTTCGCCCCGGAAAAGCTTCCTTTTCAAATAAATTATATAAAATTTTATCTCTATACGAAATGAGCGCGAAAATGTTTTTGCACTTATTTGTAGATTCAGGATTTCTTCGTTCATTTTATTTGCATACTTTATACTTCCGCAAAGTAGGAGGAAATTGATCAGCAAGGGTGAGATTGATAACACTACAATTTTCTGTACAGGTTTAGATCAGGTAAAAATATCCGACAATATTTATAGAACATTTTTATGTGATCAATCTCACCTCTGCTGATCAATTTCGCCCCACTTCACTGTACATAAAATACATACACAAAAATGTCACTACACTTGCGACATAAGACACATTTAGGAAATACAGTAGAACCCGCTTATAAGGTTCCCGGTTAAAAGGTTTTCCCGCCTATAATGCACGATTTTTCTAGTCGGGAATGTTTCTCCATAAGAACAATAACAAACATTCCCGGAAATAAGGTTTTCATTTTCCCGCGAATAATGCACATTGTGAAGGAAGCACACTGGGAGAGGAAAACTTCAATGGAAAAGATGCTCAACTTACACTGCTTTTCAGACAAAGTTGTAGTTTTTATCCCAAGCTCCACCCTGCTGAGATAATCTACCAGCTTGACATTGACGAGGGTCAGTCGGCCTGCAAAGAGGAGGAGTGAATGTTTTTACAGCCGCCTGGGGCAGGTAGGCATGTCTGGAGCTGCAGCTGTGGNAGGTTTTCCTGCTTATAGTGTCACTTTCTTGTGGACCCCTGAAGAACCTTATAAGAGGGTTCCACTGTAACAAAAAATGTCATATAATCCATTCACGGTATCTTCGATACTTTTGAAAAATCACCCTAGGAGTTACATGTTCAATTGGTTATAAAAAAATGGTATATGGAAAAAGGTTTTGTCTTGCTTTTAGCACTGAAGCACTGTATAAATTGGTTGTTTTAAGTTTTAAGTATATTTTTTCAATAAATTATAATAATTTGTTAAAAGTCCATACAAATTAAAAACGGATTTTGAAGAGAGACGTTGGTTATAGCTGAAAAGAAATAGTTCGTAGGTTAAATATTAATAGGTATGAATTTTATGCCGTAATTGTAAAGTTAATATTGCTAAACTATATATTTACATTTTTACGTAGCACTCATGGGTAAAGATTTCACTGTTATAAATTGAAATTAAAAAAATTTCAGTGTCTGTCCGGCGGACTCATACACTCCATCTTGTCCGTTTGGCTACGTGTTTTTCAGAAGTATAGCCACGCCATATTGGAGACGCTGAAGTGTGGTTATTAAACAGAGTTACAAAACTAACGTAACACATTCTTTCTACTTATAAGATAATTCTAGGTTAAGATGTTATTTTAGTATTAGCGTGGTTATTTTTAGCCAACATTTTCCATAATGGAGTTTCTACTCGTGTGTGCGTGTTGTGTCATTTTGGCGCTAAGTGTTTTAGGAATGATGAAATGTGTAAAAGAAACGACCGGTCACCAACGCCAGCAAGATATTATCAACGTTGCGGAAAACATCTACGTGTTGATTCGACAGGGCGACATGAAAAAATGTAACGTCGTGGAGATGACAGCTTTTCTCCTCAAACTCGGCAAGTCAACCGTCCTCAAGTGAGTAGGAAAACATTAAATGTTGTATTGTCCTCGTGTTCTCATTTTTATAATCAAAGTTGTATTACGGGCAATGTTCCTTTAATTTCGGTAACAGTAAGATAAAATGTCCTGCACAGTAGTCGCAGCAATACATTTCTTCCTTATAGGCCTAAAAAGTTTTTGATATATGATTGGGATTATTGGTTAGGTACTACAAGAAAAGTGTCAAAGTGTCTACTCCCGGAAAGACAAGAAAGAAGAGACCACAAGAAGGAAAGTCCATTGATGACCATTGATGACTTCACGATGAATGCTATTCGGAATGCCATCTACAGAATGTACAGTGAAGGTAAGAATGTAATGTTAAGGAATCAAGTGTGTGCGTAATTATTAAGTGTATGGTCTTTTCTGAAAAACACAAGAAATTCAAAATTATGATATATTTCTACTCTACTAATCACGTAAAATCACGTAAAACACAAATGTACTAGGGGCGTAGCTTTAAAATAAGTTCAACATATTAAAAAAAATCGAACAAAATTGCGAAATGAGCAGTATAGCCAGTTTGTTTAAGTTTCTGAACGAAACGTCCTAGACCAACAAAAGTTGCATTAACGGGTTCTGCACAGCTTATCTTGTTCATATTCAAGAGGGTGTAATGTTAAAATAAGTAGAACATATTTAAAAAACTTGCAAAATATGTGTTTATGTCTATTAACTTCAGAGGACTTATACCAGCCCTCTTCCTAGGCGAGTCCATTTACATTCTTTTGGTGTGTTTACGGTTCCTTTAAATCCCTACAATCCTACATTCGTAGTTTAGTGTAAAACCCTACTATCCCAGGTTAGTGTAAAATCCAAAAATCCTAGGTTAGTTTAAAAATATAAAATAGTGATTCAACCATCGTGGGGTTTGGTTCTGTTAGGTTAGGTGGGCACATATTACGAAATTAGTCGGACGTTAATGCCCCTAGTATATTCGTGTTCTGCATCATTAGTAGAGTGGAAATATACCATTTTCCGTGAATTATTTTTATTTTTACAGAAAAGCCCGTGAACTTAATAATTACCAATATTAGTGTTTATTTTTTATTTCAATTATTTTTGTATAAGTGTTAGCTATATCAGGTTGTGTAAATATTGTTATGTATATGGATGATTTGACAGGCCTACATGTCACAGTGGATACCGTTTTCAAAGAAATACAAGAGAGGCAGATCGATTTTTACGGTGGAAGAACTACCTTGTACAAATTGTTGAAGAAAATGGAATTTTCATGGACCATTGCCGATGGGCGGAAAGCAATGATAGAGAATTGAGAATATAGTATTGCAGAGAATCGATTTTCTGAGAAAATATAAGGAAGGAAAAGAAAAAGGTGCACATTTCATTTTTGTTGATGAAACACAGATTTTTCAGAAAGGTATAATTTTTATACTGTTTCAAAATATACAGTTGTATTTCATTGACATGAAGGCCTATGTCATGAACATTTTTGTTTATTTTCAGGAACTGTATCGAAAGCCTGGCAAGACAGCACTCTGCGGGCAATGAAGAGGCGTAGTGTAGGGGAGGGTAAAAGATTCATTGTAGTTAATGCTGGAGGGCGCAGCGGTTTTGTGCCGGAAGCAGGTTTGCTTTTCGTTTCAGGGCAAAAGACAGCCGACTACCATTGGGAGATGAATGGTGGAACTTTCTTGAAGTGGCTAGAAGATATGTTGGTGCATCTTGAGGAACCCAGTATTATAGTTATGGACAATGCATCATATCACAGCACCCAGGTATATGCATAAGCCAATGTGTACCATTCTGTGAAATAATATGAACTGGGTAACTAACAAATACAATAGCTTGATAGCATTTAATGCAATTCCCCGAAAAGTAAGTGAGCCATAAAAAGTACATAGCAGACCTATTAGATTTACAATGAGGTTGTTTGATTTCTATGAGCCTAATACTAAAAAAAACTATTAACAATGAGTTGATACCCGTCATTGAGTATGTAGATCTTGTCACGTGGGTAGTCATATTAATAAGTGNACCAGTCTACATGTTATATACATTATACACTTTCTGTAAATATATAAATGAAAGACTCCAATGCATAATTATAAGGGTACCCAGAACATATTGTCAGAAAATAGATGCACAAAATAAAAGCTGAATTTTTTAAACACACTTTAAGTTTGTATATATTATTTTTGTGTAGAATAAACAATATTTTGTAATAGACACACTTCCTTAATCATTTGCAAGGAATTTTTGCAGTTCATTACAAATTATATTAAGGACTGCAGTGCAATAAAAAATATAACACATTGAGTGTTATGGGAAGTTTTATATAGTTGTAAGTCGGGTAGGTGAATTTGATTGTAACTACAGTTTCTGCCTATTTATGCATTAACAACATTTAGCTGTTTCCAACTAAAAGAAACTTGGCAAATGAACAAGTAATTACTGGAGTCAGTATGTGTCTCTCTGGAAGTTTCGCGACGCCAGTCGTAGCAGGAATATTATACATGTTTACAATTTTAGCATATTGTATACTTATTACAACAAAAGTTATGATTTTTGAATCAGTAATTCCTAACTGAAAAGAGATTTTAATGTTTGAATACTTATAATATATCATTATGTGATGGGAGTTTTACAAATGTGATGTTGGTAGAAGTGACGTGTTTATGGCAACTTTATGCTCATTGCATATTGCTGTTTAACGAAACATTAATTTTTCTTGCTCCGATTAATACTTCAAATTACCACTTCAAATTCGTACACGTGTTTTTTTAATCTACCTAGGCAAGTTACGATGTTGTGATGAATCAGTATTTCCATAGCAGTAATAAATATACTCTAATTTGTGTCGTAACCGCTGCGTCATTGTCGTCACGCCAGTTCAGTGTGTGTGAGATTCAAATATTGAAAGTAAAATTTATACGAAGATTTGTTTTTATGGCGAAGTTGATTATTTAAATTCACACATGTTTATCACAACCTTGTAAGTATCCTAGGTGTTTGAAACACAGTATAGTGTAACGTGCTTATGTTTCTGTGATTGGAATGTTTGCCACAATTCTATATTCTATAAAATTACTAAGCCCAGCCAGAAGATAATAAATTATTGAATACACTTAGTTATTACTAAGTACCTATGGCGAGAATATGAGCGGAATGAAAGTTATGGCAGGTCTATTTGTGTGCATATTCACTATATTTTACGTTTGTTGCTGCAATGTACAAAAATGAAGCGATGCGAGTTGTGTTTGTATTTGCAGTCTTTTTGATTGAACTGACTGCTCCGTTTTAATATTTGTTCCATCCGAGGCCGTTTTCTTAACAAAATACCCCAAACATCAATAGCAAGATGTTAAATACTACAGTTCTTTCCCCCACAGTTGTAACAGGGTTAAACACAGTCGCAGCAAAATATATTATAGTGTATAACAAATACGTTAACAATGTAGAATAATAACTGTAAGAACTATCGTTAATAATTGTTAAAAATTCTTATGCAAAACTAAATATGGTTATATTAGGCCTCAATTTGCGTACATAATGGTTGTTTTTAAGTAATATAGAAATCTTTGAACAGCTGTAAAGGTTGAACAAAGCATTTGACGGTTAAAACGTACAAGTCACATGGCAGTGTTTATATTTACATGTAACGGAAGGATACATAATCAATAACCAAAAGTAGAAATTTAGAAGAAGCACGAATGAACTAGACTAGCCCTGGCCACCATGTATTGCAATGTCATGTTTAAATCGCAAGATATGTAAAAAAAAAAAGAAAAAAATTGTATTAGGGTGAACAAACTCTGTTGCATTAAATTTTTTTGTAATTGTAGTTTGAGAAGACACCAACAACAAACTGGAGCAAGGGAGAAATCATCGAGTGGCTGGAGAAGCGGAACATCAATCATCAGAAGAATCTCTTGAAAGTGGAGCTGCTGAGATTAGCAAAATTTCACAAGCCTCAAATACGGTAACACAAATTTTCTCCACTTTTATTTATTTGAATTCACTTTCAATTTTATTTTGTTTATGTAATTACTAGGTTATGTTTCAGTTGACACTGCTATTTTGGAAATATTTAAAGTTGTACTGAGGTTGGCAAGCTCGTGTTATTCGTAATCTGAGCTACATTTATAGCATATCAACTAATATGCAGTGTTGTGTTTGCAGCCAGCCAAATGTGTACAGCTAGTGATTGCATTATGTCAGATCAAGTTTTTTTGCATTTGCGATTTTTACATGATTTCACAAACAGTAATTCCTACAAAATTTGTCTACGCAAACAAGATGACCCAATACTCTTTTTTTTCTTTCATAATTAGGCATTTTACTTTAATATAACTGTGTTAGATCCCTTCTAATATTTTAGCAAACTTCATTTTGAGATAAAGTTTAATTTACATATTTGATATTTCTTTTGTCACAACAGAATAAAATTATTATTTTTTAGGCAGAACTTTTGTTAGGTTAATTTTTTATGTCTTATTATTAATTACATAAATAGCACACATGCATTATTTTTGTAATACATTCCATGGTATTGACACTTATGCTTTGCTTCCCAAGTAAAGTTGAATAAAGAGTAGATATTTGTAAAAATTAATGTTACCATTATATATTATATAATTTGAAATTGTAAGACAATATTTGGTTTTCCAGGAAGTCAGGTGACAATTGAAGTGCGATTATGCCAAAACAACTGTGTAAATCACCCACTTCTTTTTATTTCATTTTATTAAGAACACTTTCCAGAGGACCTGAAAATAGTTACAAAATGCTGCAAAGTGCAAAAGGAGGCATTCTGCTGGATTGACACATCACCACCATATTTTATAAACTGTGTTACTTTTTTTCTTTATATGCCTGTCATGTGTTGTAAAACAAACATGTGAGCAGTGCTACCATGTTTAGCAGGTACTGTGTTCTGTAAAACAAAGTGTTCCATGTCAAACAAACTTTTACAGATATGAGGTAGATGAAATAGCCCGTAGTTACGGCCATGAGGTACTTCGGCTTCCACCCTACCATTGCCACTATAATGCTATTGAGCTAGTTTGGGCCCAGTGTAAGAGGTATTACAATAGCCATGTGGGGCGTAGCAACCGGTTTGACAATGGAGCAGTTGCAGCTATCTGGAAAGAAGCTCTTGATTCTGTCACACCAGAGAGATATTCATGTGTTACCTGACCTCTTGGGTGTCCCTATGTGTGCTCGAAGTGTATTAGTCTTACCCTTTTTTGTGTGATTTCCCATATGTATCATTTCAGGTATCGTACTTTGATGCCTATTATTATACTCCCAGGAGTAGTACATGTGTTTAAATTGTGCACACCCAGCACACACCTTCAATTCATTGAAATCACGTATGTCCCCTTTTAATGGTCTTTTGGGTAAACTATAGGTGGTTTCAGCTGTTTGGAGGACTCTATTCCTGCTCCGTAGAATGTAGTTGATTCTCTTTGCAGGTGTATTGATTATACTGGGTATGTGGTTTCTTCTTTACTCTTAAATTCCTTAATAATTTATACATTTATCTGTAACAACTTCTCTGTTAGTAAAAGTAGAGTAAATTCTTATTCTATTGCAAGTATCATATTTTAAATTGGCGTGTACCTTTTGTTTTGTTTTTAGTAGTATTCCACTTGTATTATACAATTCTTCTTCATTATGGTATCTTCATAGTATGTGTCTTAATATATTCTTATTTAGTGTAGATTTGAGTATTTTGTTAGTGTCTTCTTGTTTGTTTGCATTTATTAATGGTATATTTAATGCATTACATAGAATAGGTAGTATTTGATTTAGCTTTTCTTAATATGTACTAAGCTGTTGAAATCTCCACAAGTTTTACTGAAGAACAATTTTTATTTAGTAAAAGTTTTCAGGGAACAAATCTTTTCTTGGCCTTGGACACTTATAGATAATTGCTCAAATATCTTTATAGGATTCGCACCTTGCAGCTTATTTTCTTTAAAGCACTCATATTTTTTCACAGTTAGAAACCTAAAGTAAATCCTATTTTCTGCACAAAAAATATGTTATAATTCTAAAGGTATTCAAATTGTAATTTAAAATTGCATATCATTTTTAAGATGGGAAAATTGCATAGACCATGTCGAGAAGATAATTCAAGCAGACTGGGAAAGAGAAGTCCACGTAGACATCGGTATGCTTCCTCCTCTGATCATTCACCTCGGTAGGGAAAATGATGATAGCGAAGAGAGCGATAGCGAAGAGTTTGATACCAGGAACGGCGAAGGAGCAGAAGACAGGGAGGTACTGGCAATTCCTCTTGAGGATTTGCCTGGGTGTTCTAATTGAGGTTTGTATGAAATAAAATACCTTGCCACTGTAAGTATAATGAGTTTATTGATTTAGAATAATATTTTTTTAATTAGTAATATTTCTATGGATGAAATATTGGGAAAAGGTGAGCAATGCGCTGTACTTGCCTACTGTGTAGGCAATGAATAATATACCATTTATCACAGTGAAATTTTTACCTGAGTGCTACTTTAAAAATTAAACATTTACTTTCCTTGCGTTCTTTATAAATTATTTACTTAGATTTGTAATGTACTGTAAAAATTATGAAAATTTAACTTTTTCCTTACACCAAATATGTAAATAAATATTAATACAATAAGTAAGGTTTAGTTAAATTATATAATTAACANCTAAATTATATAATTAACAGTTCCGATATGTACTTCAATCTACCTTTTTGTATGTATTACAATATTTTGCTAAATTGATTAGCATTTTTTTAGACATTTGGAGAGTTATTTTATTAAAGTATATGACAGTTAAGATTACATGGCATTGTTTCTCTTCAAAAACCCACATGGACACTGTTAACAAAATAGTTGACAGTTCCCACATGGCACTGTTTGTTTACAAAATATTTGCCAGATCCCACATGGCACTGTTTTTGTTTACAAAAGTTTGACAGGTGTCGCATGGCAATGTTTTGTTTACATACTGCGGAAGGATACATAATCGGCTCCCTGAAAGTAGATCTTTAGCAGGGCTTCAGAAAATCTTGAAGTTACCGTGAATACATTATATAAGACGATTTTTCAAACTTTTCAAACTTTCAAAATTTTTAGGACCACCATGAGAGGCGATCCTAAAATCATTTGTTGAACATGAAACTGGTTGGCCCTGCATTCGCAACACCTGGATCCATAAAAATGCTCCTTAGAGCTGATGTTTTCACCTTCATTTTGTTTCGGCAGCATGTAGAAAGAGAGATGGACTGACCTGCTGCCTTGAACTCCATTTTCAGGTGGGTTCTTATGGGACCAGTGAATTAGCACCCTGCGCCCGTTCTCTCGCACTTTATCTCTCTCCATACCCAAGTAGAGACTCTTGACGAAATAGTAGACAGGTTTTGCAGGTTGCAAGAGGTTCCTCAGAAACCAAATCTCAGTCCTCAGGATGTCTTTTGTGAAGAGGTATACAAGAAAACCTACTCCAGACATTATACTGATAGGTACATTGTTACTTTACCATTTAAGGAGCATCCCTGAGCTAGGTGACTCATGCACGCGGGCTGCCCAGCGACTGCACAGCCTCGAGCGATGTCTGGAACGACAGCCCGAGCTGAAGAAGCAGTATCATAACTTTACTGCATACTATTTGACATCTGGACATATGGAACCTGTACCCACTTCAGAATCTAATTTGGAAGCATCCTTTTGCATTCCCCACCATGCGGTGTTAAAGCCTGAGAGTACTACCACCACGTTAATAGTAGTTTTTAATGCTGCAGCAAAGGGAAGCCATGGTGTATCACTGAATAATGTACTCTTGCCAGGACCTAAGATACATAAAGAGTTGGTTGCACTGTTTACCTTTTGTTATTGTTTTATTTTTACAGCAGATATAAGGCAGATGTTTCGCCACATACTGGTCTGTGATGACCATTGTGACTATGAATGCAATTTTGTGGCATTTTTTTCGCAGATGCCCATCACAATGTTTTGACTCTGAAGACTCTGAACTAGAGGTGAGCCGATATGGTTTTTGAGCCTTTTCCGATAAAAACTTACCAATATTGCAGATACCAATACGATACTGCCTTGACAAGGACAATAACATTTTTCCATGTTTCAAAAAATTAAAAACTTTATTTTTAAAACACTTAGTTAAAGAAAATTTTAATCGTCTTTCATTTTATGGTTTCAGTGATAGGCTAAACTATTAAGATAAATAAAAATCTAGAAACCACATACTAGTTAGTAATTAAGCATATTTTTAAGACAAAAATAATCTCCAAAAACATGTCATTGTGCAATGAAACTCTCGAAAATACATAACATGGAGAAATATATCTTCAGAAACAGTATACAGTGACGAACTGCAATAAATGCTAGATGAAAAACACTTCACAGTTACAACAAAAAACAAAAGCAAGCAAATCACTCATTGTTCAATAAAACGTAAATTTTTGTTTAGGAAAACTATTTGCTTAAGTTTTTCTGGATTTATGGAGCTTCTTTTCTTGTTACAAACAAGGCCTGCTGTACTGAGTAGCCTTTCGAAGGCAACAGACCCACATGGTGCTGACAGATACACTATAGCCACCTGTCGTAGAGATTTGTGCTAAGCAGACTTCCAGTACTGTAGTGGGTTGCTGGAAGTGCCAGACAAATTAAAGCTACGGAGCGTTGCCGCGGAGTTTTCATTCCCGGTCTAGCTGTGGGCGGGTTCAGACGTGCTTATGAACTGGTTGGATCATCCCTTCTGATGAGGAAGGATATGCCTACACAATTTCTATCACAAAGAAAATGTTTACATTTAACTTGGCAAACTTTATGTGCATAACAATTTGGAATTTTTTTGAATTTATGTAGGTAACGAAACTTTAAAATACTAAATTACCAAATCGCAACCATTTCTGACTATCGACGACACCCTAATTGAAAGCTACTAAACACCAAAATCCTAAAATACCAAATGGTCAATTCGAACACTGCCTTAGTCACAATCAAAAGGGCTGAATTGGCCTACTATTTTAATAACAATATTGTGAGGGGTATAAAGCACAAGAAAATTTATGTAAAAAATGTGTAGGATGTGATGCACATATTAATTATGCATATAATGTATTTGTAGTATTCAATCTACCTTTGTTTCCCACAATAATAAATGGTAAAAGGTCTGTGCAAATCATTTTTCCAATGAGACTATTTATTTTCACAGTGCAGGCATGCGATGAAGGATATGGTTTACTTTTTTCCATTAATTCATACACGTTATGAAATTTCGTTTTAGACCTGTTTACATCAGGATTAGATAAACATGCACAATCGTTATCTGAAATTTGTGAAGTACTCGCAATTATGGCATTGCTAGGCGCGTTTTCTCTGCCAGAAAGTTGTGTTGAGAGTTGTACAACAGGCCTAGGAGGACACTGTTGTAATTTGAAGCTCTTCCACTTCAAAGGGTGCGTACATTCAAGGTGCCGTTTTAAGTTTGTGGTACTATACGACCTCGACGATGTACCGCCTCTCGAAACCAAACATTTGCAAATAGCCTTATATTCTTGTGTGTTGTTTATGGTAAAAAAATTTTATAAGTCACTTTTTCTTCCAGACATAATATTGGTTTTTACTGACACACGTAAATAATTTCACCACGTTCGTTCCCTAACCTAACAGTCCTATTACTACAGCAACAGCAAACGAATCAACGAAACAAACAATAAAAAATGCAAACTATCGTAATGGCGCCAATAGGCAGCAGTAATGTGCAGCATGTAACCAACATTACAAGAACATAAGTTTTTTTTTATACGTCGCCATGTTCGCAGTTGGTTGTGAAACTACTAAGACAAAATATTTTTGGCGGCAATCGTACCTATTTATTATTGTTAAAATTATATGTGTTAGGCTGATTAAATGTTAAGTTTTGTTCATGCTGCAAGCTTGTCTACAGAGATAAAATTCAGTAAATGCAAATGGTGGCTACTATTGTTTTGTCATATACATGTTTTGTAAACAATCATGCAAAATGTGACTAATTTTGCTTTAGAAATAAACACAGCCAGTTTGGTACTTCAGTAAAAACCAATTTAAAAATGGTGATTATTTCAATAAAACCAAATAGTGCGCTAAGCCACTCCAATTATGGCAAGTTTAAAACAGCATCATCTAAGATTCTTGGGGCAAAATATCGGCAATTGAAACATGAATTGCGCACAATTCCGATACTTACGATATCGGCCGATTTCAATATATTGGTACCGGTATCGGCTCAGCTCTACTCTGAACAGTGACATATGGATTGTCATCATCTCCTTTCCTGGCAATTCACACCCTGCTACAGTTGGGAGAGGATGAAGGTTCAAGATTCCCCCTTGGAGCAGTTGCATTGGAGAGGGACTTCTATGTCGATGATGTTCTGACAGGTGAAATTAACGTGGAGACAATCCTCGAAATTCAGGAGGCAGTTGGTGTCCCTTCTCAAGGTGGGTGGGTTTGAACTACATATGTTTGCAAGCAATTGCACCCAGTTATTGAGCATGCTTCCCAAGGAGGATGAGGTCACTACACATCACTCGTTTGATGGAGAGTGTGATACTGTAGTCCAGGTTCTTGGGCTGCAGTGGGATCCTACATAAGATACTTTCCACTACAAGGTACAGCTTCGCAACCATGCATTGACTAAGGACAATTTTGTCTGACCTAGCTTGCATTTTTGACCTGCTGGGATGGCTTGCACGTGTTGCTGTGTTTGCCAAGTGCCCCCTGCAGCAGCTGTGGCTTTCTAACACAGGTTGGGATGCAACCCCACCTAGTGATACTGTACCCTAGTGGCAGCATTTCAGACAGCAGTTGTCTGCATTGGCATTAATTACAGTGGATCATAATCTTGGACTTATTTCAGAACATTCTTACGAACTTCACAGATTTGCTGATAGCTCGGAGTTGAGCTATGCTGCTCTAATTTACCTAAGATCTGTTTCTTGTGAGATTGTTGATTGCCAAATCTAAGGTTGCGCCCGTGAAGAGGATTTCACGTCCCGTCTTGAGTTGTGTGCTGCCTTTCTGTTGGCTAGATTGATTCGCTATGTGCTGGAACGTCCCAATTTGCGATTGACCTTTGCAAAGGAGAAAATACGTGTATATGCTTGGTGTGACTCCACAGTTGTACTGCATTGACTGGCTTCTCCTCATCGACGTAAGACTTTTTTGGCAAAGAGATGCGCAGATCCAAGAACTTACTCCTGTTGGATGGTGGAAACATGTGAAGTCAGAAGACGACCCTGCAGATTGTGCTTCACGAGGACTAATGCCAGAGCAACTGGTGCACCACTGTCTGTGGTGGTCGAGTCCACCGTGGCTAACAAATCCCTGTAAGGAGTGGCTACGAGCTTCGGAGCACATGGAGATACCAACTCTGCCCAGTGAGCTTGAAGATAAAGTGTGTGTGTTTTAAGCTGCCATTGATAATGGGCCTCTACAGCGCATACTTAATCAGTGCAGTAGATTACTCAGCGTGGTACGAGTTATTGCATTTGTGATGCAATTTGCTTACAACTATAAACAGTAAGGATGTCAAACTCGATTCCATGATTCTTTGATACCCACGATTCTTGAAGAATCGTATAATCGAGAATCGGAAGACCAAGAGACAAAACATTAAAGACCAATTACCACAAATACACAGCCTATTATATCTCAAAATGGTTTAAAATTACTTGATTTATGCTAGTAATTGAATCACTCTTGGAAAATTATTTTGTATGTGAAAATATGAGATGAGGAAATAATCTGAAAATAAAACGGCACTGGCCATGTTCAAATTCACCATTTAGTATATTAGTATTTAGTATAGTTCATTTCATATAAGAAGGCCACATTCTGACAGTCAGTGAGTAGCAACTGAATATATTCAAAACAACCAACGTGCCATTTGCAAAATCCTGTATCAGCTGACGCACGAACGAACAAAAGTTAATATTACGTTGGCTATTCTGAGAGCAGTGCCGAAGCACATCACACAAGCAGAAAATATGCTGTTAAGAAAGAGTTCGTAGATTAAATAATACATTTTATTTTACGTGGTCATAAAACAACAGTTTTTAATTATAGAAACGAAACTTCGTGATAAAATAGTAATGTATAGGTGTTCAAAATGAGATGCACAATAAAACGATACGTATCCAAATGTGACGAAAAAATCCAGTTTCCAGACTCTCAAACCAGGTGCTGCTATCTTGTGAGTTAAAAGCGCACCATCTATTGCAAGATGCCCTTCCACACCATCTGTCATCCATATCCCGAACTACACCCAGAAACATATTATAGTTTTGTTGTTTAAAATAACGTATTGACGCACATATACAAATAATTTTATTTTCCCACGAGCTCTGTATAATTTTTAAAGTAACATATATTTCGTGTACCGCGTTTACGAACGACCCTACACACGTCCACCAAGTTCCGTTTACGAATGCAGGGCCACCCAAGTAGTTCACCAATTGCCACACGGAGCAGCACCTCCTGGACGCGCTGACTCGCCACATCAAAGCCTATTCTTGACACGCCTGTTGATGGCGAATGGATACATAAACGAAAAGGCGCGGCGATTGTCAACTGTCAAGAAAGTGGCCTTCTTATATGGTACACAGTATAGCTTCAGTTCGGATTATATTTTAGCAAGTTTTGTTATATACTAAAAAGTAAAAACTAAATAAAATACCAAGTACTTCATAATTTTGTCGACTAATTCAGGTGACGTGACCATTTAGTAAACTAAAAGTGCCAATTCGAACACAGTCTCACTTTTTGCATTATTTATACTTTTCTCACTCAAATAAAAAATAATGTTTAAAAAACCTACTACGGCAAAGGACTTCTATACAGATCATAGCACTTTATTAATTTGCACGTGACAGAAACTAACTTTTTATTCCACTCATGGAATGTTCCCTTTTACACTTTTAGTGCCTTCTTGTGACATACGTTTCTTCGTTCACAACATCGTAAATTACGTGCGCATACTTCACTGTTTGCGATATGACTTGCTAAGGGATGAGAAGAAATAATATTTCTACCTTTATAATATTTCCGGCGGAAAAAAAAATAGCATTACCGTAAAAGCAAACTAAGTTTCTCGACATCTTACGGCTTTGGAACAACAGTCTGGCGTCTGCCATGGTTGTTTACTAGACTACTAGCTTAAGTTTAATTCCGTGTTTGCGCTGATAGTACCCAAGCAAATAAGCCATGCCATTTAAAAAACAAAACAAGTTTCATTATAACAAGAAAAACATTTCCATGTAATAGTTTAAAAAAATGAGCAGTGTAAGTTAACCGTCTTACAAACAAAATGCCAAATAAAGTGTCTGCAAAATGCCTTTATATGTAGAGGCATTAATGGAGATTTTCTTTATTTACTAATGACGCATTCCCAATTTCGTCCTTTTCTCACAAGAAAATTTATTTTCAGCCCTGCCAAAAATTTTCCTGGCTAAAAAAAAAAAATATATATATATTCAATATTATGTCATATGCCTCTTTTTGAATTATTTAGAATTTCATACGTACATGCTCCCACTGTTCGTGTTATATTATTTATGTTGATAACAGGCCTACTACTAATGTAGGCCTAGTTTAAATAATTAAATTTACACCCTGCTATACAGTATTTAGTTCTGTAAAGTAATTGTTTGTGACTAAAAGAATCACGATTTTTGGAATTGAGAAATGAGTGGTATCGGGATCGAGAATCGAGGGAAAGTGGAATCGTTACATCCCTAGTAAACAGTCTACTGTGAAACTGTCTGGACCACTGCAGCCTTGTGAGCTAGATAAGGCATTGATGCTCCTCATTGTTAAAGAACAGGAAGAGAGTTTTCCTGAAGAATTACAGGCTAACAAGACCAACACTTGCTTACCTGCTCAGTTTAGGAAGCTCTTCCCCTACATTGATGATGGTGGTGTTCTCAGGGTGAGCGGAAAACTGTGACACGCTAATCTGTCATATGAGCATAAGCATCCTGCATTACTATCCAGGACACATCTATTGACGGAGCTGATTGTACAACTCTACCATCAGCTTAACTACCATCTGGAAGTACAAGCACTACAAGACATCCTCTGGGAAAGGTACCTGATTCTCTCTGATAAACGAGCAATTCAACATTACATTGCTACAGGTGTAGGAGGGTGAAGCCACCCCCAGTCAATCCAGTGATGGGAGAGTTGCCTGCTGCACGAATCAAGGAAATTAAGCCATTTTTCCACAACAGGGGTTGACTATGCTGATCTCTTCTCCACAATTCTAGTAAGAACATGAGGAGCGAGAGTATACANCTCTCTCTGTGTGTGTGTGTGTGTGTGTGTGTGTGTGTGTGCGTGCGTGCGTGTGTGCGTGTTTTTTTAATACCAAAGCCATACATTTGGAGTTGGCATCCCACCTTTCAACTGAAGCATTTCTTGCAGCGTTCAAATGTTTCATAGGAAGAAGGGGAAAATGTTGCCTCGTAAAGTGATTGTGGCATAAACTTTATTGGTGCCAATAGTGAACTGCAGATGTTGTTGCAGTCTCCCCATCATCAGAGTGAAGTTGCTGATGCAGCTTCAAAATTTGGAGTGACCTGACACTTAAACCCTCCTGCAGCACCTCACTTTGGTGGCTTGTGGGAGGCTGGTGTGAAGACAATGAAGACCCATCTGTCTCGTAGTGGGGAACCAAATCCTTACCCATGAAGAATTCGTCATGCTCTTAGTCCAAGTTAAGGCTGTCCTGAACTCTCGCCCTTGCTGTCCCAAGAGTTCTGACCCTAATAATCTGAACCCACTTACTCCAGGGCACTTTTTGACCTTGGAACCATTGACCGCAGTTCCTGAGCAAAACCTGATGTCAGTGCCAGTCAGTCGTTTGGGTTGTTGGCGACTCAGGCTGAATGTTGGTGCCGGCATGGTAGTGAACTGTTAACATGGCGGGCTAATACAGAACGTCTTTCTTGCCTTGTTATTTTTCGTGTTCGGTGTCTATCAGAGCAACATCTGTTTTTAATAATTTCACAGTTTCACTTGACCTATGCACGAATTAAGTGATCAGGTCTGTGGCAATGTTAATTTTACACATAATGAGCATACAAGTAGACATTATGCATAATTTTCTTCAGCCCCTTCAGAAATGTTTCAACAGGGTTTTACTGTATTTTCTCTCATAGGAGTGATACTATTTTTACAGCAAGCAGGAACACAAAAAGGCACTCATTTTAAATAAGGATAATTAACTTGTATTTAGTACAAAACAGAATGGTGCATTCAAAATTATCGCTACAGCAAATGTGTCATAGTGCATACGCATGATGTGGTTTCACTATCCATTCAGCAACTAGACCCACATCTGACAAATCCAACCCAGGCTTGGCATAAAATTAAACCACCCTCAAAAGTTCAAGATAAACTATTAATATAGGCAATTTTCCACTAGGCCAATGGCTGAATCACTATAGATGCCATGTTAGCACCCAAAAATTACTTAAGACATTCTCACATAAAACATTTTCCCAGACAAAATTTTCTCCATAAGACATGTCAATATTTCCCATGAAAGCAGTTTCTACAGGAACGTTCTTTCCCACACACATCTTCAGATGTCTCCGTACACATTCGACTGTGCTCATTCATGTAAATGTATTAATATTTTGTCTACAAACATGTTCTATAGAGACATCGAAAGAATGTAAACGACTTTACCTTCCTTAGTACGTGGACTCCCTATACACAGTTTTTCAGGGGAATGTCAAAAAATTTCCATACATGCCGGATTTCAGTAGATGCAGGTTCCGACATGTACATCAATAAAAATACAACTTCTGCCCTTATTAGATTTGATTTGAGTATAATTAGAGCTGTACATTATCTGTGGATAAAGTTTAGCTAATTAACACAATCAAAATGGAAATATTTAAAAGTTGTAATTCGACACCAAAAGCAAGCCAACCTAAAACTTTCACACCCTCTGAAAATTAAAATTAAATGACAACGAACGCAAGTCAAACTTTGAATGTCCCGCACACACTCAATCAGCTGAGAGTGTGCGGGTAGATTATAGATCGGGCAATGTGTTCACGACAGCAGGCGGCGAAGGTAAAGCAGCGAGAAGAGTGAAACCATACCCCTCCCCACCTCTACATGTTTGCAACACCTTGAGTGCGTGGAAAATGTTGGTCTTTTAAAGTAATTAATTACGTTTCACTGCAAAAAACTTTTAAGTTTGAGAAAGAAATGAATAAATAAGGTGATTAAAATTTATTTCTTCGTAGTCTTTAATAATTTATCATTCAAAACCACGTCCTCTGATTTTCTCGCACACACACCTGTCGCGAGTTATGCTGCCATCAAGCTCGGCGTTTAACCATTATTAGACAAAAGGTGTCAAATAGGTCCTTACAGGATATCTGCTTATTCAAAAGATGCATGTCTGTTGAAATAAATTAATAAAATCTACTACCCCCCCCTCCCGGAAGTTACTGAAAATGAACTTTACACTCGGTAATTTCAAGTCGCTCAATGTTCCAACAATTTTTCGAGACAAGGGGAGGTCAATTATGTGCTTCTAGACATATCATTTTATTTGCAAAGATGCAGTCAATTGAGTTAAATTAATATTTTATTTTAAAATCATGTTAATTTTGTGCCACATACAATTAAACACTAACTTTAGGGGAAAAAAGACCTTTAATCACAAAAAAATACATATTTGCAAATAATAATTTCTTGTTAAACATAGTACGTAACATTTTCTGGCATAACCATTTGCTTTGAAATACTGGTGATGACAGGTGCAACTAATTTGAGCGAAGGATAATCTTGATAATATTTCTACTATTGCCAGGCGCAGATTATTTGTTCTGTGACCAGGTGTGTTAAGGGGTGAAGGCAAGCGTGCGTGGCAGGCAGAGAGGGAGGAGTGGTAGGGGGAGGTGGATGGGGAGAGAGACTGAGGACACACTTCTTTGGTAGACAACAGCTTCCCCTCTCGAAGGCCTGTAAGGGGAGGAAGAAAGGTGTGCAGCTGAGAGAGACACAAAGAGGAGCGAGAGAGAGAGAGGACATTAGGTCACCACGCTGGTTGCTAGGTATCCGCTTCCCCTCTTCAGCCAGACACACACCACGCCGCAGACGCGGTGTGAAAAGACGTCGCGCTGCAGAGCAGAGATAATCAGCGGCGTTCGTGACGTATTTCACATCCAATTACTAGACGTTTGCATAAACAACCAGTTTAAAAACTACCATTGCGTGAAATCTTAGGTGAAGGGACCGAAATATATTTAGATTGACGTAATATCTGATAAACTATACAAGCAGGTAGCTTTATCATTATTTATATAGAAGTTTTGCCGGGATGACTGAAAATTAACTGTGGATATGGTTTATCTGTACATGTGTTTTTGGTACACGAGTCCACTGCATACACAAAAGTAAGCTATAGGAATTAATTGTATTCCTTTCTTCTTCTAACATGTTACTGCCCGGTTCATGCCTCCTCTTAAGCTAGGTTGGCTATTGTTTTGCTAGGTGGAGCTACAGACAAGGAAACAAAGAGTGGTGGGGAAAAGTATGGGTCATGAGCAGCTAAAGGAGGGGAGGTAGTGAACAAAAAGGGAGGGTATCCATGCAAAAGTGACACACAAATACAGCAATAGCAACTTTATGCTCAGCTGTTAGCAGTCTGTTCATCGGCAGACAATACTTCAACCTTGGACATTTACATTTCTANCAGACAAGGAAACAAAGAGTGGTGGGGAAAAGTATGGGTCATGAAGGAGGGGAGGTAGTGAACAAAAAGGGAGGGTATCCATGCAAAAGTGACACACAAATACAGCCATAGCAACTTTATGCTCAGCTGTTAGCAGTCTGTTCATCGGCAGACAATACTTCAACCTTGGACATTTACATTTCTAACAAGGACAAATAAAGGTTGCACTGTTTTCAGAAATAAAAGCACCTGCTATTACACAGCAAGGCCATAAAGGAGGGGAGGGGTGAACGTTAGTCACATGTATAAAATGCAGTTGTCAGATGTACTGCATTGTATTTAATGGTCAACTTATCAGCTTTCCCATGTGTTAACTGCATTCAGGATAACACAGGATGCCCACAATGTGGGTGTACCATATGACTGCACAAAATGTCCTAACTCTAATGCAATGATTGATTTATTTTGCTATCGTTAGTTGTTAAAGCATGGTTCTACTCTATAGACAAAATTTATTCCAACTCCAATGTACTTGGTGACTGCGAAGGAATTAGGAATGTCACTAGCACTCAACATTATTTTTGCCAAGCATGACGACCTACATGCTGGCGCCACCACTTATGGTGATACTTATTTACAAACTTAATTATTATACAATTACTGATTTCACAGAGGAATTAAAATTTTGTATTGTAAGCAAATTTTTTTTATCAAAGCATTTGCACTGGAAAATATATTATGTATATTTGTAAAATAACACAAACAGGACTTTTTTTATTTTCTCAGGTAAGAGGTTTTCCCAGCGAAGAAATTTTTACTCGCTGACCTTGTGTAGACCACTGAATGGATCTAACTTCAACAATGTTTTCAAGTACAAGCTTCACATCATATAAAATGTACTAAAGGCACTTTATAGAGATCATTACCATTTGCATCTGTTCTGCAAGTAGGCTACAAACCTGCATACTTGTATTGAAAATGTGCAGATGAATCTTAATATACAGCCTCAGTGTATTCCACTATGGCAAATATGATGGTAACTTTCAGTCTAGACTGTATTTATCGTTGGCTGCTAACTTTACACCACAAAGAGTAAATACAATATACAACATAAAACAGAACACTGACCTGTGTACTCTAACATGGAACTAGGTGTTGAGCTAATGTCACTGGAGCCATCATCGAATGCTCGGCGCTTTGTCATGAGGCCAGGTGGCAGTGAACCAGGACCTGTGAAAACAATTAGTCACATATGGCCATCATGTACACAACATTACTTTACATCAACAACATTTATGTATACTATTCAATACAATTTTTATGGAGGTACCATAATGCTTAATATCTTCTTGCCAAGTGTGTATATGATAATTTCACACTCAAAACCATTTCACATAAATATTTCAAATACTTAGTATTCTAAATAAAAATTAAGATTAAAAAATTGATTCATGAACAAATTTGCTAAACGATGCAATCATCATCGCACAACCAAGATTAATGAAAAAAACTAAAAGAATGGGAACACAGAAGAAGAAGAAGAGNACGATGCAATCATCATCGCACAACCAAGATTAATGAAAAAAACTAAAAGAATGGGAACACAGAAGAAGAAGAAGAGGGGGAGATAGAGAGAGAAATTAAGGATAAAGACAAATGATCCAGTTTAATGTTGTGGCATNAGAAGAAGAAGAAGAGGGGGAGATAGAGAGAGAAATTAAGGATAAAGACAAATGATCCAGTTTAATGTTGTGGCATGTGCACTTTGACGCTCGTGTCCAGGTTCCGGTCCCACTACAACCATGCAAATTAACTTCCTGAGACAGCTATTGTTAAATGTGACCAAATGATTGTGGCCTCATAATGCGTTTCTGCAATACGGCGCAAGGGCCAACCAGCAGTACGGATACCTACGATAAAACTTCTCGTGAACTCATCCATTTGAGGGAATTGCACGCGACAGCATCTTAAAAGGAATTGCAACACCTTGTTTCTTTTCCAGACAGAGTAACAGCCAAAAGACACACACTGTGTTGCTGTGACATCTTGAATGCTTCACATTCTGGTTACTTGTCTATCACATGCGTGTTTCATACGATTGACCAAAACAGGAATATGAACCTCCAATTTGCATGTTTTGCAGTGCTGCATTCAAACCTTTATTGTGTGTACTTGGCTGTGTATTTGTCCAATTTGCAAACTGTTTTGTGTTTTTTGTGCGCTTTTTACATTAGTCTTACTGAATTTGTGCATTTTTGTGTGGGGCATATTTTTTTCGACTGGATTATTTGTCTAGATCATATTGAAGTAAAATGCCTTGAATACTAAATGCACTTTATTATAAAAGCTATCGNGACTGGATTATTTGTCTAGATCATATTGAAGTAAAATGCCTTGAATACTAAATGCACTTTATTATAAAAGCTATCATAAAGAACTTTACTTAACACCTAAAACGAGATACTTT
Organism: Clitarchus hookeri; assembly: GCA_002778355.1. NCBI lineage: Eukaryota > Metazoa > Arthropoda > Insecta > Phasmatodea > Phasmatidae > Clitarchus > Clitarchus hookeri. The sequence goes on from NQII01001782.1 coordinate 286,559, forward strand.
AACACTTTCCCTTGTTAAATAAAAATTCACAAAAAAATACAACTATATATAAGTCCCATCTTGTCACACAACATCCGCAAACGAGGGGCGGCTAGTGGCTTAGTCATGATACCTGCAACTTGATGCTCTGAAGTAACTTTATCGACAGCCAGTCTACCTTCTGCTACATGCTCTCGGATGAAGAAGTGCTTTCTTCGGATATGCTTGGTTCTACGATGATTTTCTGGATTTTCTGCAAGTCTGACAGCTGCAGCATTGTCTATCTGTAGAACTGGAACTTCTTTTAACTTACTCATTTGGCTCAATAGACGACTAAGCCAAATTATTTCTTTTGAGGCTTCACTAGCGGCGACAACTTCTGCTTCTGTGGTAGAATCGGTAACTGATCCCTGACGTTGACTTAGCCATGAAACAGCAGCGCCTGCATAAGTTATTAAAACACCTGTTGTTGATCTGCCTGTTTTGAGGCATCCGCCAAAATCTGCATCAGAAAAACAGCCAAGAATCCCTTTCTCTGCATTGTGCTGATATAGAAGGCCATAATTAAGGGTGCCTGCTATATATCTGAAAACTCTTTTAAGTCTGGTAATATCTTCAGCAGTAGGATTTTCAAGAGATCTGGATAAAAATCCGACTGAATAGGCTAAATCAGGTCTAGAGCCTAACATCAGATACATTAGTGAGCCTACTGCTTGGCGATATGGAAACTGATGTGCTCTTTCTGTTGCTTTCCCTGAAATCAAACTCTCTTGACTCTGAAGCATTGGTGAAGAAACTGATTTACAACCGACAAAATTGAAACGTTCAAGTATTTTCTGTGCATAGAACTTTTGACACACTCTTATATCACAATTTGACTGTCTCTCAATTTGTAGTCCTAAAAAATAAGACGCTTCTTCAGATGTAATTTTAAACTCAGCCTGAAGCTGATCTAAAAACTTCTCTAATTCTACTCTACTGGTAGAAGCTATGATGCCATCATCTACATAAAGAATGAGAATTATCTTGACACTACCTTCATCTCGAATGAACATACAAGGCTCCTCATCACTAGCCTTGAATTTGAGTGATGTCAGAAACTTGCCAATACGCTTGTTCCAGCACCTTGGCGACTGCTTAAGTCCATATAAACTCTTCTTGAGCTTCCAAACCCTACCCGTGCCGTCATCAAATCCCTCTGGCTGCTGCAAGTAAATATCTTCTTCCAGCTCTCCATAAAGAAAAGCTGTAGATACATCGAACTGAACTAAGTGCATCTTCTCTGTCACAACAACACCAAGCATCAAACGAATAGTTTGCAACTTTGCTACTGGACTAAATGTTTTAGAGTAGTCTATGCCCTTACGTTGATCGTAGCCTTTAGCAACTATTCTTGATTTTCTCTTCTCGATGGTGCCGTCAGGTTTCATTTTGACTCTATATACCCATTTGCATGGAAGGGCTCTAGCTCCCTTAGGTAGGTACTCTAGATCATACGTATCATTCTCAAGTAGAGAGGATATCTCACTGTTCATTGACTTAAGCCATTCTTGACCATACTTGCCACCTACAGCTTCTTGAAAACTTTGTGGATCCTCTTCAGCTATCATGATCATTACAAAATCATCATAATATGTTGACGCTTTGATTGTGTTTCTATCACGCAGTTTTCGGGTATCTGCTCTTTCAGTGTGCTCTAATCCAGACTCTGGCCTAGATTTGGAACTGGACTCTTCACCACTTGAATCTTCTTTATCTTTGGTTGAAATTTCTCGCTGAACAAGTTCCTCTTCAACCAATTGTTCTTTTGATGGAGTGCTCAGGAAAGGTACTTTTACTTTCTCAGCACAGTCACGAAGTATTTCTTGAAAACGAACATCTCTGGATAACACGACTCGCCTATCTTCTGAAATATAGACTCGGTAGCGCTCTTCACCATCGTAGCCTACTAGGTAACCTTTTTGAGCTTTCTTATCCATCTTACGCCTCTTCTGCACAGGAACATGAAAGTAACAGTTTGAACCAATAATACGAAGATGTCTGATTCTTGGTTTTTTACCAAACCAAAGCTCGTAAGGACTTACTCCATTTACTGACGACTTCCCCGTTCTGTTTAGTATGTAGACCGCTGTTGTAACAAGCTCAGCCCAAATTGCTTGTGGAAACTGAACATCAGAATTCGAGTACATAAAAGTTCTTGCCATTTCAACTATTGTTCTGTTCTCTCGTTCACTGCTACCATTTTGCTGTGGCGTATAAGGGGCTGTCAACCGCTGTGTAACTCCCCTACTTAGCAAAATCTCTCGAACGTCTGCATTGTCGAACTCACCACCATTGTCGCTTAGAAGCTCTTTGATGTTGTGACCTTGTTTCTCAGCATGAGCGAGCATTTGTTCTAAAACAATTTTGACATCTGACTTCTCTTTGATGACAAAACCATACCGAAATTTAGTGTAGCTATCTTTAAATACAACTAAATAACGTTTCTTCTGAAATGACTCAGCAAAAGGTCCGCAAACATCAGTTGACATAAGCTCTCCTGGTTTCAAAGCCTTTCTTCTAGTACCAAAAGGCAGTCGATGAGACTTGCCATAAATGCAAGGTTCACAAATTTTGTCATCTAGCTTGACTTTAATATCTAGCTCGCGTTCAAGCTTTTCTTTTATGTGACGTTTATCTTGGTGGCCCCATCTCTCATGATACAACTGCAGTGGGTCACTTGATTCTACAATGTTGATACTACTGCTACTCGGGCTAACAGTCTTAATCTCTGCCTTATATAATGTTCCATTCTTCTCTCGAGTGCCCACCAGCACTGGAGCACCATTTACTGAAAGCGAACAGGAGGTAACTGTTGACTGGAACTTGCTATTTGGATTTTTATCATGTGCAGATAATGGAGAGAATAAATTTCTAGCAATCCTAGGAACTAACCAAACGTCCTTTAACTGCAAACGTTGGCTCCTGCCATTAACTATGGAATTGATCTCAATAACACCGCTACCAACAGCATTTAGTTTTTCATCTCCAGCTGCCTTAATACTGCACGAGTTCTCAAACTCATTAAAAGAACTAAACCAATCTAAACGACTTGTAACGTGTTTAGTAGCTCCATTATCCACCCACCAATCCTCTGCATTAGGCTCAGCAGCTAAGATTTCATTGTGAATAGACACAAGAGCAATCGTATTTGTAGAAGCTCTAGAATCTGCGATATTACTCTGTGAATTACTACTAACAGCATTAGGGCGTGGACGACCATCTGCAATCCACTTTCTACACTGACGAACCCAGTGACCAGGCTGGCGACAATAATTACAATTACCTGGCTTCCACTTTTGAGCAGTGTAATTTGGCTTATGTTTATTAGTTGAGCTATTACAACTCTGTTTCTGTCTATCGGACCTAGCCACTAAAGCTTCTGGTTTATTACTCTCACTACTTGTAAAGGGTTTCATATTTCGTTCAAAAACACAGAGCTGCATATTCAATTCATCAAATGAACGAACTTCATCTTTGGTAAGCAGCATCCAACTAGATTTAAAACTTTCGAAAAAACATGGTAAAATATGCAAAATTTTACATACCAAAAGCAGATCTGGGAGAGTTTTTTCGTTTATTTCTTTTAAACCATTATTTAGTTCATTCCACAGACTCCTCAGCTTGGCTACATGAGTGGAAACGTCATCACCTGATGTCCAATTAAAAGAAAAGAAATCTGCACATACTTTGAAGAGTTGGTCTTTTGATGTTGCCTCAAACTGCTGCTTCAACGCCTCCCAAGCTTCACTGGCAGTATCTTTGTCCATTATCTTCTGATAGACTGCATCAGAAACCGTACTAATGATCATTGACTTAGCGTAGCTATTCGCTTTTCTATACAAATCACAAGCTTCTTTGTGATCTTTCACTTCCTGTTTCGTTGCGTCACCTTTTAACGGATCTGGTTTCTTCAACTTCTGATCGATACAATCTAATGCACCTTCATGGTAATCCAGTAAATCACGAATCTTTCGCTTCCAAACTGGCCAATCTGCTTCACTGGTATGGTTTAATGTGCTTAGCAAACTCCATCTTCGCTATGGATGCAGCAACACTTCACACTAAACGAACAAACTTTAATAATTCACTGAATAACAAATCATCCACATAAAGCGACTGGTCCCATAACCTATTGAAGTAAAATGCCTTGAATACTAAAAGCACTTTATTATAAAAGATCGGACAAGCATTGTCTCGGATGAACAACACAACACAACTGAACAAGATAAGTATAGAAGATACTGTGACAAAGAAGAAACCATAGAGATAGAAGAACTGAATAGTGGCGCTATCATAAAGAATTTTACTTAACACCTAAAACGAGATACTTTAACAGATCAGTGGTCTGCGAAACATGCTATAGAATATTTTAATTGATTTTAGTTTCCTAGTTCTAAATCTTAGTAATGCAGTTAGTTTCATTTTGTTTACTGATGAATTCTTGAGTTCAATGATTTGCCATGTTTCTGTGTGATGTACTATTTTTTCAATGTATTTTTATCTTATAAACATTGAGTTTTAATCACCAGAACTTTGGTAAAGTAGAGTTTGAGAAACGCTGGTCCAGATCCTTAAATATTTTACTTGGTTATTGCTTTCGTCTTTTGTGGTGCCACTTTCTGGTTTAATTGAAATACTTTTGGTTCTAGTATAGTTTGAGACACTGAAAACTGGGTTAGTTATGTCCAGCCAGATATATAGTATGTTGTCCTGTCAGTTGTTGAGGGTTATTTTAATCATACATATTATGTTGCCCAAAACATTTTTAAAAATTTTTGATTCTGTTTTTTTTATAAGTTTTGCATTTTCTATCTATTTTGCACACATCTTCTGGTGAAATTTTGTTTTAAGTTTTTGTGCAAACATTGCATTTTTATTCTGTACTTTTTTTTGGGTTGCTTTTTTGAACCACTAACATACAGAAGTCTATTTGACTTACACAAAAAACTCTCGAGATACAATTGTTACCTTCCCTCCTAAATCTGTACACTGACAATATTCTGAGGATTGGTGGTACACTCACTAGCTTCAATCTACCATTTTATGTGAAACATTCCATACTTCTACCATGAATTTGTTTGGAAGAGTTAGTTGTCAACCACTTCCATAAATCAAGAAATGGTAACATTCACCCATCATACAACGTAGTAAGAGATGCCAAAAAGAAGTGCTATCCACAGAAGGATACTATAACACCTACAGAGATTTCTGCTTAAGTAACTTTTCAAGCTATTACGAACCATACAATTCAGTGACTTATGACTCTGCAAGAAGATGTACTAAAACAGTGCATTCATAATTGTGATACAGCGCACACATTATTTAAATGGGGCTGTGATAGCAGCAGTAATCGNTACTAAAACAGTGCATTCATAATTGTGATACAGCGCACACATTATTTAAATGGGGCTGTGATAGCAGCAGTAATCGGTGTGTTTATAAACAAACATGTCAGTCTGCGGAGCTAAGTGATTCAGATATATTTGTAATTTCTTTGGTGTCTTTGCAGATATATTCAACTGCAAGTGAAACCAGAAATAATGTAATGACTAGGCACAATCGTCGCCCGTCATCTCCAAGATTTTGCAGTCCCATTAAACTGCTATATAGAAAGGAAACAGCTGAAATGTGCATGAGATATATTAATTCTATCAAGGAACTAATACAGCCTGTTTCAAACAACAGTTGTGGATGCAATGGATATTAATGTAACACCACAACTTGTGCTGACCAAGTGAAATGTCAGCACAGAAGTGTTACATTTGTGGCGCCACTCCGAAGTAATGAATGAGATTCGGTTAAGGCCACAAGTATTGAATGTTAGACAATATACATTTGGCTTGTCACCCTTACATGCAAATATATATGATTCTTTGAATGTCTTCTACATATCTGTTACAGTCTTGATGTAGAAAAATGGCAGATATGAAAACCAGAAGACAAAATCAAGGTAACTACAAAAAAGCAGGAAATTGTGAAATGATTTCGTTCTGAAATTGGTGTAATTGTTCATCAATTAAATGTGGGGGAGTGGGAAATTCTAATGACTGCAAAACTAAACTAAGATTCCTACGCAATCCAACTAAATCAGCTGAAATCATTGGACTCAATGGACAGTTAATAAAGAAATTTGCAGAGATTCTGCAAACTATATCAAGTGATTTCCCGGTTGATGTAGACAAAGTTGATCAATTTACGAAGGATACAGTAAATCTTCACCTTCAACTATACCCTTGGTACTTCCTTCCACCTAGTGTTCAAAAAATGCTCATACACGGAGGAAGAATAATTGAATCTGCAATCCTGCCAATATAGGTATGCTAAGCAAACAGGCATAAGAGCCTGACACAAGCACTTTGGAAGGTTTAAAGAGTCACATGCATGAAAATCATCTCGAAAATACAATATCGATGATGTGTTTCATCGTCTGCTATTAAGTTCCGATTGAGTAGTAACAAGTGTTTCTCCAGCTTTGCAGGCAAAGAAAGAGCCATTTTACGTGGAACCCAGCACCCAATTGAGACAGAGGAGCAGGAGGGGGAATAAGAAAACGTAGAAGATGGGTGCACTAACTTCACTTTTGATGATGATTTGGATTAATTCTAACTGAACAAAATATAACTTGTTTTAATGTGTGGAAAATATGTCTAATGACGTACAATTGAAGTTGTAATGTTGGGCGCTACAGTTACACCGCTGACGTTACGTTGCCACTGCTAGCTCAGAGGTGGAACACGAGACTCAGTAAAATGGACACCAATTAATTAAGAAATAAGTTCAAGTTCCAGAGTAGTTGTTATATACTTTTATTTACTATTGAAGTTACACATTTCACAGCCGAAGTTCATAGTATGCAGAGTACGAAACGTGCACAGATAACTACAGTCGGTTCACGACTGGAAGAAACTTTTGAAAATCAACTTTTGAAAAAACATCCTAGCCGTTAGCTACATGCATATAACATTACAAACAGCGGCGAGCGCGGATACAGTTATGCTGTTAGGTTGCCAGCACAAAGAGAGGAAATAGTTCCAAAGTTTTAACGTAATTGTTAATTTATCACTTCCAAATGGGTGTCGAAAAGACTTGTATCTTATTATTCCAATTATTAATGACGTGATGCTAACGTATTTCGATTTCAACGTTTCTTGCATAGTCGCATGATCACGCTCAAGGTGAAAGTAGTGCGGCCATTTGTTTACTAATCTTCGTTCCGTGTGTTGTTGGCGGCATATGGTTGAGACACGTGCCAGAGAATTAGTGTGATTATCTTATCTAGTGTAATTATTCATTTCTTGGGGGGTTTTTTTTTACTAATATCCCCTCTGTATTATTTGGTTTTTAATAACGTATGATTTTAATTTGTACTGATCCCTTTTGCTTCTGAAACCTGTATAAGAGATTACTCGTAGTGCGTTCTCACGTGTTTAATATTTTTTAAATTTATTTCAGGTTTGCTTAAAATTTTATTTACTGTATTTTACGTTGTATGTTGCGGTAGTTTTTGTGTGCAGTCATGAGTTCTAGCAAGGTGAAGAAAAGAGAAGTCACCACTCATCAACGCCAACAGGACATCATTAACCTCACCGAATCGTTGTATTCACTAATTAGGCGAGGGGAAATGAAACCCTGCAACGTCGCGGAAAGAGCGGCAGAAATGTTGAAACTCTCCAGATCCACAGTGCTAAGGTACGTTAAAATATCTGTAGTATTAACCATTGCGTTTGCAAGTTGTGTGTGTTAAGGTCAATTACGTTGGCCCACGAAATGTGTTTACAAGAACATAAAGAAAATTTGTTAATAACTTGATAACGTCGTCGAACGTTGTCTACGTGTATTTTTAACGTTTTTTTTGGGTAATTATTAAGTTTAGGGGCTTTTCTGTAAAAAATTTAATAATTCACGGAAAATAGTATATTTTCACTCTACTAATGATGCAGAACACGAATATACGAGGGCCATTAACATTCGACTAATTTCATAATATGTGCCCACCTAACCTAACAACCTAACCCCACGATGGGTGAATCACTATTTTACATTTTTAAATTAACCTAGAATTGTTGGGTTAGGATTTTTGGATTTTACACGAACCTAGGATTGTAGGGTTATAAAGACTCAAATGTGAGTATGAATCACCTAACCAAAAGGTGTTATTACAATGTGTAATTAAAAATAAAAACTACTTTGTGCTGGAATTTGTGTACCCCTGCAAGGGATT
>NQII01001782.1:320002-373233 GCA_002778355.1 Clitarchus hookeri
GAGTGAACAAAGCATGTGGAAACCCTCCAGCGTAATATAATGCAGTGCAACCGGCAGAAACAACAGTTGAGGCAAGGCAGCTTGCCCTAACACCATCCAATACTAAAACTCTCTGCCAACCCCGCTCCTCCCAGAGGAGGCAACGCCAGTTGTCCACGTAGCTCGCCTCAGCACAATTCATGCTAAGGCTCTGTACTACACAGCCACAATCCTCCTCAGGACTGACCAAAACCTTTCAGTCTTCTACCAGTCCTTCAGCCAACGACGCCTTCCGTAACACAGAAGTAGAAGAGTCGTCGCTAACCCTCGACACTTGCCGTCAAGCATCACCACCAAACACGTACACAACACGTGGTGCCATGGGGTCCCTTCAGGACTACAAGCCACAATTAGGGTCAAATTGTTTTCACAACTACTTAATTGTCAGCTCTCGTCCGCTCTTCAAGCCAGGCTTCTCGAGCCGACAGGCACCTTTACCAGTCTTGCTACAGTACAAAGTCAGTTGAACACCTAGGGTTTGTAGAGGTAGGAGGTAGTACAGGTCACCTTGTTTTTATTCTCAAGGGAATAAAACACACAGTCTAGTTAACTTCTGTCTTTCTTTGCTTTGTAGTGAACGTGTGCCTTTTCCTCAATCTGGTAAGCATCACACTCAAAGGGAGCGACAGGGGACTGTGAATTAGCAACAAATTTCAGACATACAGTAGGACTGTGGGCAGCCGCTAACCAGGACTGCACGTACATCACACACAAGAATAAGTTCGATGGCCACCCATACTGTGGACCCGGTACATAAAGATACCTGGTGCGCAAGAACGATAGAGCCCCAACCACTATAAAGACACACGACAAAGCATATGAGCCAACTAAGTCAGCTAACCCATTCCCTCCAGTGTGTATAAACTCGCCGGAGGGGGTGCCAAGCCTGACGAGGCTTGACCCGGGTACTTCTGGAGTACACTTTTGCTGGGGGTTTGTTGTCTGCCGCACTCTACAGGATGAACATTAGCACCTTTCCTGTCCATGACGTTTTCACACCAACGAGGGAGTAGGAGGAATGTCTGGAGGACAGATGCTATTCTCGCATCTCGCCACCCCTAAGTAANAGTAGGAGGAATGTCTGGAGGACAGATGCTATTCTCGCATCTCGCCACCCCTAAGTAATCAACCTATACCAGCCCTCAGCTGCAAGTCCCCACAGGAGATAGCACAAGCCACCCAACAATTAGTGGATCCTCACTCGACTATCTTCCCTGCCAACCTATTTGGCCTCCCAGTTAGGGTTCCCAAAGCTACTCACCCCACCATCGAACTACTACGCTAGGGGTACAGTCTCCACCTAGGAGTGATACCGTTCGACCCAGAGGACACCAGCCAACCTGTGCCTGCCAGCCGGCCGGCATCCCAACTGTCACCAGCCTGCCCAGCCATCTGCTCCAGCCAGAGCCAAAGCCTACCAGCCAGGACCAGCATCTTCCGCAAGAGTGACACCAGTGGTATGGTCCATACGGTATAAGAAGGCCACTTTCTGACAGTCAGTGAGTGGCAACTTAATGTTTACGAAACAAACAAAGTGCCATTTACAAAATCCTGTATCAGCTGATGCACGAACGAACAAAAGTTAAAATTACGTTGGCTATTCTGAGTGCACTGCCAATGCACATCACAAAAGCAGAAAATACGCGGGTAAGAAAGAGTTCTTACATTTATTAATGCATTTTATTTTACAAGGACACAAAACAATGGTTGTTAGTGTTAAAAACTAAACTTCGTGATAATGTAGTTATGTATAGGTGTTCAAAATGAAATGTACAATAGAACGATACGACGCGGAAAAGTTTTCTGAAGTTGTGCTAACTTCAGAAAGTTTTTTCACGTCGTATCATCCCTCTCCAACCTCGCTTTCAACACGTCCTTGATATTAATTCGAAAAGCATATAGAAATATTGCATAATATTGTTGAATTATTTTTCTATTAATTTGACGAAACGACACGAATTTGAAATATATTTCCAGCCCGTAATCTAAGAACAATCAACTTAAAATAATACGCTATCTGTTATCCAAAAACAGCGGCTCAAACTTCGCCGTGACGCGCTGTGCGCGCGATCTCTCGGATATTATGCGAGGTATTACCAGCCAGAAATGAACCTCTTTTTTGCGCGATATATAACGAATTTACAAACAAATGCCAATAGTTATATTTATCCACGAGCTCTGCATAATTTTTAAAGTAACATATATTTAATTTAAAATGATTTGGAGTAAAAGTCATTTATATTCGGCCGGTAATCGTTCGTCTACGTAAATTATACGCCATATTGTTCTCATGAAACCCATCTCCTTGTTTGTAGAAAGTGAGACGCGTGTATAGTTTTTAAGCAATTCTAATGTTATTCCACGTCACATAATTCCAACTCGAATATATTAGCTATAACGCCCAAAGTGTGATAATAGATACAACAGACCGTCTCGCAAATGTTAACCCAAATTCACTATCTCGGACAAATTAAAAAAGAGTTAGCAAATATTTAATTATTTGCAACATTTTATATTTTTACTTGTATAACCTACTTAATTTTTTTAGACAGATGTCAGTCTTAAAGTATCTTAAAATTTGTTTAGCATAACAGTACAATGGCAAGTGGATNTAGACAGATGTCAGTCTTAAAGTATCTTAAAATTTGTTTAGCATAACAGTACAATGGCAAGTGGATTAGTTGACAACGTGTTGATAAAAAATGCAGGCCTGCCTTGATGGACCAGCTGATGGCGGAAGGATACATAGTCACATGCAGTCAGACGTAAACAGTGGCGCTACTTTTGCAGACCTGTCAGAAAACGGCCTTCTTATACAGTATGGACTATAAGCTAGTCCAAACCTGTTGTGTCCAACGTCCAGAGTCATGATCTTGCCCTCATAAGACTTTGTACCAAGTAGGCGCCCGACGCGCCCTACCTTATATGTATAAGGGACCAGCGCGAGCCCGACAAGTCATTCTACACATGCCTCCACAGTAGTGTTGGCCCCAAACCTTCGTAACGGACCTGGCGCAGAATTTAAAACTTCCCCACTCTTGCCATGACGTCTCTCCCTAGGCCGTCAAGCGTCAATGTGGAGGAGATGGTGTGGTTGTGCCATTTGAACCTTTCTCCCCCCTCGAGTTTCAGATGGGCTTGTTGACTAACTGTAACTAGGTCACTCCTCATGAAGTTGCCGGTGGCAGTGAAGTCCAGGAGGACAGCCAGCCACTCGTTTACTTCTATTTCAATATTGGGGAGAAAAAAAAGGGGCGGACTGTGGGTAGGATTCGCCAGTTAGTGTTTGGATTACGGTAGTGAGCCGGTCATGACCAAAGGTGATGGCCCACGATTCTTTAGTTTCCTGTTGGCGTCTGGTGTTCTATTCCCTGTGTAGCAGGGCGTAGGTTCACTACCATAGTGAGGGTTGTCAGTGGCTCCCCCTTCCTTTCGCATCCCTTTACCTTGTTGCTTGTTGCTTGTTTGGGCAGTGTCTGTTAAAATGCCTTACTGGGCATAACCAGCAACAGGGTAATGCTGGGAAGGGGTGGGAGCTGTGTCTGTTTGGCCGGCTTTGTTTCCTGCTTCACTTTCAACGTTTTAGATCTGTCCAAAGCCGCTTGCAACTTGTAGTTGCGTNTTTGGCCGGCTTTGTTTCCTGCTTCACTTTCAACGTTTTAGATCTGTCCAAAGCCGCTTGCAACTTGTAGTTGCGTTCAGTCTCCGGCGCCCTCTCAACTAGTTCATCAATGGACTGGGGGCACGGGATTTGCAGCAAGTTGCATAGGTTACGGAGGAGCATACGTGTCATAGTCCTCACGCAGCTCTCCTCACTACCTTCTGGAATTATTTGCTTATACATCGGTAGGGGTGTGCGAAGTTTCGCATTTTCAAAGTCGAATTGAAGACTTCTGTACCTTTGACTTCCATCTTAGAATGANGTAGGGGTGTGCGAAGTTTCGCATTTTCAAAGTCGAATTGAAGACTTCTGTACCTTTGACTTCCATCTTAGAATGAAAAAATCTTTGGGTGAAAAGTCCAACAAAGTAATCCCCCACCCCCTGCGTATTTATGAACTTTGAAAGCATTCTGGTATAAGGAAGCACATCTGGAAAGGAAAGCCTCAGTGGAAAAAGTGCTAAACTTCCACTGTTTTTCTAACAAAGTTTGTAGTTTTTGTCCCAAGCTCCACCGTGCTGAAATAACAATCTACCAGGTTGACATTGAGGAGGGTGGGAACAGAAAAAAAAAAAANGTCCCAAGCTCCACCGTGCTGAAATAACAATCTACCAGGTTGACATTGAGGAGGGTGGGAACAGAAAAAAAAAAAAATGAGAGAGGGAGTGTTTTTACAGCCCAGTCCTTTCCTTTTTCTCTTTCTTTCTTTCTTTCTCCCTCCATCTCTCTTTTTTGTTAGGCAAGCAAGACAGTGTTCTGGTGATCAAAGAGATACANTTTGGCCGGCTTTGTTTCCTGCTTCACTTTCAACGTTTTAGATCTGTCCAAAGCCGCTTGCAACTTGTAGTTGCGCTCAGTCTCCGGCGCCCTCTCAACTAGTTCATCAATGGACTGGGGGCACGGGATTTGCAGCAAGTTGCATAGGTTACGGAGGAGCATACGTGTCATAGTCCTCACGCAGCTCTCCTCACTACCTTCTGGAATTATTTGCTTATACATCTGTAGGGGTGTGCGAAGTTTCGCATTTTCAAAGTCGAATTGAAGACTTCTGTACCTTTGACTTCCATCTTAGAATGAAAAAATCTTTGGGTGAAAAGTCCAACAAAGTAATCCCCCACCCCCTGCGTATTTATGAACTTTGAAAGCATTCTGGTATAAGGAAGCACATCTGGAAAGGAAAGCCTCAGTGGAAAAAGTGCTAAACTTCCACTGTTTTTCTAACAAAGTTTGTAGTTTTTGTCCCAAGCTCCACCGTGCTGAAATAACAATCTACCAGGTTGACATTGAGGAGGGTGGGAACAGAAAAAAAAAAAAATGAGAGAGGGAGTGTTTTTACAGCCCAGTCCTTTCCTTTTTCTCTTTCTTTCTTTCTTTCTCCCTCCATCTCTCTTTTTTGTTAGGCAAGCAAGACAGTGTTCTGGTGATCAAAGAGATACACCTCTGGAAAAGCAGCTTAGGAGATGGATCATAACACAAATATAATGTGAATTTTTGTCTCAAAGGTTTACGTTTATTTGCCTTTCTAATTTTGACATGGCTATTTTGTCTTTATACTATTATTTTCGTGACATTTTGGACCCACCCACACCTACAAACTAGACATTGAAGTGTGGATGATAATCAAGTCTGTATGCATTGCTTGTCAAAATGCATTATCAGGTTTTTATTTTGGTCCCTTAAAAAACTATCTATACAGGTTTTCAGTTTGACTTACGTTTATATTTTTAAAAAAAATATTGTGTTTTTTAGTTATAAATAGTTTTCCCACAGGTTATTAAGAGGTATTATTATATCATGTTTATTATATTTTNTCAAGTCTGTATGCATTGCTTGTCAAAATGCATTATCAGGTTTTTATTTTGGTCCCTTAAAAAACTATCTATACATGTTCAGTTTGACTTACGTTTATATTTTTAAAAAAATTATTGTGTTTTTTAGTTATAAATAGTTTTCCCACAGGTTATTAAGAGGTATTATTATATCATGTTTATTATATTTANTATTGTGTTTTTTAGTTATAAATAGTTTTCCCACAGGTTATTAAGAGGTATTATTATATCATGTTTATTATATTTTATTAAAGATTTATTATATAATGTATTTCGCATATGTAAATTTAATATAAGAGTTTTGTATATTATTTTAAGATGTGTACACATGAAGTTTCCCCAATATAGTTTGAACATAGAAAGTGTTCCCTTCATATTCATTATAAAAAATNACACATGAAGTTTCCCCAATATAGTTTGAACATAGAAAGTGTTCCCTTCATATTCATTATAAAAAATGTTCTATTCTATTTACTATTTCATTTGTTACATTTTCATGTTAAAAATTTATTCCGTGGCATGGATTTATTTCGAATCTTCCTGTTCATAAAGAAATATTTTATACCAACTCAAGTTTAAACCATCAATTAGTCTACATTTTGATTTTAGAAAATAACTCTGTTTTGAGAGAAGATGTTTTGCAAGTAAAAATAACCTTGTGTATTGCAAAACCTATGCATATATAAAAAAAATACACCATTTTTGTTTTAAGCCCATTACTAGACTGTCAACAGCAACAAAACATGTAAACAGCCTTACACATGCTTACTCTTTCCTGAATTCAGAATTTATAAAAATATAGACAAACTTATTTTTTTTCTTTTTTTACTTGAACTTGCATGGTTTTTTGTATTAGTCTAGTTACTTTTTGGACACTGTAAAATAAAATTAATTAAAATTTACTTTTCGGTTTTATATCCCATATTAATCAGGGGAATTTTATGTCGTCTGAAGCAGAAATGGTAAAATTTTACTTCTGTTTTTAATACTTTATATACACGTTTATTTCATACATATTCTCGGCAAGGATATCATCATTGCAATTCAGCAGTCACCTTTCAGGTCATAATGCATCCCAGTCTCATTTGTATCAACTTCATATAGTCCCTAATCCCTACTGTTGTGCCCCTAGTACAGATTTGACCCATCTCTTNAGTCTCATTTGTATCAACTTCATATAGTCCCTAATCCCTACTGTTGTGCCCCTAGTACAGATTTGACCCATCTCTTGTTTCAGTGTTCCACTGGCGGCGATCGAAGTTCGTTGTATGTCATCCTTCAATGGCTTCGTGTGAGGTTTCCTGTCTCTTACCCTTCAGTAATTTTTCATGACCCTCAGGTAGTTTGTGACGTTCTCGCTCGGTTTTTACTTGAGCACGATGATATCTGATTTTGGGAGTTTGGTGTCCTGTTAGTTGTCCAAGTTGACTGGCCCTCTCCTACCTTGCTATCCCTTGTTCAATCGCCTTTCTTTCCCTCCATGGTTGATGGACCTCTATCCAGAAGAATAGTATTTGTGCTCCCGTCTGGTTTTGTTCCTTGTTCATTTTTCCAGTGGTTATTACAGCGTATTTGTCTTTGCTCCTATTTTTCAGTTTTGGCAGTGGGCTTTGCTGTTGGCCACATTACAACCAAAAAAAAAAGTAATAGTAATACATAACTGTGAACACAACAGAAAAAAGTGNAACCAAAAAAAAAAGTAATAGTAATACATAACTGTGAACACAACAGAAAAAAGTGGAGCAACCTCAATATATTGTTCCCTTATCCACGTTTATTTTACAGGTTTCCTAGAAACTTTCTTTCAAAATTGGTTATAAATGTCAGCCAGCATAAATATTTTTTCATATATATTTTTAATGGATTTTGTATGCATGTTTTTTTTTTCCAGATTGTTGTTGAGGGATGTTATCCTGTTATCCAGAATTATGTGCGGCAATGTCATAGCAGTTAACGTATTTATCACAAGCAGGAGTTCAGCAGCACCAAATGGAACTGGATATATGGAGTATGGTAGTTTTTATAAAGTTTGTAGGTATCTAAATGTATACTGATTACTTTCTTGCAGATTTTGATATTTTAATATTTCAGTTTTCAGCAGTACAAGATTAGGATATTTTTTTGGCAGTATCAGTACATATGAGTTGAATAAACTTGAAAACTATAGGCCACTCAGTCATATATATATATATATATATATATATAAAAATTTAAAATCCTTCGACTTAAAATGTTTTTCAAAATTCCTTTGCACGATGTAAACTTTGCTTCGACTTTGCTTCGCATTTGAAAAAAGACCTTTGCACGTGCCTATAGATCTGTACTTTCTTACGGATTACTATTGCAGCTTCGTCATCAGCCACTTGAGAGCGGCTGTGAAATTCTGCCGTGAGGCAGGCTACGACACCATTCTTGGGTCTTTGCAGTCATTTGTTTTTGGGTTCTGGTTACCCATTGTTTGGGTGGAACCCTATTCACTTTGAGTTTGCATTCCCATTCTTAGGTGAAGGCTACCGGGTCCTCTTGCAGCCTTCCTGTGAATTCGGGTAACTGGGATCCGTCTAGGATTCGTCGACACAACACTGTGGGTACCTGGATTCCCAGGTCTGTATTCTTCTACCCTCCTACACACTTCACACCTGTACATAAGCCTTAGGCAGTTGATTCTCTGATCCAGCCAACCATAACCACCATAGTGAAATACCTGCCTGCACATTATACATCGAACTGTGTTTATACCGCGGCCTGGGCAGGTAACCAGTTTGCAGTGGGCAGTTTGTTTAAGGCGGCATTGTTTGCACAGGAATTCTATCTAAACCATTTGTGTAACCAAGTTCGTCATTCTACCCCAGACATAGGTAATAGAAACGACCTTGGCAGTGGGAGCATTGTATGAGATACTGCCCCTCCTCACTGCACGAGGCAATGCGACATCTTTCATCTCTGGGACCCTCCTGTTCCATGGCTGTCGAAGTTTCGCAGTGATCTGCTATGGTATCTCCTCCTTCGGACATCTCACTGGCTGCTTTGGTTGGGCACCACGCAGTTTTACTGACTCCCCAAAGTCCGGCATACTTTGCCACGAAAAACACGAACGTGACTGCTAGAAAGATTGAGGTGCACGACTACATCAGCAAGATTTCAAATGTATCACATCAGGGGACGCAGGCTCGGGTCAGACTCTAATGAGGTGGAGTCTGAAGATCTGGTACCTGGCCTTAATAACCCCCTTTGACAGAGTAAGACGGGTAGGGCATGTGCTCGAGTGGTATGAGGTGAAGCCTCCGGGCGGCTGGGGTAAGTGTGGCTACTGACTTACCTTTCTCAAGCCTCACCCATAGCTAGTGTGTGCTTGTTGCCTGCTTTGCTGGAGCCGGTTCACATGTTGGGACTGTCGTCTGCAGCTGTCCAGGTGACATCGCTCGCTGGTAGCTGGTCCTGGATATGTGGGCAGGCACTGGTGGGCATCCGGCATCTGGGAGTGAGGTGCTGGCTACGGAAGCTAGGTTGATGCCCAACACCACGGACAGGTCCAGGCAGAGGTAGGCGACGAAAGGATGAGCAGCTACAGGGGTTTTAATGAGGGGGCCAAAGAAGTTAGCGGGGAAAACATTGAGGTGAGGTCTCAGCAATTCATAGGTGGCTTGGGCTCGTTCCTGGGGGGTTAAGCAACTGAAGGCTGTTGAGGTTGAGTTACTCAGAGTGGCT
Source organism: Clitarchus hookeri (assembly GCA_002778355.1). Taxonomy (NCBI): domain Eukaryota; kingdom Metazoa; phylum Arthropoda; class Insecta; order Phasmatodea; family Phasmatidae; genus Clitarchus; species Clitarchus hookeri. The sequence goes on from NQII01001782.1 coordinate 329,239, forward strand.
CTCCACAAGGACAGCGTCTGTCCTCCTGTTGTTCTACTTACTACCCTTTATGCGGGTGAACAGCACGTACAGGAAGGTTTTACTATTCACACTCGCAATGAGGCGGCAGGCAATGGATCCCTAGCTAAAGTGTACCCAGAAGAATTTAGGTCACTCTTTGTCAGGCTTGGCACGCCTTCCGGCTAGTCTATAAACGATGGACTAAGTGGGTGGCCTAATCACTTCGTCGTGTAGCATTGCTAATACGGGGCTCTACCGTACATGTTCACCAGGTATCTTTGCGCATCCTGTACTTTTTGGGAGGACGGCCCGCAATCCCACTTTAGAGTCTGAAATCTGTTTCATAGCCGCGGTTCCCTGCTGCTCTCTTGCGGGATGACACCGGAATGAATAGTACACATTACTCTAGAAATGATGCTGAGTGGTTAAACTGAAATACATACTTTATAACATCCAAAATAGAACATGGTGACCCGTACTATCTCCTGCGACTTATCAATTCACTAGGTAACCTTCAGAAGTGAAGTTGATGTGAAGTGAAAGGGCCTGTTTGGATAGCAAGAGCAACAATTAGGTAGCAATGATAAATCAACTAACTGAAACTTGGTTATTCCTGATAGGACTGGGGATAACTGTAAAGTATAACTGGTGTTGACAGCAATGTCAAATGGGGGGAAACTGCGACTCTTCTGGGCTGCATTAGTGCTTGATGGCATCGGGTGTTTAGTCACTGGTGATCACTTTGGGGTTCCTTGTGAAGAGGACAGTAGGCAAAGACCTTCAGCACAACTTGTGATGAAGTGAGCTGCTGAAAATTAACTGCTGTTCCACGGCTCTGCATGACCTATACACCTGGTCAGGGGTTGCTTCGGGTCATCTTCGGCAACTGTGGCCCCTCCCTTCGTGGGTAGTGCTGCCTGACTGCGCTCTCTCAGGGAAGGTGAGAGGCAGGGGTAGTTTTCCTTGTGTGAGGGTGGTATCCGCCACCTGCTTAGGGATTGTAGTATCCCATTCCATGGGGTTTTATTGGGAGGGGGCAACTTGCGTGACTGACACTTTAATGCAGGATTCAGCTCTCCTGGTGTCCTAAGTTTCCTGAGGCGGCGGTTAACTGGCCTTGGAAGTGGCAGACCAGGGTTCATGGTTCGTCTGGGGCACGAGGCATGCACGTGATGATACGTAGTAGGCAAAAAAGATAATGGTCCAAATACATGTCATGCGTCATGTCATATGATGTCCCATAACTGGCACAGTATTTGGAATGTAAACTCACCTCCATTTCCATATTCTTATAGTACTTATAATCAATTTTGTACATTGTGTCGGAAATAGACAAATTATAACAACAACCCTAATGAACCTGGCACCATAGTCTATAAATAATCTTGCTAATAATTTATTACCGTATAGTTAATAAATATTACACAGTCTACTTCACATAATACTCAATACCACAGCCTGACACTAGAATACCACATTGTCTTACATCAAACAGAAATACACTACATTTGTTCGCTTTACTTAATGCCAATGGCTTTGCCACTGTGAGATGAAAAACTCCACTATGTATGTTTTTCTTATCTTTTGGGACCCCAATAATCCAATACTTAAAAGGAAGTTCCTTTTGCTACTTCAAAGAAACCGGTATAGCTCGACTTGCAGTTTAAAAAATCTGAAATGCCTGGGTTTTATTATACATCTACGAATGGCTACAAATATGTGCAATATGGAAATATGATACTTCGAAGATACATGGCTTGTTGATCAGCCGCAACATGGGAGTTTCATATTCTGCTAGCAAGATACAAACCATACTGTCAAAGGCAGTGGTAAAAATACAATAAGTCACTATGTTTTCAATTTTTTTTTTCCACTTTTCGCTGCTCTGTTTCCCAAAGGTTCAAATTTCACTATGGTTGGCAACAATGGAATGTAGTACTCCTACATGGGAAATTTGGAGGGGCAAAATGGCCCTCTGCCTTTCCTGGGTAAATTTCGGGTGGGTAAAAGTAGACTCCCTACCCACCAGGCCACACCACTTTCTAATAGCACCTACTGTACAACTGAATACAACCAGCTTCCTGTTCAAAGTGCTAACAAGGCCATACTGCATATATTAACTAAGTGAACGGAGACACAACCATCTCAATTTAACATTAACTAAGCAATAAAATTTCCATTTTATTATGCATTTATTTTTTACACATGGCAATTGACAAACAATTACAAGCCTATAGATATGCATGGATAAATTGCAAGTTTTGTGGTACTACCACCATGTTGGCAACAGGTATTTCCTTATTTTTATGATTTGTTGCAGGTAAGCAAGGTAAATTTAAAGTGCACTAAGCACTCTGAATAAACATGATAGGCAAATTTTACATCTGTAGACTATAGATAGCAAATGTTCTCAAAAAATAATTTTTGACAACTCGGTTAAAAAAAACTGAAAGGAAGAAGAATACTGGCATACCTTACATATTTTGCTAAGACATACTTACATCTACAAAACAATATAAACACTCAAGGGCAACACAAGGAACAAATGAAATAACTCATGGCCAGCACCAAAAGGGAGAAAAAACACACAAAATAGAAATGTTTCAATCTCGTTTTATGTTCCCCTAAGATGTATCAGTGTTTTAAGGACTATTGTGATGGAGTGACAATATAAAATACTATGTGTCCATTAATAAAACTGAGATTCACCCATATCCTGTAAACATAAATAAGGTTCTTAATTATACAACATGATTACATCTTTAACAGCTTTGTATGCAACTTTGCAATGTTTGCACAACTTGTAACTGTATATTTTTTTTTCTTTTCTGCACAACATGTTTGGGTGGATTTGACATCTATGGTACGTAATACGTATTTTATGAAACTACCACTTACATCAATTATGCAGTGTATACTGAAACAGACTACTAAGAAGTGCACTGGTATGTAACACAAACCATTATGTGCTTTAAACAAAACTGGTACAGAAATGAAATAGTATAAGTGAACCTAACTATTTGGCATGAATTCAAAACAAAACACTTTCAGCTATGCAGTACCTACAAGTCATCATCTAAGTTCAATAAATGCTATGAAAAACAAGACTAACTAAACTAGAATTTAAACTATCATTATTACAAAATTTGAACTAGCAGATCAAACTATTTTACAGAAACAAAGTGGCCCTGTTAGAATTTGCACATATTTGCACATATTTGCATGGATCATCTACAACCAATGTTATTTTATTGCATTAATTACAAGGTACAAACACCATACAAAAACTACATATACACAAATATGTAATTTTATAATAGTTTCATAAATTATGTAAACAAAAAATGCAATATGTTAAAGCATTGAAACTTAAAAAACATTGTAGACATACAAATATGTATACTTAACACATTTTCATACACTACATATTCACATGAAGTTAGAACAGTTATGAATCTACAAGTCCTTAAATTATATAAGAAGGAAGGTGATCAATTATATTTTGGCTACAAAAATAAAAACCAATGAAAAGGTTATATAAAATTTTTTTAGTATATAGTTTAAAAAAATTGAAATTAATACATAGTTTAGTTACTTTTTAATTTCAGTAAAAAAACACCCAAACCAAAATAACTAAACAAACCATGTTATAAGGAAAATTTTGAAATAAATGCCTTGACGAGTACACACTGCAGGTGCAAATATGTACAATGTAAAGCCACCAAACACCAGAACAAACAGTACAGCTCAGAACTATCCAGCCGAAATCCCAAATAACTGGCCACCACCCGACAACTAGTGTGGTCAGAAAGCATCTAGAACAGAAACAGGAACAAACCCACGCACCCAATCCACCACATGCCAAGTCCACGCACAAAAAAGGTGTGTTTTTATTTGGGTATAAAAAAAAGGAACCAAGTGAGTTTTTGGTGTCGATCAAAACATCATCTTACCGGAGAGGTTCATGAGCGAGTTTGATTTTCTTCCCCTAAAGTTTCCCTGATATGTGGGATATTTTGGACGGCCCCTAATGCGGCCAGGTTCCGACGTATCTGAAAACATTGTCACGGAATGCTCAAACATCACCTGGTGATGTGGGAAACAGTAACACTCACACCTCTTGCACTTCAAGTGCTTTTCTTTACAAGCTAAAGACAGCACATACAGTAAAGAAAGAAATCAACTAAACCTTGAAACGGCAAACATAGCCTCGCAAGCTTACTACACCTGTTTTCAAAGACTAAAATATTGCCATTTATTTACCAAATGCTATACTTTGTATAGAAAACCAGAAGCAACCATATGCAAAGAGGAGAGAGGTTCAACTGCTACTTCATTGAGAGCCAGAAAAATAGCACTTTAATACTTCTGCCACAATGAAAAACTGAGTTTCTCACACCATCAAGAGTTTAGCTTACCTCGAGAAGTCTTGTATGAACCTCGCCTCCCTAACTGGTTAACACTCCTACAAGGCGATGCTCCTCGTCCATCATCTGGCGAACCTGAAGTAAAAAAAAAAATCACAAACTTAATAACCTATCTCCTTTAAATTATGACTTTTCTGCCATCAGGAATGGAAACTGTAACTGCTTTATCACTAAAAGCAAGATTTAATGTTTATATTTTTTAGCTCCAATTTTATTATATTAAAGTATTTCTCAATTGGTATTTTCAAAAATGCGTAAATTAGTATGCTGTCTAACAGATAGCACTACACTTATAATTAAGGTTTTTAACAGCTATGTTTCACATTAAAATTTTCTAATGCTATAACCAATAATTTTGTGCTCGTTATAAAAAGTACAGCTGGTTCACTGGTTATCGCGAACTTGAAAAATCAACTTTTGGAAGCATCTCTAACAAGAGCTGCACTTATAATATTTTTATGTAAATACAGACTCCTATAATTACAGTAATGTTTGCTGCAAATTATGGGAAGGATTGCAAAGTACTGTCTCTTGATGCCTTACTAAAGAAGAATAATGTTTAAAATGGTGACCGCTGCAATTTATTTTCTTTTATTTTATACCTACTAAATGTGAGGTAAAATTAGTAGTACATGTTTCTAACAACTTCATAAAATTATGAGATTGAAATATTAACATGTGGTTGAAAGATACACAATTGGTAGAAAGAAGGAACCAGGCTGGACTTTTCAAAGAAGGTCTAATGAAAGTATTAAACCGCTATACGCCGACAGGTTTTCCCGCAGCAATACACAATTTGTATACTACTACAGTAGCAGAGGCCTGTCTCATGCTAAGAAATAATCCACTAGACTGACATGCAACTGGCAGACTGACCTCAGTGTTCATGACAAGACAATGTGCAACTTATAATAACTGGTCACTATAGGCAATCACCATCAGTTCCAAGCTAGTGTAAAATCAAGGTGCGCTGTCTGAAATCCACGCTTCTCTAATACCTTCCAGCACTCCACCCCATATGGGAAACTGGCTTGGGACCTTCGTCAAATACAACAATACTGGTGCTGCACCAGCTGGCGCAGCTCTTGGCGGTGCTGAGGCACCTCTCCTCAAGCTTTGAGAAGCGATAAGCTCCATGGGACGTCTGGTAGCCGGGAAGAGGGGGAGGCATCCACAAACAACTCACCCAGATCCCAGTATGCCTCGGCAGGCAACTCCTCCTAGTGGCCATTATCATTGCACTCAGGAAGGCAGATTTAACAGAATCTGCCTGATGTCCCACTGCCAATACTTTTTGCTGCTACGAGTGGGGCATTGGCCTGCTACACAGGACTTAAGTGAGCTAACAAGAGGCATGGCCACTAATTTTCACAATTAGAAAATATATAAAAGACGTTGCAGGCAGACATCGGTAGTGATCACTGAGAAACACAAACATTCACTGGCTGTGGATTTTTCACTGTGAAAATTTATAGTTTGATTAGTGTAAAACAAACAAATTGTTTAATGAAAATATATCACTGCTTGCATTTTGCAATCTAAAATATAGTATTTTTTGAGTGATGAGAGAGTTTTTAATCACTATGTAGGATGGAAATAATTGTTTTATTAACATTTACTGTTTGCAAGATGGCCACTTTTGAGGTATCTGACCAGCTACAAGCATAAGTAAACAACTGTACTGTCACTACTGTTTAGAATTTTGTGAACATATTTTACGATTTTTCATATAGTGCGATATTTACCTTGTTTAATTGCCACAATTGGTACATTTTGCTGTGCATTTACTTTAGAGTATGGGGTGATTTCATGAGAAAATACTACATTTGCCCTAAGTGTAAATATTGGTGAAAAGTATGTACGTTTCATACATCCTTTGTAAAATTTAGTTTGACACAATTTTATGTCACTGTAATACAGTAAAACCTTGATAATTCTAAATGTTTGGGGCTACAATTTCTAACTTCAATAAAAAAAAAAAAAAAAAGGTTGGGGAGTGGGGGAAGGGGGTATTTACCTACGTAGCATTTGCATTTTCCCCCAGAAATAAGGTAGAATAAACGGCACCAGCGATACGTGGGTCAGACAGAACTTGGTCGTCAATGTACACTGATATACTGGGGTGGTTGCCGGCTGCAAGGTAAGTGCTGGCGCATGTGCGCGCCACATCTTGCTTGTGTTATGAAAAACATAAATAAAATGGAGCGCAGTAACCATTGTCGTGCGTCTGTGGGAGTGCTTCAAACCAGGATGCATTTTACGGGTCCAAACCCTAGTAACATGCATATCATACATTACGCCTCCTCTACAATTAACTGGTATACCGTCTTTGCATCTGCGACTTCAGCAGTGACACTGTAAATATTATGGTGTAATAAATTAAAAAAATTGATACAAAAAAGACAATATAAAACTGAAATTAATCTTTGAAAGTGAAAACTTTCATAAATACAGTTTAAAAGCAGGAAAAGTTTTAAAATAAAACTTCCATGCTGTGATCTTCTACAAGAGAATCATTCCCACGCCATGCTTCTCTCCCCCACACTTCTCAGTTTCCCAACACCCGCCCCGACAGCTGTCAAGCACTTCCCTCCTCCCTTCCCCATGTGACCTACATTCCTGTCAGTGGGATATCTTTATCCCAGGAGACATCTCACTCCTCTATAAAAACATTAAAAACCAACTGCCATACTCCTTAATTCTTATTAATTTCCCGAATTATTCAAAAATTTGCTGAAAGAGTTTGTGCATTGTACTTTTGGCTCCTTGCACTTGTGTTATTTTTAATGTAAAATATAAGAAGGAAATATGTAGCGCCACACCAAAACTAATTTTTTGACAGGAAATTCTGTAGTTCTTTGATTCTTTTCCCCCCGACACGTAAAGGTCGTGCTTAAATGAGGCAGAAAAAGCAGAAAGATGGGAGTTCTTTATCTGCGGACTTGGAGGGTGACAGCTCAGTTGCTTGTTACGTGCCGCTCGCTACCAACATGTCCGTAGACAAGGTGGCCACATGCCGCACACTGTGTATATAAAAAAAAAAAAAAAAATCATTCTTTGCAGGAATATTATATCAAATAAACAGAATCTTCAAATCCCTACGATTTGGTGGATTCTGCCAATCTTAAATTTGGTTTCCCCATCCCTAATAATAAGGTCAGAAGTTGTATTTTATTGATGTACATGTCAGAACCCTCATTTACTGAACTCCTCCATGTATGTACATTTTTTTTACAGTGACTTGAAAACGGTAGATAAGGAGTCCACTGTAGTTGATGAACAACAAACAAAAATCAGTGAGCTGCAGCCACAATGAACTGGTCTCATTCTCTTCAACATTAAATAACTAAAAACATATAAATAATAAAATGGTATTAAAATTTATAGCAAAAAAAAAAAAATTCACAGGATATGAGGAATGACTTTTTTTACTGAAACAAACTAAAACATGTTTTTAAAGTTCCACTAGCACTTACAATTTCAAAAAGTTTGAGATGATTAATGTTTATGAACCAGGCCGAATAATCTTGTAATTAAGTATCTGAAAATAAATTTATTAAAACATTCAATTATAAAAATATAAAAGAAAATTACAAAATTGCATTGAAAGCACGCTCATCAAGATGCTAAAACCTTACACCACATCTGGAATGAACCATACATATGAAAGTAAAGCTTCAAAAACACAAACATATCCAATTAACTAATATAATTAATTGATAATCACACAACATAACAAAAAGGGTGCAAGTGCAAAACATACATTTACTATATCCTCATGCATATGCTAACATGAAACTACACAATTAACAAACCTTACCTCTGAACAAGGAGGCACCCAGGCCTCGACGTTCATCCATTCTGTCTGCCAAACTATCCTGTGAGCCACGGTAAAAATCCCTCCGTAATGGTGAACTAAAATCTCGGTCTAAGAGCAAAAGAGGCAAAATGGTGCACAAATGCATTCTAGGGTGGAATACCAAAATCCACACCATTTACTTTACAAAATGGTGCAAAAAAAATTAAAATATTCAAATCAACTTAAAACTGCAAGTAGCATTTCACCAAACAACAAATTATGCCTCAAATGTTAGGAATCTGGCAGTGCTGTTAGTGCCCAGACTCTGATAATTAAACATATAGAAATGCTATTTTGTTTCTTTTGGGCACAAAATATTAGAATACAATGTGAACACTTAAGCCAAACATCATTATGCACAAGTCATTCGAAAAATATTGACCCAGAAATTTGTTCAAGCTGAAATCCATTTCATATCACTTTAGCATATGAAGAAAAACGCACCCAGAACACTGACATTTATATGCATTATCAAAAAAATTTTATATGACTAGATAAAAATCAATAGCACAAAAAAAAACTGGAATCAAAGTTTTCTTGTGATAAGAACACATATGAATCTGTAAATAATGGGAATATGTAAAAAATTTTGTCATAAAACTAACAAAAAAAATCACTATTAACATACTGTAGGAAAAAAATTTCATGACAAGATTGTATACAATACAAAACACCACTACGCAACTGGATTATTACAGTATTTCTTGCAAAGTAATAGGCACAACTGCAAAAATTTATAGTAAACAAGACAGTCAATTAAAAAATTATTTGAAATAAACCAGGGATAGGGAGAGTCCAGTTTTTCCTCGAATCCCCATCTAAAATTACTGAATCCTGAACCAGAATATATGATTCTACGAATTTCCACGTGATATTTTTGCACCGCAAAACACGAGGCTTTGTGGGGTCATGATTATCCAAAACAAAACGTTTCCACACGTCTGAAATTGCTGTAGTGATGTGGCTCGTGTGATTATGCAGCCTAATCGTAATATACGGAATACATACTCAAACTTGGACAAGTACACATTTAGTTTATTTAAGCCAATGTTAAATAAATAAATAAATAAATAAATAAAAATCAACATGGAACTGTCTCGCGCAACAATCCGTAACCCGAAAAAAAAACCCCGTCGCACGTAGTTTGAGACGCTCGTTAGTCTTTAATACATACATAATTTAAAAAGTCTTGGAAGTCATGCCCTAATTTCCCGTATTCCAGTTTTAATTAAATAAAGAAAAAAAAAAGGAAAAAAATTTTGAAAGCAAGGTTTTCTAAACAACGTTCACCTTGGTGGAGATAGGTTTCAAAATTGTGTATGGTAGCCAACACGTGACTAATAAGCTTTCTGTCAAAGAGATGTGCATTGTTCTTATGTTGGCAACGCAAACATAATATGTTTACATTTCTTTGCTGCTAAATTAACTTACACACACACACACAGACACACACACACACACAGACACACACACACACAGATATATATAAAAGACATTGCAGGCAGACAACGGTAGTGATCGTTTAACATAAACACTCACCGGGTGTGGATTTTCCAAGAGTGAAAATGTATAGTTAGATTGGTGTAAAATAGACAAATCAATAAATAAAAATTTTAGGGTGATGAGAAAGTTTTTTTATAGATGGATGTTTTTAAGCATTACATAACATAGCAATAACTATTTTATTTAAATTTTTCTGTTCGCAGGATGGCTGCATTTTTAAAATCTAACCGGCTAAAAGCATAAGAAAACATACAACTGTACTGTTACTACTGTTTAGGACTTTACACATATTTTACCATTTTTCATCTAGTGTCACATTTACCTCGCTAAATCATTACAATTCGTACTATTTGCTGTGCATTTGCTATAAAGTACGAGGCAATTTTGTGGTAAAAAACTGCATTTACCATAAGTGCAAATATTGGTAGAAGTGATATACGTTTCATACGTCCTTTGTAAAATTTAGTTTGTTCACACAATTTTGAGTCATTTAATATTGCGACACATAACCTAAACCTGTTTGAAAAACATATAGCTGTGGAAATTCTGAGGCAAAAGTATTTATCAAAAAGAAAACTTGATACAATATTTGTGAAATGATTCAAGCACGGACTAAGTGCTCTTAGTTGGCTATAATATTTTAATTAATACAGGGTCAGCCTGAGAAGCACACCAGACAATTATATTCTAAGATGGCATAATTTGTTGTGTATAATTACAGCAAAACATTTACCACACTCATGCAAAATATTTAATAAAGCATGGAACTGAAGACAAACGCACCTGTCAAATTCGATGTTGATCCTTTTTTACTACGACTAGGACTAAGAATATCATCAGTCATTTCAACACCCCCGCTGTCAACATGGATGGTTTTGGGCCTCGGCCGACCTGTGGTCGATGTCTTACTCCTCATCTTAGGAACTGGCTTCGCCCCCAAATGGTCCGACTTGTCTGGCAACAGCTTACCCTAAACAAAAAACAACGTTATTATGACAGCGAGAAAACAAAATTCAAGCACTGGATGGATGGCAAGAATGTCACTTTAGAACACTTGTCCTGTTCAACATACTAAAAATCAGCCTTCAAGGAGGGATGGGGGCCATGGCTCTTAACGTAAGATACGTATTTTAATTCACGTTGATGGTGGTGCAGGGTGTCTACAAAACCCTTTAAGTAAAAATCTGTGACTTTTTTAACAAACTTTTGAAAGAATTTTGGGGGCCAGGTTCTTGTAACTTAAAAACAGCCAAGTCCACTTTCAGTTCCTTCTCGTAGCAATATCAACTGTTTTATTAAAAATTTATATTGTGTTCTAGTATATTGTAATATAGCAGCAATATTTTGTTAAACTGCTTTGAAGATTGTGCTTATGTGCACGCATTTCGTGAGTCAGTTCAGTGGCTAACTGGTAACACAAGTAGTGTACTTGCGTGTTTCTAGTTTTCAAAAAATAAAGCCAAGTAACTTCTTAATTTTCTTGGTACACCGAATTATGTTGAAATTCTACGATAGTTTTGTATATCTTCTTTATTATACGAGCTGAAAAGTTGAACTGTATCTGAATGCCCTGAAAAATTTTGTAGACAGGAGGAGAAAGTTACTAGATCAGAGGGACAGTCAATTGTTAAATTAAATTCGAAAATGGAAAAAGATAAATTTTTTTTGTTTGACAATGTATTGAATTGTTAGTATCCTGGTGCAATTATGTCTTGTTCATTGCAGCCATTCAAATTTTATATGTGAAAACTGATTTTTCAATAGTCGGTACCTATATGAAAATTGTTGTATAAAGTTCTAAATCTGTACGGATTTTCAGAAACTTGTGGCAAATGTACTTATTTAACATAAAGGTTAACTAAGAAAATAAAACATGTTGGCGATGCTTTATTTATTATATGTGAAAATCACAACCACATCTTGTTTACTTATTACTAATCCCTAGAAATCTTCATGAGCCGCAAAATAACATGAAATATGAAGAAATTAAGTTTGTTCACGAAATACTATAACTATTCTCCTATTCACAACGCTGAGCTGCTTTTACCATTAAAATTCTTACAGTCCATCAGTTTTGCCATTTTTAATGTGTGATACAGCATTATCTCTCATCACGTATGTGCTGATAACAGTTATAATTACTCCTGGTAATCACGTTGTTAACTTCACAAACAAAAACAACGTTTACTCTTGAAAGAGAACAGTTTACAAATTGATCAGTAGTTATGTTGAAAGATTATCGCTGTAATACGATTCAATACATCAACTCCAATCGTTAAGCACTCATTCACATGCAAACACACAGACAACCTATTTTTTAGTATTTTTAAACAGGTAATTCTAACAAAAAAATGCTGGTGAGGTTACGAAAGTAAATATGTAGCTAAAAAACATAACTATTTTTTTTTTGGTCAATTAAATAATTACGCACTAAACATTTGTACTGTATTTGTGAACACTCCCGACTTTTGTCTTCTGTAATTTGTGGTTAGTTTGTAATAACAAGGATACTAATTTTAATCGTGCCTGGGAGTTTTAAACTGAAGGCTTCTACGCATTTGATAAAACTGAACAGAATGTAAATACTGCAGTGTAAACATTGAGTGGAATAGAAAAGACACGTCCAAAAACACTGCTGTGTGGCTGGACCGTACGCATAGTAAACAGTGATAGTGTGGTACATAAAAAAACAGCTACGCTGAAAGAAACTTTGTGTAAAAATGACACGAGTTGGCAGCACTACTCTTTCTATCCTTGCAATTTCACACATCTCAGTCCAAATTGGGTGCTTCTGGGCCCCAGGCTCTAAATCGGCTGCTGAGTCTCAAAAAATGCCTTTAAGGATATTCAGTAGCGAAGGGAATATACTCTAATTATACGAGAGACTATCTGACCACGGGGCATATGGAGAAGGTATCACAGGTTGAAATAAATTCTGCACAATCATATTACATTTCCCACATCTGTGTGGTGGTCAAACCAGAGAGCTTCATTACAAAACTACGAGTGGTGTTCAATGTTTAAGCAAAATGCTCTACAGGCATTTTGCTTAATGACATCATAATAGACTCAAAGCTTCAAATAGATGTCTGTGATGTATTATTGCACTTTCAACTACACAAGGTCATTTTCACTGCTGATTTCAAGCAGAATGTACCGACAAATAGATGTCAATACACCTCATCAGGACTATCAGCGTATTGTTTGGCACTTCTGTAACACTGACCCAGTGCAGGTTTATAGATTGAACACTTTGATGTATGGTGCCTCAGCAGCACTGTTTCTTACTCTTCATACTATTCAGCAATTAGCTGAGGATGAGCAAGAACATTTTTCTGTTGCTTCTAGTATTTTGCTCTTGAACGTGTATGTTGATGTTACCAAGTCACATCTAGTTGACTCTGCTTTGATAATCCAAAAAGAACTTATTTCTCTTCTTGCCAAAGAGGGATTTAGATTGTAATCGTCAAGAGCTCCTGAACTTACTTCTGCCTTCCAACAGATTATGATGAGATTCCACAGCCATTTGCGTTAGATCAGGACAGTTGTGCTGCAACAAAGCAAACCATCTTGTTGCATAATTCCAGAATTTTCAACCTTCTTGGGTGGGTTACTCTTCTGTTTTTGTTTGCGAAACACTTGATTCAGATCATGTGGCTGAAAGGTGTAGATTGGAATGCTAAGCTACCACAAACATTGTAGACCGTTGGAACCAGCTCGCCAGTCTACTTCCTCTTCTGTCTTCAGTTATCATTCCTAGGTTTGTTAAAGAACCATCTGGCTACAGCTAGGAGTTGCATGGGTTTGCAGACAGCTCTGAAATCAGCTATGCAGCAGTTGTTTACTTGCATACTATCAGTCCTGATCGTATTGTCACCTTACATCTGTTTGTCGGCAAGTCAAAGATGGCAACCATTTAAGTTCAGTTATTGCCTCATCTGGAACTCTGTGGACCCTTTCTCCTGGCTCACTTGATTAAACATGTTATTGAAGCGTATGACTCTTTATTCCATTTAACTTCCACATCAATTGCATACATTTGTAGCAAACAGAGTCCGCAAGATTTAAAATCTCACTTTGCCATCCTGGTGGAGACATGTGCGATCTGAACATAATACAACAGACTGCAGTTATCGTCTACTGCCTGCCCAAATTCTAGATCATTACTTATGGTGGACAGGCCCCTCATGGCTGAAGGAGCCAACTGATCACTTGCCAGAAAGTGTTTTGTGTAGTGACATCTCTGATCCAGTTCTGCTGGAGAAGAGGACCACAGTTCTGGGATCCTTTACATCATCTAATAACCTATATACATTAATCTTGAGATTTAGCTGCTTGAGTAAGCTTTGGCAAGTGACCACTTATGTATTTCGGTTTGTTCACAATTGTCGCACTCCTTCCACAACTTGCATAACAGAGAATACTGCGTCCAGTAAGTTAGATAAGTCTATGCAATTCTGGCTGTTACATGTGCAAACAATTTCCTTTAAAGATGATTTGGCTGCTTTGAAGAAGGGTCAGCACCCCTCTCAGCAAATCCAAAAATTTGTACCATTTGTTGACTTGTGTGGAATGATAAGGGTGGGTGGAAGGCTCCCTCATTCCAACTTGGCTTTTGAGCACAAGCACCTAGCTTTGCTTCCTAAATTGCAACCATTCACTGAACCGGTGATACATCACTATCATGAATTCAATCACCATTCCAGTATCCAGACACTTCAAAGCATTCTTAGAAAGAAGTTCTGGATCCTTGCAAATAAAAGTGCCATTACCAGTTGTGTCCGCCACTGTGTAAAATGTTTTATGGGAAGACCATATCCTACAGAACTGTCCCTCTGATGAGTAACCTTCCAGCTATGTGTATTTTTTTGTATTGTACCACGAAGGCTATATGTGAGGAGTTAGCTTCAATATTTCCATGGATGTCTATTGCTGCATATAAATGTTTCATTGCTAGTAGTGGAAGAACTTCAGATATATATAGTGATTGTGGAACAAACACTATGTCCTTGTCGTTTCACTTCCCCTTGACTTTGTTATCATGGCAGTTCTGGCACACGTGTAAGGTTGTGTATCGGCTACGCAAGCTCAGGCGTAACTTTGCTGGCGTGGTCGACTGGTTTCTTTCTCATGGGGTCCGAGCAACAAGCCATCTTAGACTGCCAGCAGGGACGAGTCTACTTAGGCGCTATCAAGAGAAGGTCAATAACTTAGCGGAAGTTTGCAGAGCCTGAACTTCAACAACCCATAACGGGTGATGAGTTGAACCACCAGCTGCAAGGGGAAGCTGTGGGACAACTGAACCAGATTATCCAAGAACATCGCCGAGTGTTCAAACAACTCAGCACACTGTGCCAAACCGCCATGATCTCGCACGAGATACACATAACCAGATTGCAGATAATACACAACCAACCAGGTGAAGTCTCTGCCAAACGCAAGGCGATAATAGAGCAGCATATTGAAGAGATAAAATAGCTGGACATCATCGAGCCCTCAAACACAGCCTACAATGCTTGAGTTGTCCTCATCCCAAAGAAAGACAGGATGCCAAGGTTCTGCGTCAACTACTATGACCTGAACCAGATCACTCAGCCAGTAGTTACCCCATCACTAACCCTGGAGCACACACTAAAGGCAATGGGGGAAGCCCGAATCTTCAGCACCCTTGACATGAGATGTGGATATTGGCAAATCCCAGTGCACCCACAGTCGACGCCTTACACCACGTTTACTGCACCCAACAGAGAAGCTTATCAGTTCAAGATGATGCCTTTTGGCCTAAAGAACGCATCTGCAACATTTCACCGCCTCATAGCTGCATCAGTACTTATTGGCTACATCGGAGAGTTCTGCTACGCCTACCTCAATGACGTCATCTTCTCAAGAGACTGGCAGGAACCAGCGCCACCTCCAGTTAGTTTTGGAAAGATTTGAAGTCCATGGCCTCACAGGCCGCCTATCCAAGGGCCACTTTGGCAAGATGGAGATCTACCTTTTGGGGCACCATGTCACTCTGGAAGGCAACTTCACCCAAACCGAGAAAATTCAAGCAACAGCTGAAGCTGCTCCACCCAGGAACAAGAAGCAGCTGCGGAAATTTTTGGGGCTCTGCAACGGGCTTTGTGATTTCATGCCTAACATTGCCGAGCTTATGGGTTCTTTAAATAATATTCTGTGCAAGGACAAAGCCTGGAAATGGTCAGAGACAAAAGAAAATGCTTTCCAGGAACTTCGGAACCAGTTCACGCATCCTGACATGCTTTATCGGCCACTCCCCGACCTGCCACTTATCCCCCAGACAGATGCCAGTGGGATAGGTCACAGAGCTGTTCTCTACCAAGAGACCCCAGAAGGACGTCGATGGATAATAAGTTATGCCAGTACACTCCTGTCAGAAATGGAGAAGAGGTATCACTCAAACAAGCAAGAATGCCTAGCAGTCATTTGGGCTCTTTAAACTTTCCGTTACTACCTTGAAGACGTGCCTTTCATCCTATGGACCAATAACCATGCACTCACCTGGTTACACACTGCCAGTGTAACCAAGCCCAAACTAGGCTTCTGGACCCTACTCTTAAAAAGAGTTCAACTTCACCATTCAACACTACCCGGGGAAGCAGAATGAGCTACCCGACACCCTGTTACAGATCTCTCAATCCCCACCAAGAGAAGGAGAACCTGGAAGACTGGGAAAGGATGCTCCCACCGGAGTACGCTCTACACCAAAAAAACATCTTATCAGGTTATGTACAGTTATTGGAGGCACAAACCAGTCACGCCGTGTTTGCAGAACAACCACAGGCCGACTGCGAAGTATGTAACCTGCTCGCCAAATACCAAAATCGCTTCAAGGAAGAACAAGGGTGTGTATGGACCTGCCCCCATTCGCATACAGAAGACTGGAAATTGTAGGTGCCGCACAGCCTCCAAGCATACATCTGCTGTTACTACCACCAGTACCCCCAAGTGGGACACCCGGGAGTTAAAGACACACTTCGCAAAATCAACCAGAGATAACACCTGCAATGGTGTAAGATGGGACGTGGAGGTTTACATCAAATAATACCAGGTATGCGCAAGCGCAAAGGCACATGGCACCTTGCGCACTACAGGCATCCCACGATGACCCACGCAAGCGTGGATCCACATCGCTGTCGACCTGATGGGACACTTACCAGCAAAGTCAAAAGGGTAAGCAGTTTATCTTGGTAGTCACTGACCTGTTTTCTAGGTGGGTTGAGGACTACCCCCTAGCCAAAAGTGACACCAAGACCATCATAGATACCATGGAAAGGGAGCTTTTCTCTGACTGGGGATATCCCCGCTGCATCCTGACTGATAATGGTCTCCAGTTTATCGGAGCAACGTGGGAGAATGCCTGCTACAGATGGGGAGTCCAACCCTTGACTACACCCAGCTACCACCCGCAGGGAAACCCGATCAAAAGGAGAAACCAGGAGATAAAGAAAGGCTTCAGAATCAAAATGCAAGGGGATCACCGGAAGTGAGACACGTATCTACCAGACATTCTGTTTGTTCTCCACAGTCACCACAACGAGGCCTTGAGAGCCTCAGCTATCAACGAAGGGGAGAGCATGTGGATGAAAACACTTCCCCTTAACTGAAAACCCATGCATTTCCACGCAGGCTTCCACCCAAAATGAAAAGGCCCCTTTGAAGTCGTGGAAAAACAAGGAACTCTACATGCATCTGGCATGTGATGACTTGTGTACATCACCACCAGTGAAGTGAGTCAAAACAATAATATTTAATCTAAAATTAATAAAAGTTGGAAGAAAATGTGTGTTGGTAATATCCAGCAAAAAATAGTTCTTGCGCAAAATATTATTACACTGAGTGAACAGGAATGCGGTGCGTTGTCCCATTAGTATAATTTTAAGACTTGGTCAAGTTTTGTATGCATGAGGCAGAGGAATATCCTGGAAGTAAAACTTCCGCAGGACTTCAAGAAAGTATGAAGTAACAATGAATGGATTATACTACTGAATCCTCTGCTCTGCTTCAATTCTTCAGCATGTCTGTCGTCTGTCAAGGATGTAAAGTAAACTCGCATAAGCAGTCGAATTACACATGTGCAAGCACAAACATCATTTTTTATTAAAAAAAAAAAAAAAAACATCTGCAGTGTACAACTAGGCTAGCAGAGGCAGTCAGGTTCAGGCCGTGGTGCGAAGAAGAAAGGCGTTTCTGCACCACATTCTCTCTCCCGAAAGTAATAATCAACCCCACCCTTGTCCACAGCATGGGGATCCACAGACATCATTTTATTATTTTTTCTACTTTCTCTTTGCGTGACGTTAGCGCCGTTAACATGCTGAAGTATTCCAACTTTTAAAGAAGGTGCAGATTCTTTAATGTTATATTACCTGACACCGTTTCTGTAGTTCTAATGCAAATTTCATAAACTGGAAAAATTTCCCACCATTTGGAGAAATTCCCGTACATTTCCCAGACATTTTCTGTAGTATTTCAAATCCTGTACATTTCTCATTTTCCCTGCATTTCCCGGTTGCTGGACATCCTGTTTAAACAAAACTTATCCAGAACTGCATTTTAGGTTGATTTGCGACCCTGTTTTTATGCTAATTTTGATGGTAATGTACGTTAATCTCTGCCATTTTAAGTTTCTCCTGAACTGTAAGTATCTATTCACTGTTTCTTTCAGATGTAGGAAAATAATTCCAATCTCACTTTCCCCCTCTTGCTATTCCATGCAAATATTTTTTAGCTTCCGAGATGTTTAGCGGCACCTCCGTGGCTATCCAAACTAGGAATATTGGAATTTTTCCATTATCTTAATTGTTAACATTAGTGTCATTTCAGCAGTTCTGACCAGCATTTTTATTTTGTGGTCACACAAAGGGCGGTGTATGGGCTAGGCAACACTGGAGAGTAACTCAAGTAAAGGGGAAGGCATGTGTAAACATTGGCAACCTTGATGGAAGGGGTAGGCTGTTTTTTAGTGAGTGATGTCTATTTTAAGATCTTTCCCTCTTGGAAGTTGTAAAGGAATGTCAATGAGAATGGCACCATTTAGCAACAAAATAAATTCAACAATCTTAGTTTTCAGCCTAATTCCTTAAAATTTTTCAATTTTTTTAACCAAATATTTTGATGATTATCCAAAAATGGGTTTTTACTTTAATGGAATTGTTATTACCTGGGTCATCTTTTTAGATCTGTCTGCATATGAGTTAATTTGCCTGCAACTGACATATACCCATCCTGTGCCCATGGCACCTGAGGTGACATTGCTCCTGTTGGCAGTGGCATGGCTGAGTGGAAAGCAGGTGCATCAAAGGTGGAGACTTAAAGGCAAAAGACTGTGCCCATGGTGCATCACAGTGGTGTATGAAATAGGTTATGGGGTTGTCACCACACTTTTCCACTAATTCCCAGAGGTCTTGTAACACTCTTGCACAAAAGAGTGATATTGTGCTCAGAGTTCTAGATGGTGATGGAGCATTTCAGGCCTTGCAGGAAACACACTGCACATGTTCAAAAATCACTCAGCACCGACTGTGGCTCTTTAAGTTACAGCAACACAATGTTATGTTTGCTGTCTACATTTACAAGACTACTTGAAATAATCTTCGCAGAGCTTATTCTTATGTGAAACATTCAAGGCATATGGGACCTTTTAGTTCCCAGAATTGCTGCGCAAATGCATCTATCTGAAACTCTTAATATTGATTTTTTGTATAATTTCAATTGTGACACACCAAACCCTGTAAAAGAATTCTGTGAAACAATTAACTACAAATAAATTTTCAAAATGAAACATTTGAAGTTTAAGAAAACCAGTCCGTGCTTTTTGTACAGATGTTATAGCCACAAACACCTTATAATGTGATATTCAAAAGGTAATATAAAGGCTATATAAATTATGAATGTGCCACATGCACAACACACTGAAAGCAACCTCATTCCTGGTCATGGTGCAACTTACCTCCCTCTCCGCTTCCTCCGTGGCCTTTTTGAGCTTGTACTGCTCTAGAATGGCATTGCGACGTAACCGCTCCTCCTCCTTCTTGCGTTCACGTTGTTCTTGTTTCAGGTTCTCCAACTCCCGCCGCCTCTGTGCCTCATGCTCTTTCAGCTGTTTCTGTTCCTCTTGCTGCTGGCGACGCTGCAGCGAAAGAAGCATTATGCGCTCCTTCTTCCGCTCCATCTCATCCAACGCACTCTGCTTACACAAGCAAAAATGCACACATTATGTTACAGAATAGAGTTGAGTTGGTCAGAGATTTGGGCGGCTCTTAACAACGAGGTATTGAGAGCCAATGAGGATGAAATGAGGTGACAATGGAGCAGCACCAGAATGCAAGGGTGGGGGAAATAGGAGATCCCCAAGAAAACCAGCCGACCAGCAGCATTGTCCGGCACGATTCCCATTTACAAAAAACTGGGAGTGATCCGGCTGGGGATTGAACCCAGTTCGCCTTGGTGGGGGGCAAGCAGTCTAACCACTCAGCCACTGTGGCCCCTACAGAATAGAGAAATGAAAGTGTTGAGATCTTGAGTATAAATAACTGCTGTACAGATATAAAGCATAACAGTACAACAAAAAAAAAACTACAATTAAGTAAAACAAAAAACTACAAATATATTTTATAGTAATATTAAAACTTGAAATTCGTGTGAACTGAAATCCACAATATACAACAAAGTTTGGCTTTATTACAGGTTTTTAGTGAAATTTAAATTATTATATAAAAAAAATGTATAATATTGTTATCCTTGTCGTCATCATCATTGTACGGTGTGTGTGAGTGAGTACATCACAATAATGTAAGGCGTGATGGGAAAATCTCCAACCACACAAGTAATGAGAGTAATTAATGTTTAAAGTGATGATGGTAAATCTCCAAAAGACAGTAGTAAAATCAATACATTTTACAAAAGTTTCTTTACAAGCTCAAAATATCAAGTTGTGTAATTTTTCGAATCTCTCATAATTCCTATACTGTTCTTGTTCTTGTACACGCAATGTCAATAACAGATTTGATATTGGCTTTTGTATCTTGTTAATATTTTAGTTAAATCATTGTGTATTACTCAAGGTTTTCAGAATGAAGATTTTTTATACACTAGATAGTGATAGTGAGTTTAAGAGCAAAGGATTTTACATTTCTGATGTTAAAAACCATTAAATGATGCATAATTATACTGTAATTCTAGATGTATAAAGACCATGTACGGAATGAAAAACACAAAAGTAGAGCTGGGTGAATTTAATTTCTACAGCTTTAAGTCGAGTCAAGGTGTATGAACATTCAGTCAAGTCAAATTGAGTTCAGCAAAAAATTTGAGTTAAAATAGAGTTTGCATTATAAATTTAAATGTGTACCGTATGTGCNTACGGAATGAAAAACACAAAAGTAGAGCTGGGTGAATTTAATTTCTACAGCTTTAAGTCGAGTCAAGGTGTATGAATATTCAGTCAAGTCAAATTGAGTTCAGTAAAAAATTTGAGTTAAAATAGAGTTTGCATTATAAATTTAAATGTGTACCGTATGTCCACAAATATAGGTAATATATGCCCCTTTATAACTTCCTCCTCCTCATAGTTGCAGTTAACCAAGAAAAAAATTTTGGGGCTAGCTTCTACCAATAAGAATAATCCTTTGCCCGGTTAAGTAATTCTCAGCGTTACTTTTTCCCTCCTGCTGATGAATGAATGACTATGGTATCACATTACCGTTCCGGTAATGTGAGCCACATGATGCTGATATAAAATATTATAACTGTGACCGAGGTGGAGTGTGAGGTTTGTTTTCTGGCTGGTCCATCAACATGCCGCTGGTTGAGCGGACAAGCAGTCCACATTTGAAGTTTTTCATTTGTTTTTCATACACAGGTTTTTAAAATTGTAAGTACATGAGAAATGTAATGACAAGTTTACCGTATTTCTGGATTTTTGTGCTGAAGGTGTGACGAGCAATGAGATAAAGAGGTTTTTAATGTTCAGATATATCATATGGTACTATGTACTTGTACTCTCAAACCTAGTTCGTATGGCACCCATTTCATACTGACATCTCGTTTGTACTGACAAATTTTCAGAGACCATGAAAAAAAAGGAAAATGTTTGATGCCAAAATAAAAAAAAAAAAAAAAAAAAAAATCCACAAAACTTTATTAAAACATATTTGAAAACTGCAACATTACAAAATAACACAGGTAGTACGAGCCCCAACCTTGTGGGAAAAAAAACCCCAACAACAATCCAACCTACCAACAGGAATTGATTAACATTTACAGTTGCTAAAGTGCAGCATGCCAGCACAGTTATTAACCTGATAGCTGTTCTACAGCGCCGCCTCTGGTGGCGCGCAGTTCTCTTTTCCACTCTTTTCCAAGCACTACTTGTCTGCTGATACTCGCATGCGCAGCGTGGCACATTCCACGCTTCACCCAATGGCAGAGCAGCGCCAGCCAATGTCTACACTGATACGCACCTCACGCAAAAAAACCAGAACTTCACTTTTTACCCTTTTTATAGCCTGTTCAACCAGTCTTGGTTCCATTGTTATTTTGTTATTACTGAGAAGTTTGCCTGTTGTTGCCTACATTTTTGATTGTGTAGTGATGTAGCAAGTTAATTTTTTGGCCTTTCTTCACAGACTATGATTTGGGTTTTTGTTTATTGATTACTTCTATGTGCCATTTTGCTTCTATTTCTATTTTCGACTTATTTTTGGATTAATTTTGCTACAGTTAATGACCTATGCTGCTTTTAGGGACGTGTTTTTTTTATTGCGATTCAAACATGAGTGGAAGAAAGAGGTAGGTCATCACACTAGCAAAAATGTGAAANTTTATAGCCTGTTCAACCAGTCTTGGTTCCATTGTTATTTTGTTATTACTGAGAAGTTTGCCTGTTGTTGCCTACGTTTTTGATTGTGTAGTGATGTAGCAAGTTAATTTTTTGGTCTTTCTTCACAGACTATGATTTGGCTTTTTGTTTATTGATTACTTCTATGTGCCATTTTGCTTCTATTTCTATTTTCGACTTATTTTTGGATTAATTTTGCTACAGTTAATGACCTATGCTGCTTTTTGGACGTGTTTTTTTTATTGCGATTCAAACATGAGTGGAAGAAAGAGGTAGGTCATCACACTAGCAAAAATGTGAAANGGACGTGTTTTTTTTATTGCGATTCAAACATGAGTGGAAGAAAGAGGTAGGTCATCACACTAGCAAAAATGTGAAATTATACATGAGATGGATGCAGGCATGCACTCGCAATGTTTTTTATAAACATCCTCTCCCTCCTCTCTGTATGTCATTAAAAGGAAAATACTTGATTTAATGCAACTGCCATGTTTTAAAAAGTTAGCAGAGAAACTCTTTGCAGCTCACATTTGTTACCAATCTGCACATTCCCTCGTTTTACGTGTCATAGGTGATAATACGCAATGCCGCTGCTGTGTGTTAACAAAAGTAAAAGAAAAAAGTGCACTCTCTCCTAATATGTAGTATTTTCCTGTGGCAATACAACTTGCTTATCCCTTATCAACCTTTCTTTAACGCCAAACTATAAGGACAAAGAAAGAATAAAAAAAAAATTATATATATAGAATGGTAAGAGGTATTGTCTTGAGTTCGATTTATTGTTCAAATGTTGTAATATTTGTACTGCTATTGTGTTGTTAGTAGGCTTGCAACCCATTAAAGTTACTCTTTTTTACATTGAAATATTGTTCCAAGGCAGTCTGAGTATATCACAGTTTATTCAAAACACGTTTAACAACCAACGTAATGTTAATTTTAATACACCCAAGAGCCAAAAAAACTGGTACACATGGGGCACATCTCAGGAAATTACAGCCACCTGTTATTTTCGGCATGTGCATGAAATACAGCAATTAAGTTGCTACGTTATTTTGGACTCAATCTGTTATAAATTTAGTAACCATAATAGTTTTGTGTGACTAGTCATATTTTGTAATTCTGTCTGCATCAATCTGATTTTGAACAGAAAAAAAAGGGGAGGAGGGGGGAAAGGAACGTAACCTCCAAAAGGTTTATTATGGCTNAGTTCCTGTTACACATTTGAAATATTTATTATTATTTACCGCTCTTAATAAAAAAAATAATAATTTTGGTCACACGAATCTCAGTTCTACTTTATTAATCAAACACCTTGCTCTTTTTATTCTAAATCATAGTTTGCTTTATTGCTGTATATAATATTATTATTATATATATATATGTAAGGGTGCTGGAGTGGGAATTTTGGCTCTGCTTCTTTGCTTCTACTTTTACATTGGGGTCACACCTACACAACTAGATCCTCAGAGTTTTCTATTTGTGGCATGATTGTGGTTATTTCCACTAAGTCTCTTCTATACTACAAATGGTAGCATTTGTGTGGAGGTAGCCCAGCATGCTATAATACAAACTATTTAAGGTTAGCTAAGATGTATTGGTGTATTGTAATAAATACATAAAAATTGGGAGCGGGAGAAGGAGGGGTGGGGGGGGGGCATTGTTGATCAGGAGCACTTAGGCCTGTACCTCCTTTGCTTTCAGGATTTCAGAAAGCACCATGCAGAGAAAATGCCCAGGCATCATGGTTTCATTATAAAGGGGCACGGGTAAGTAACACCATTTGGTAAAATGGTGAATTAGGGTAATTTCTCAACATTTATATTATGAATATTGTATTTTTCCTCTAGGTCTAATTGCTGAAAATGGGTACTGTACATCTCTACTAAAAATTCAAATAAACCATAGGGCGTTTATGAAAAGTGATAAGGGAAAGATAACTTGTTCACGTGACAAGGTTCACTCTGCCATTGCTGATTTACCGAGAAGTTTCCAAACAACTTACGCATTTCATGTGTTACATAAGCAGTAATTCAAGATTTACAGTTTGAACATTTGGTGTATTTTTAAATATTGATTTAGGTGGTATATTTACATATTTTAATGGACATAACAAAAGGTGCAATGTAATAAACATATTATATGTTGCGCTGTGAAAGCAATACCTTTGTAGGTTATATTATTTGAAGTATAATTTCATTGCTGTATGCTAAGTTACTTACTGTACATAATTCTTTATGTCATGTTTGTTTCCAGTTTTCCAACTTAAAACATTCCTCCCATTGTCTCATTTAAAAAATGCACCATTTTTACTTCAGTTATGTTCTGAACACAATTTTGCTCGATTTGTTGTAATGCAGTGTTTGTTTATTTTTGTGTGGGTTTTTAAGTTTTCATCTGCTAAAGCAAATTTACCAATGCTGTTGAGCTGGGTTAACCCAGGTTGATCGAGTAAATGTATTTGGTTGAAAAAACCCATAATCTGCTAATCTAGAAGAAGACGAAGGATTTCTGTATTATATGATACACGAAATAGTTCTGAAAGCAATACTAACCTCTACATTTCTTTGTCAACCAAAACAATAAAATAGAACATTTGGAATTTTTTTAAGGCGGGATAAACATTAATGGTTCCGCCTGGCTGGTACTTTAACTGCATTGCAGCATGTTTGAAATCCTTGAATTTTTTTTTATGAAACTGTTAAAACATGCCTTTACTGTGTTTACCTCCTACAAAATAAGACATACTCCAGACAAGGAATGAATTATACTTTACTAGCAACCTGGCCCGGCAATGCCTGGATACAATTAGTTTTTACAGCGATACTCTAATAAATTGGGAAAAGACAATTACAATATTATATATCATAGTAAATTAGTGAACTATCATATATAACGTACATACATACACGTCACGCCCGTCTCCCAGAGTGGTAGGCAGAGATTATGGACCTCCATTTACCACGATCCTGACATACCTAACTCCTTCGCTTTATCCAAATTCATACATCTCTAATATAATAATATTATGTGATAGTGGTTTAGAAAATTTCTTTGTATAGAACATTAATCATTTAGCCTCCAACCGCCAGCACAAAAATATTTCTGTTTGGCGTGACATGTGAAAGGGATAAATATAGTAGCCCGTGTGAAAAACATGCTCCACTCAAATCCACTCCAGCCACGTTACGTGTTTTACCCTGTGCCTTATTTATGGTCATACCAAAACAAACTCTTGTAGGAAATTGGACTCTCTTAAAATTAAAAGGCAAATCCGAGGCAATCATTGCTATTCTAGGTATTAAAATAGTTTCTCCAGTTCCGCAGCCAGTTAGAATGGTACCTTCAATGAGATAAATTTGTAAACTTTTTATTTGTAATTGAGTCCCGTTGCATAATTTTGGTGGATTTATATTTCGCAATAAAATTATGGGAGCTCCAACTTTTAAAATCAGTTTGTGTGATGGTATGCCAGAAGGATTCAATGAAAAAGTTAAGAAATTCTGTGAGATAGTGCACAGTTTCTTCACTGTCGAGTACTGTATCTACTGAGTAATAGACTTGTGTTTGCGCATTGAAATCTGTANATAGTGCACAGTTTCTTCACTGTCGAGTACTGTATCTACTGAGTAATAGACTTGTGTTTGCGCATTGAAATCTGTGAGCACTAAATCATTAATTTTTTCGACTTTTTCATTAGTAGGAGATAATATCGCTCTTTCTTTGAACCACGATAGTGTGTTATTTGAAAGGTCGTGTATTTCAGGGTATACGTTATCTATCAGTTGTTGGTCTGTGACAAACACATATACCATTATTGAGAGAAATTTTTCCGCAACCCATAGGAAGTTCTCCACTTCCGACAACATGCTGTTATCTTCTGAAGACATAAATACTCTCATACTAATTTTGAGTGCTAGTTTTGTTACATTGGGCCAAAGATGCAATCTTTTTAATGATGCATTGACTTCATTGACTTACACACCCCGCGCCACCACCCCCGCCCGCGTATAGGTCCGCGTGCGCGTGTCTCAATTACTTTTTCATAAAACTTTACATAATTTTTAAAGTATTGGCGATAATTGTATGCTGTAAAGGACATTCTTATCTACATTAAACAGTTTTAATTACAAATTAATTAATTTTGATAAAGATTAAGTTCTTTATGGTTAGAAAAGACAGTGAATTTTAAGTTAGTTTTTACTGCATAATTTAAATTGTAAATACGTTTATTACTACTTATCTATTAAAGATAGATATATGCTACCCATGACTTTTTTGTAGATAATTTACTTTACACAATTCTTTCCTAAATGAATTTGTTACATCTCTAAAGGATTAGGCAGCGCATTCCATAAAAGCGTGCTGGCGGTAAACTTTTTTTCAGACTTGATTCACTAATACCA
Organism: Clitarchus hookeri; assembly: GCA_002778355.1. Taxonomy (NCBI): domain Eukaryota; kingdom Metazoa; phylum Arthropoda; class Insecta; order Phasmatodea; family Phasmatidae; genus Clitarchus; species Clitarchus hookeri. The sequence goes on from NQII01001782.1 coordinate 356,293, forward strand.
TTAATGCTCAGCTCCTATAAGTAAGTGCTAGGGAAATTTTTAACACACACAAATCTTTATCGATAAATGCAGATCATAACAGTAAAAAAAAGCATGCAAATCCATTCAGTGGTACTTGAGATTAGAGCAGTCATACACACACACGTGCGCCAGGGACTTCCTTTTATACTATGTATGGAAGTTACCACGCATGCTATAAACATTATTTTGAAGCCCTCTATCATCATCAAAAACGGCTTTTAAAGCCTGCTAAAATATACTAGCTGGACATGAGTGAAACTGCGATAAGAGTCTGTATTGGTCACAGTTGAAGTCCCATAATTACACACAGCACGAGAAGACAAGAACACTGCATGGCCTATGCATAGCTGCAATGGTGGACATGATACATGTGGCACTGTTGGCATTAATTTTCCCATGCTTCTCAGCCTCGGATACCAGAAAAACATCCAGGCAGGTGAGTTCGTAGTACGATAAATGGGTGTGTTGTAAAGTTCAGTTAAGCGCCTATATCACTGCAGTCATATTTGCTTCCTTAATTATCCCAGTATTCCTTAGTACCTCTCCACGACATTACATTACACTACACTACATTTTATTTAACCTTTTTCAGCTTCCCTGTAAAAATCCAATGTTTTTGAAGTGTGCTTGTTAAACTCATGAGTTATACCACAATGTTTATTTCATTGTCTGCTTTCTTTGGTATTCTGCACCACAAAATGTGTGTTATAGGTTAAGCCCTTAAGTTGGAAAGTACAGTGCAGCCCATAAATTCTGCCATGAAACTTGAACAATGTTCTATGAATACAAGAGTTGACTGTAAATTATGTTATTGGGTCTTGCGTAACATACTCTGCCACTTGTACAAGCATATGGCAATATTTGCACTGGTTAATGTATTACAACTTTTTGTAATTTTACACTTGCAGTAATTTAAAGACATGTAACCTGACCTGTTTATATTATAAGTACGAGTGTGTTACGTCTAAGACAGCACAAAGTGGTGAGAAGGGTGCTAGTAACTACTCGCACAAGTTGCAAGTTTGCTGATGCGCTACATATTTTTGTAAGAGTTTTTACACAGCCATCTTGCCCAGACACAGAAAGCCAGGGTTAAATGGAATGATGGAATGGATGGTACCATACTTGAGGGGAAGGAAGAAGATTATCCTTTTTGTTAGAGGGAGTGACAGGTAACAAGGAACAGTTCTATACTTTTTTGGACTTTTCCTTCTCTCTCTTTCTGTTTACAATACAACATAACATGCTTGCAGAATTTAACAGTGGTGCATGCACTGTCATTAGATTGAGTTATTCTGTCATTACAGCATGCAAGAACACAAAAAGGCATTTGTTTTAAATGAGTGTCTTAACTTTGTATTTAATACAGAACACAACGGCGCATCCATATATATTGCTATAGTGAATTTGTCATTATAACCCATACTCATTATGGCGTGGTTCCACTGATAAGTTTCTTATAAAATCAAATAACAAAATAAAGATTTAAAATTGCATTTATTGAATGTGGAATGTTAAATTTTACTTGGGAGGGCATATACCTATACATTTGTTGGCACGAGCTCCCCCATTTCTTGCAATACACACCATCATTAATCTGAATACAGAATGTTTCCATAAAACTACCGAGCATAAGCAGAACTGAAACTACTAAATGATAACCCCTCACAGGATCAGGATTGAGCAGTTCCGAGCCGATGACCAGGCCAACTCCACCTGGAGGGGCCTCTCCATCTGGCTTCACCTCCTTCACTTCCGCTGGTTCTCTAGGAGGTGGTGGTTCCAGGCGAGCTGGATGCTGGGGCCTAAAGTCTTCCTTCTCAAATGTTCCAGATATATCGTACTGTGAAACAGCCCTCTCCTACAACAAATTGAATAAAGAGCTCAATACTTTTTTTTTTTTACAAGAAATGTAATTAATTGCACTATATTAATATTAAATCCACTTTGGTCTATATCTCCTACTGAAACATTAAAAATTGAGATGTGGATGAGTGAAATTAAAAAAACACATAAAAATGTTGGATGAAAAAATTCAAGAAACCCTTTACTGCCTACTAACAACATGACTGATGGTACAAAGAAGTCAAGTCATCTGTGCAATTTACTTAATGAGAAGGAATGCTTCATAAAAGTTAAAAATTTAGATTCTACAAAAGTACCAGAAATTATCTTAAGGAGAAGATAGAGGATATATAAAGGACATTCCAAGAATATAAAATTTCTGCATAGTACGCACAATAAGAATACATATATATACACACACACACATACACAGAGAGAGGTGACAAAANAAAATTTCTGCATAGTACGCACAATAAGAATACATATATATACACACACACACATACACAGAGAGAGGTGACAAAAGTCATGGGATAGCATTTTGCAAATATACAGATGGCAGTAGTATCGCGTACAATATGTATTAATGGGCAGCGCATTGGTTGGGCTTTAATTTGTAGTCAAGTGATTCATGTGAAAGGTTTCTGACGTGATTATGGCCGCACGACGGGAATTAACAGACTTTGAACGCGGAATGGTAGTTGGAGCTAGACGCATGAGACATTCCATTTCGGAAATGGTTAGGGAGTTCAACATTCCGAGATCCACAGTGTCAAGAGTGTGCCGAGAATACCTAATTTCAGGCATAACCTCCCACCATGGACAACGCAGTGGCCGACCGCCTGCACTTAATGACCGAGACCAACGACGTGAGCGCAGAATGGTCAGTGTTAACAGATGAGCAACACTACGTGAAATAACCGCAGGAATCAATGTGGGACGTACGATGGGCGTGTCCGTTAGGACAGTGCTGCGAACTTCGGCTGTACTGGGCTATGCCAGCAGAAGACCGACTCTAGTGCCTTTACTAACAGCAGGACATCGCCTGCAGAGCCTCTCCTGGGCTCGTGACCATATCGGTTGGACTCTAGACGACTGGAAAACCGTGGCTTGGTCAGATGAGTCCCGATTTCAGTTGGTAAAAGCTGATGGTAGGGTTCGAATGTGGTGCAGACCCCACGAATCCATGGACCCAAGTTGTCAAAAAGGAACTGTGCAAGCTGATGGTGGCTCCATAATGGTATGGGCTGTTTTTACATGGAATGGACTGGGTCCTCTGGTCCAACTGAACCGATCTTGACTGGAAAGGGTTATGTTCAGCTACTTGGAGACCACTTGCAGCCATTCATGGACCTTATGTACCCAAACAACGATGGAATGTTTATGGATGACAATGCACCTTGTCACCAGGCCACAACTGTTCGCGATTGGTTTGAACATTCTGGACAATTCCAGCGAATGATTTGGCCACCAAGATCGCCCGACACGAATTCCATCAAACATTTATGGAACATAATCAAAAAGTCAGTTTATGCACAAACTCTTGCACTGGCAACACGTTCGCAATTATGGACTTTTATAGCCACAGCATGGCTCAATATTTCTGCCGGGGACTTCCAACGACTTGAGTCCATGCCACGTCGAGTTGCTGCACTTCGCCGGGCAAAAGGAGGTCAGACATGATATTAGGAGGTATCCCATGACTTTTGTCCCCTCAGCATGTGTATGTGTCTATATATATAATAAATATATACATATATATAATATATAAATATATATATAATACTGACTGAAAAATTGGGGGGAAAAAAAGGGCAACAACAAGAACAACCCTGTCTGTAAAAAACTCAAAAGATAGATGGAGGTGGTTTTGCACCCTTTACATATATGCACAAAAGCCAATCTTCTACAAGAACTGTCAAACAATAGAAAAATGATGGAAAGGAAACAATGTATGGTTAGATTTCTAAAGCATTTCTCATTTTAAAGACCCAAAATGCTTGGTTCATTTCATTGATAGTGGGGCAGCGAGAGTGAGGGAGGGCAAAAGGGGCAGCAAGANGGAAGGGCGAGAGGGTAAGAGGAAGGGCGAGAGGGTAAGAGGAAGGGCGAGAGGGTAAGAGGAAGGGCGAGAGGGGCAGCAATTTACCGTTTGATACGTTTTAATCTTTTTCTTTAAGCAAAGCTTTGATCCTGGTTTCCACTGCCATCTGTTATGTAAGGGAGAATAATTATTGTAAAATATTTTGTCATTCCAAAATGGCAGTGACTATTGAGTTATTAAAATGTAAATGCTATTTTATTATGCAAATTTTTAAAAATCTGCCAAAAACTCTACAGCTAGCCAAAATTAATATCTCTCCGCTAAACAGTATTAAATTCCGCAAAAGTAGCAGAAAATCAGCCAAGGTGGTAACACTGCTGACCTCTAACAAGGTCACAGCCGTGTAGATATGTGGCAAATACTGAATAAGCTTCGGCTGTCCTTTGTGACAAAGCTCATTTCCTCCTCTTACACGGCAAGTTTGAGTGGGAGCTATCAGCCTAGCAACCAGCAAGGCATCCTTGCGCCCTCCGTCTGTGTGCTGACTGGTTTGGAAGGGGAGGGGATGATTTTTTGCTCCTTCTACCAGGGTTGCCAGTTTAGGCAATTTATTGTGGATTAGGCTACTTAAGTTTGCGACATTTTGTAAAATTGTTCGCAAATCACAGATTTAAGCTACTTCATAAAATAATTTAAAAAACAAATATTTATGAAATGTTTTAAAATTATGCTTGGAAAATTATTTTAATTAGTATAATCGTACAGCTATTGTACTAGTGGATTGCCCTAATTTTATTTTGTTATATTGTTCAAGCTGGCTTAGAGTTCCTTACAGTAGTCGAGTGCAGTCATGTGAGTCATCAGTGCTGAAGTGTTATACAGTGGACTCTTGACCTACCATTTTTTAAGGGACTGTCAAAAAATTTTCATACATCCAGAATTTCAGTAAAAGAGGGTTTGATATGTACATTNTACCATTTTTTAAGGGACTGTCAAAAAATTTTCATACATCCAGAATTTCAGTAAAAGAGGGTTTGATATGTACATCAATAATATACAATTTTTAACCTTATTAAACTTCTTGTTGAGTATAATGAGGTTTACAGTGAATAAGGTTTAACTAATAAAAACAATAAAAATGGGAGTGTTATAAAAAGTTTTATTTTATTAGTACTACTGTAAATAATACATAAAAAAATATTTCACCTCAACTCTTTTAAACAAAGAATATAATATCACAAAAAACTGTATATAACTGATTGTAATCAGACACCAAATGCAAGCTGTCCTCAAATTTTAAAAAGCTCTGAAAAAGAAAATGATACCAAATTTTTAATGTCCCGTGCACACCATGCGAAGAGATTATTGACCGGCAGGGTGTAAGGTGAATGAGATGGTGAGGGGCAAGCCCGGCGGCGAGAGAAGAGAAACAATGTACACCTTCCCTTCCAAACCGGTTGGCACACAGAGAGATAATGCAAGGACATCNTACCATTTTTTAAGGGACTGTCAAAAAATTTTCATACATCCAGAATTTCAGTAAAAGAGGGTTTGATATGTACATTAATAATATACAACTTTTAACCTTATTAAACTTCTTGTTGAGTATAATGAGGTTTACAGTGAATAAGGTTTAACTAATAAAAACAATAAAAATGGGAGTGTTATAAAAAGTTTTATTTTATTAGTACTACTGTAAATAATACATTANCTTTTAACCTTATTAAACTTCTTGTTGAGTATAATGAGGTTTACAGTGAATAAGGTTTAACTAATAAAAACAATAAAAATGGGAGTGTTATAAAAAGTTTTATTTTATTAGTACTACTGTAAATAATACATTAAAAAATATTTCACCTCAACTCTTTTAAACAAAGAATATAATATCACAAAAAACTGTATATAACTGATTGTAATCAGACACCAAATGCAAGCTGTCCTCAAATTTTAAAAAGCTCTGAAAAAGAAAATAATGATACCAAATTTTTAATGTCCCGTGCACACCATGCGAAGAGATTATTGACCGGCAGGGTGTAAGGTGAATGAGATGGTGAGGGGCAAGCCCAGCGGCGAGAGAAGAGAAACAATGTACACCTTCCCTTCCAAACCGGTTGGCACACAGAGAGATAATGCAAGGACATCNGCGGCGAGAGAAGAGAAACAATGTACACCTTCCCTTCCAAACCGGTTGGCACACAGAGAGATAATGCAAGGACATCACGTTGGTTGCTAGGCAACTACATAGCTCCCTCCCTGCCAGCCATGTAAGGGGAGGAAACGAGGCCCAAATATCACAGAGGATAGCCAAATCCTACGCAATCCAAGCCACATATCTTGATCAACATTGATACACTTGCATGGCTAAACCCTGCTCACGTAGCATGACAAATATGTAGAATAAGTAATTAATAATATTTAACTTTAAAAAAGTGTAATCTTGTGACAGAAGAACAAATAAGGCAATTAAAANTAGAATAAGTAATTAATAATATTTAACTTTAAAAAAGTGTAATCTTGTGACAGAAGAACAAATAAGGCAATTAAAATTTATTTCTTTGCGGTTTTTGATAATCTATCAAAAATACACACACTGTTGTTCCTATACACTTACGCCTGTTGNAAATTTATTTCTTTGCGGTTTTTGATAATCTATCAAAAATACACACACTGTTGTTCCTATACACTTACGCCTGTTGCGAGTTATGCTATGCTTGGGCTCTGGGCTTTTGCGTTATTTGACAACAAAATATGTCAAATATGCCTTTCCAGAATATCAGTTTATTCAGAAGACGTGCGTCTATTGAAATAAATTAATATAAATCTGCTGATCTGCCTGCAAAAAGGCTACTGAAAATGAACTTAATGTTTGATAATAAAAGTCGCTGTAAGTCCAAACAATTTTTGGCGATAAGGGGAGGACATATTTTATTCTGAAGATACTGCCTACTGAGTTAAATTAATATTTTGTTTAAAAATCATGTTGATTTTAAACCAAATACAATTGCACACCAAACCTTTACTTGTAGCAGGGAGAGGAGGGGGGGTCCTTAAAAATAAAAGAAAACAACAGCGCAAAAAAATAATTCCTCATTAAAATATATTGCCCAACCTTTTCAGGTAAAACCATTTGCTTTGAAATACTAGTGTAGATAAGTGCACATGCAACTATTTTGGGCGACTGATAATCTTGATAAAATATCNAATAATTCCTCATTAAAATATATTGCCCAACCTTTTCAGGTAAAACCATTTGCTTTGAAATACTAGTGTAGATAAGTGCACATGCAACTATTTTGGGCGACTGATAATCTTGATAAAATATCTACAAATGTTGGTTGGTGGTTGCCAGCGTGTAAGGGGTGGAAACAAACGTGCAAGGCAGAGAAAGAGAGAGAGAAAAAGAGAGAGAAAAAGAGAGAAAGAGAGAGAGAGAGGACAGAGTTTTTTTTGCTACGAGATAACTTCCCCCCTTGATGGCACTTAAGGGGAGAAAGAAAGGTGCATGGCTGAGAGAGAAATAGCAAACATACTGTGCTGTTTTCTAGGTAACCATTTCACCTCATTTCGGGTATGTTAGGGGAGTGAGCATTCGAGACTCGCCTGCCGAGTCGCCGACACCATCAGGTGAACTGGAGAAGAGTATTACACAGAAGTGGTAAACATACCCAATTAAGACGTTTGCATCAACAACCAGCTTAAAAACTATTGTTGCAGGAAATCTTCAGTGATGGGACCAAAAGTTACTCTGATCGATGATACGTCCAATTAACGATACAAGCGGGTAAATGTATCATTATTTATATAGGAATTTTGCGGGAGACCACTGAAAAATTAACTGTGATACGGTTTAAATGTAAATGTGTTTTCACATTGAGAGTCTACTGTATCATCCATTTAAAAGTACGATTACGTGTGTGCAAGTTTCCTAAACTAACGAGAAACAATATTGACCTTTTGAGCGATAGGAAAAAATAAATACAATAGAAGATGGGGGAAGGGTGCGATGTGAGTGATGGCATCTGACAGTTCATTGCAGTCGCCCTCTTTTGCATTTCTCCTCCAACCATGGCCAAGCGACTATGGAGGAACGCCAAGAGAGAAGAGGGAAAACACAGTGTAGGAGAGATGGAGGGGTGGGTGGGTGGAAGAGAGGGATATCAAGCAAGAGGGAGGAAGAGATAAATGAGGGAGAGAAAAGAAGCGAGCAAGCTGGGATGGACGGCTGGAGTGATACAAAGTTGAACTAACAGGGAAGGAATGTGCGGCGGCACGCAGTGCAATATTCGTTTAGCACCATCGTTAAGCAGAGAAGGAAATGTCACTTTTATTATTATTCCATCGAACAGTAATGCATATTTATAGGTAGTTAAAAAAAAAAAGTTTTAAAAAAGGAAAAATTATGGTGCGACAATATGCGTAGGCAACACTTATGGTGGAAAAAAGTAGATTTTTTTTGCCAGAAAACATACCTGTCACCCCATGTGAGTAAATATGGCAATAGTGTAAATGCAATCATTATCTCATAATAGGAAACCACTGTAAATATGACAAAAAAAAAAAGTACAGATGTCAGCTTTCAATCAACTATGTATGGCATCATGCAACTGTTTCAGCTCAACTATGTATTTTCCGAACCCAAGAATACATTTTGCGACTACCTGTGCCATAATAAAAACAAGTAAACACAATTTGACACTACAATGTTGAGAACGCCACCTATTAAAAAGGCACCAATAATGGGCAAGTACCAAATCCAGTTCTGGCATTCCAACCAGTTTTATTTTTGTAATGGCTAAGTAAGTTTGCTTGGGCTCTGTTTATATTATTTTGAGAGTAAAGAGGAGAGAAAAAATAGGGTGGGGAGAAAGAGTATTTTAGTTTCATATCTTTTAAGAGATGGCATTCTTTTGTGGTTCATCTTAAGAGTGTGTCATTTTGAATTGCATAGTGTTTTGATAGAACAGTACAAAAATTTTGCTCTTAAGGAAATAACATTCAAATTATTATTACTTTCAAAGTTTTAACTTCGATGAAAGAAAAAAATGTGATAAATAGTTGCTGTTCATACAGATGCAGCAATAAACACAATTTTACCGAAGTTAACCTTACTTTCACTGGATTTATAAAATAGGTCAAATAAACAAATATTATTATTACAATACAAAAGAAATGAAAGTGATGTTTTTTTTTGAGGTCACATGCATTAAAAAAATTGTAGTAACTGTTTACAAATATATTATTTATAAAACACGCTAAAGTACTGAATGAAATTTGCAACCTCTTGAACATGTTTATTTATATGGAATTTCTTGCACAATTATTTCATTAAAACCACGTTTGTCTGTCACTGATATGAAATAATTTATTTGCAAAATCATTCAATAAAATCAACACCTCGCCCATTTCCTGAAACCAACAAACTTAAATTTCGAAACGTAAATTATATGTGTGTTGCTTCATGGCGGACGGCAGTTGGAAATGGCAGAACAAGCTGTTTTACGAAATGGTGAACATATGCCGATAATATTACATTCACTCAAGAAACCACACTAAAATGGCACCTATAACCAACAATGCTTAATGAAAGCAAATACAAAAATTATTAACTACCGATAAAATATTCTGACAACACTAAAAAATGTACTCGCATAAACATGATGAAAAAGAGCACATGCACATGGCATTCACCGAGCTGGAAAATTTTCACTGATCTGTTAAGTGTCTGCATGCTCCGCCATAATGTCTAAACATGTGTAAAACCAATTCACTTCAAAGCCATAAAAATTTCATATTGCTTTAAAAACATAATTTAAATGCTAAATGTAAGTTTGACTAAGACTCCAGTAATAATTGGGATTAAAACGAAAAGTGTTTACAAACTAGTCAGTTGTCATTCTGTGTATTATATTTATGAGTAATATAAATTCCAATAAAACAGTACACTTTCATATCATAATAAGATGCAGTAAAATGAAGCAGTTAAGTTACATTGCATTATAGGTTTGTAAAACTAAATTAAAGAACTAGGCACTAGGTTTACAAGCAATTATCCCACATTTACACAAGAGAAGAATTAAATGCCTTAATTACTCCGCCAGCAACATAATTTTAAACAAAGGACATGAGACAACAACAATATTAAACTTTGCCATCTTACTTTCTTGGGTGAACACCTCTTCACCCGCAGTGGTGGCTTTGGTCGTTTCGGTGGGGTGTCTTCATCAAACGAAATGTAAAAGCCTTTCTCCACTGCATCATCGGACTGATCAGCATATGAAGGTGCTTCAGGTAGGTTTTGTTGCTGAAATGAATTGCGGGATATTGCTGGTCGTGTTGGCGATGGAATGCGGTACGTTCGACTGCCTGACGAAATGTGCAGTCCCTTGATTCCTTGACTTAATGAATTACTGGGATCATCAGGCATTCCTGAAATAAAAATAAAAATTATTAATCATGTTTGCTAAGAATTTGAGGTACAGGAGAACTTTCATACAGCATTTATCAAGGTGTCAGTAAATTAAAAAGTTATGTGCAAGAAACTGTTATAGGCAGGTACTAATTAATTTTATACTTGCAGGCAGATACAAAACTCCAACATAATTTTCTGTATAAATAGAAAATTGTTACTTAAGTCTTGCATAAATGATGAGAAACATATTGGAAGCATAAAATATAGAAGTTCCTTTAACAAACTTTGTTTCTCAGGAAAAATNGCATAAATGATGAGAAACATATTGGAAGCATAAAATATAGAAGTTCCTTTAACAAACTTTGTTTCTCAGGAAAAACTGTTCATTTTTGTTATTGTCCTATTTCTTGTTGTTATATCAAAATAGTTTTCAATTTGGACAAAACACTCATTTCCTTAGGTACACCGGTTCGGCTTGGTTTTGTTTACAATAAGGTCACATACAGCTGAGAGTGTTTGAGAGGTCTGAAGACTAACTGATTTCCTTCAAGTTCTTCAGCATCTTCAACTTAATCATGTAATGCAAAAATATCCCCAATGATATGAATTCCATAAAATCGGATCATCATCAACTAATGCAAGTTCTTACATGAACACATATGCATGCACTTTACGAGGATTGCCCACACTCGTGCTGTTGGTCATGATCTTAGTTATATTCACGATTAACACCACTAAAATCATTATACATGATATTTCAAATAATTATAAAACACAGTTTTGCATTTATGTGTGTGTATATGTGCGTGCGTGCATGTATGTATGTATATGTATGTGTACAGGCTACTGCTTTATTACAATGTCTGAGTTTCAACATGTGTATTTCGTGTGGTGTGCATTGTAGACAAACTTTTAAATTTGTTCTTCCCGCCCAATCTTTTGTGGATGCCATCTTGTCTGCCATATTGACTAAACAGACAAATGAAAGAGTAGTTTAGCACAATATGGCATCGTTGCGTGTTATTTCCTTTTGCGCGATCGTTTAAACATTGTCGTAATGAACTACACATTATGTACAGTCCATTGTAGTCGTTCCGTGCCCAGACATTTTAATCCTCCGGGTCGGAACAAACATTTTCTGTTTCTGTGTATCTTTTTTGTTTCTCACGCATGGCACGATTTGCATTGTGGCTTGATTAACAGAATTTATTTCAGCCCATAACTTTTCACACCGGTTGATTTTCATGTGATTTTGGAAGTGGTGAAGGTCACAGTGAATTGCGTGCATACGTACGTGAGCTTTGCTACGTGTTGCGAGGTCATGTTTATTTATCGTTGGAAACTACAATGATATTTACAATTAAAATTTAACTCCGCACAAACAATGGCAACAATACTTACAGCACACTTGCCACTGCAACGAGCTACAAATCTTTTGCACAGAGCTTCCCTCACAACAGCGGTTATTCCAAGCCACTTGCTGGGATCTGCCGTCCATCAAAACAAGTTACGATGATATCGAAGCANTGTGAAGTTCCGAAACTCCGCACAAACAATGGCAACAATACTTACAGCACACTTGCCACTGCAACGAGCTACAAATCTTTTGCAAAGAGCTTCCCTCACAACAGCGGTTATTCCAAGCCACTTGCTGGGATCTGCCGTCCATCAAAACAAGTTACGATGATATCGAAGCACATGGTGATAAGGACACACCATTCAACAAAGTGGAACACAGCATGAAAAGTTTGATGATGCTTATTACAAGGTTATGTGGGTCCCCAAGTCACTAAGCAGTTATCAGTTTCATTAGAACAGCGAACAAACACCCAGTCGCATGCTCGAGTCACCCTTCCAGTCATCAAGCTCCCCCCATTTTCTGGAGAAGTCAAAGGTTTGTTAAATTATTCCAATTTGGCCTCCACTTTGATTGGAGATTACAAGAACCTCTGTAATGTGGAGTGTTCAATTACTTAAAAATTGAAATCTTAGTTTTCTGAAAAAACCACTATTTCTTATTCAGTCCCTTCCAATGACCTCAGGTAAATTTGACATTGCTTGGAATCTGCTGACTAACCGGTATGATAAACGGGTGATCAAGACAAATCATACAGACGCACTTTTGCAAGCTCCTGTGGCTACCACAGATTCAGCCCAATCCNCATCAAGACAAATCATACAGACGCACTTTTGCAAGCTCCTGTGGCTACCACAGATTCCGCCCAATCCTTGCGAGGCTTGTTATCTGTGACAATGTAGCTGCTTTGAAGGCATTGAACCTGCCAGTAAGTAGATCAATGGGATATGTTGCTGCTACATTTGTTGGAGAAACACATGGACCAGACCTTAAGAGAGCAATGGGAACTAGTGGTTCATGAACTTCAAATCCCTAAGTTGAGTGACTTTACATATAGCCAGCCTAAATCAATAAACAATTGCAAAGTGCCTGAGCAGCATCGTACTTCATCAGGTAGTTTCTTTGTAAAGTCCTTTCCAGAAAAGTGTTGCCTTTGNGCAAAGTGCCTGAGCAGCATCGTACTTCATCAGGTAGTTTCTTTGTAAAGTCCTTTCCAGAAAAGTGTTGCCTTTGAAAGGGTGATCATACCATCTACAGATGCTCTGAATTTGTGCAAAAGAACCCTCAGGTACATTTTTCAATGGCAAAGGACAAACAATTATGCATAAACTGCCCTCTAGCCACTCACAAAGTGAACAGTTGCCCATTGGCTACAGCTTGTAGATTTTGTAATGCTAGTCATAACATGATGCTATATTTCCCATCAGATAAACCTACTACCACCTACCACAGTGGCACAGTTAGCATAGGATGAAATTGCCTGTTGATAAACCTTTAAATGAGGACAGAACCCTAAGTGTTCTGTCTTCCATTTCCAAAGATTCGCAGCTATCTGGTATGATGTTATTCACAGCTGTTTGAAGCATGACGCTTCCTATCCATTAATCTTTTCAACATTGCATTGTCATGTGCCCCGAGGGAGTCGAATCTTGACTGGCCGCCTCCAAAGCCAGTGCCAACATAGTAAAAGTAAGTCGCATCATCGCCCTCGCCGCTTGTAAGTCCGCTACGAAGCAGCAGCTAGCATGCAAGAGTCTACCCCTAAGCGAGAGGCGGATACCGCCTGCACAGAAGCCAAACCTACCTGCCGCCACCCCACCCAGAGATGGCAGCAAAGTCACCACCGGACCAGAATCTGAGGAGTAATGGCAGAAGATAACCGAAGGGCCCGAGAAACAGAGGAACCCCCTCCCAACACGGCGTATATAGGGGCCGACGCCCAGCAGAAATTAGAGTTGTTCACGTAGTTTGCCTTAGCATCAGCCATGCTAAGACTCTCTACTACCAGCCATAGTCCTCCCGAGGAATCTCACGAGAGCTTCCAGTTCTACCAGCCTTCTTCAATAATGCCTTCTCTACCAGTGCAGCCGAAGAGTCATCACTACCCCTGCCACTTGCAGTCAAGGATCACCACACCTGACATACACCACACGTGGTGCCCCAGATCCCTTCAGGACTACAAGCCACAATTAGGGTTTAGTTGTTTTCATTGCTACTTAATTATTTGCTCTCGTCCGCTCAAGCCAGGCTCCTCAAGCTGACAGGCCCCTTCACCTGTCTTGCCCAAATACAAGTCCGTTGAACACGTAGTCTGTGTAGAGGTAGGAGATAGTGAGAGTAAAACATGTATTCAAGCTAACTTCTGTCTTTCGTTGCTCTGAAGTGAACTTTTACCTTTTCCCCAAACTGCTAAGCATCACCCTAGAAGAGAGCGGCGGGGGACTGCGAATTAGCAACAGCTTCCAACAGAGTAGGACTGCGGGCAGCCCCAAACCAGGACTGCACATACATCGCATACACCACAAAGTCAACGGACACCCATACTGTGGACCAGGTACGTGAACGTACCTGGTGTACACATTTGGTAGAGCCCCAACCACTATGAAACATCTGGGCCAACTAAGTCAGCTAACCCATTCCCTCCCGAGCGTATAAAATTGCCGGAAGGGGGGTGCCAGGTCTGACAAAGCTTTACCAAGGAACTTCTGTACTACATTCTAGCTAGGGGTTTGTTCCTGCCGCCCTCTACAGGATGAACAGTAGCACCTTCCTGCTCATGAAGTTTGCCCAACGACAAGGGAGCAGGAGAAATGTACGGAGGACAGCTGCTATTCTTGCATCTCTCCTTTGTTTCTGCACCTTGGCTCGTGCTGTTTCCTATTTCATCCAACAATCCGCACACACACTTGCAGGGGCAGGGACATGCCAACACCCGAATCCTATCCACATTCTTTTGGAACTCCCACCTCTAAGGAGTGGAGGTTCTCCCAACTATTGCACCTTTCTGCGAGTGAATAGGTCTGACCGTGACTTCCTGCCCAGCCAATCAACTTGCAGAGGGGTCAGCAGCCGACCGCAACAGGGAGCACAGACTTTATGTGATATGTGGATCTATGGTTCTTTTCCCGCCTTCCTGCGTAACACAAGAGTGGACACTCCTACCCTGCTGTTGTTACCTACAGACAAGTCCTTGGGTCTGCCGGGGACTTCCCAGCCACCAAGTCTATTGCTGGTGACACACAGCCAGGCCTGCTCAACTGTCCCACCTACTTGCGCCTGGTTCCTTCAGGTCGTGACCGCTTCTAAGGAACACACCCACTGTCTCCCCTCTTCTCTACTTACTCGTATGCCTCGCCACAGGGCTGGGCGAGATAAGGTGGGCAAGCAGGGGCTAGTCCTGGTTGAATGACTGATAGGGGAAGATCAGGGTGCTGCCAGAGTGTACACCTGGAAACGTGAGAAAGCAGCACATCAGAGACAGACACCAGTCAGCTCATCAAGTGAGAACTGCTGCCTCCAGTTCGACATTCAGTGGCACACCATACGAGTGATCTCTCCACTACTCCCCACACCTCCCAAGATAACAGCCACCACCACATGGCCCTCGGTCACAGAACGAGTGGTTTGTTCAGTGAACATAACACCAAGCTACACGTACACACGTACTCAAACCAGACCAGCACCTCCAACCGCACCGCCATGTGTGCAGCAGGCTGTCGTACAGTTGTTCAAACCAGCCCATCCTGCCCCAAGTTATAACCCCGTCAAAAGATCACTCAGGCTACCCTCTGCCATCGGGGGTGGTGGGGGAGGGGGGGACTCTCAGATGTCAGCTTCACACCATTAACGTTTGTTAGGAGAGTCGTCAAGTACTTTCTTTTCCTTCGCGCCCAACCGAGACAAACCTTTGGGATTCTTCCGCCCAACCATAGAACAGACTTTGGGAGTCAAGGAAAAAACTCCATTGCGCCCATACGCAACGTAACGTATTGAAAACAAACAACGCGCCATTTACAAAATCCTGTATCAGCTGATGCACTAACGAACAGAAATTAATATTACGTTGGCTATTCTGAGAGCAGTGCCGGCGCACATCAGACAAGCAGAAAATACGCGGATAAGAAAGAGTTCGTAGATTAATTAATACATTTTATTTTAAGTGGTCATAAAACAGCAGTTTTTAGTTTTAGAAACAAAACTTTGTGATAAAATAGTAATGTATAGGTGTTCAAAATGAGATGCACAGTAAAACAATCCGTATCCAAATGTAAGGAAAAAATCTAAACCTTTTTCAAGTTTCCAGACTCTCCAACCATGTGCTGCCATTTTGCGATGAACAGGAGCGCCATCGGTTACAATACGCCCTTCCACGCCATATGTTATACATATCCCGAACTAAACACAGAAACATATTATAGTTTTGTTGTTTAGAATAACGTATTTACGCGAATATACAAATGGTTTTATTTCCCCGCGAGCTCTGTATAATTTTTAAAGTAACATATATTTCATGTACAATGATTTAGGGTACAAATAATTTATATTCCGCCGGTAATCGTTTGTCTACGTAAATTATACGCCATATTGTTCTCTCGAAATTCATCTCCTTGCTTCCTTTGAAAGTTATGTAGACACACGTGAATAGTTTTTAAGCAATTCTAACGTTATTCCACGTCAAATATTTCCANTTCCTTTGAAAGTTATGTAGACACACGTGAATAGTTTTTAAGCAATTCTAACGTTATTCCACGTCAAATATTTCCAACTTGAATATATTAGCTATAACGTCCAAAGTGTGATAATAGATACTTGTCTGTCAGAGCGTTTACATAACTCAAATTCACTATCTCGGACAAATTAAAAAAGAGTTAGCAAATATTTAATAATTTGAAACATTTTTAAAAAATAAGTAGGTTATAAAAGTAAAAATATAAACAGATTTCATTCTTAAAATATCTTAAAATTTGTTTAGCATTACAGTACAATGAGAAGTGGAATAGCTGACAGCGTGTTGATAAAAAATACAGCCCCGACGTGACGGACCAGCTGATGACTGAAGGATACATAGTCAGATGTAAACAGTGGCGCTACTTTCGCAGAGCTGTCAAAAAGTGGCCTCCTTATATGGTACAGAATATACCTTTGCGTACCCTGTCCTTTTCAAGGGATGGCCCGCAGTCCTACTCGAGTCGGAAATCTGTTTTAAAGATGCGGTTCCCTGCCGCTCCCTTGCGTGGTGACACCAGGATGGAGACAGTTTACTCT
>NQII01001782.1:380936-408951 GCA_002778355.1 Clitarchus hookeri
AAAAAAAAAAAAAAAAGGGGCTGCCCAGACACCATAAAAGAAGTAAAAAAAGATAAGAAATCTGGCCCTCCGCCAGAGTTGTTGACCTTTTAACGAAATTTTGTAGGTTACCTTTATCATACAGCACGCCACAATGTTTTGGTTTGAGGGCCACGAGTTATTTAATTTAAAGTATTTTCCAAATATATCACAATCACCACATATTAATGTAAAAAAAGAATAATTTTTTACATATTTACTAACATTAAATAAATTTAATACAACAAGTTTATCTGTATACATTAAAACTTATCTATACACTTTGTTATTGTTCAATTCTTCCATATAACGGTTAAATAAAACATTTAATGAATTTTACCTGCATTGGTTTAATAAAGTTGCAAGCAAAAGGCAAGTATTCAAAATACATAGAACCGAATACTGGAACCGATATTTAAATTGTAGAATCTGCACCGGAACCGGAATAGACGTTTTTGGTTATTCGACCCATCCCTAGAGAGAACCTTACTCTAAAGCTCCTGAGGCATGAAGAGATCAAACACATTGAGACATTACGACTCTCCGGCTACAAGTTGGTCACACCGCTTACTGAGAGCCGTAGGGGCCTTGCACGGGGAACGCTGTAAACCCAGACAGGCAGATGAGGTCTGTAGCTGGTCACACCGCTCACTGAACTTCTCCTAAGGGGGATCAGGGTGCCCTCTCTCCAACTCGCTATAGGCTCGAGTACCATCAAGCGTGAAGTGCACACCGCGGCGCAGATCAATTGATAGGACTCTAGCAGACGTCAACCCCAAGGCACCAGCCCCAGGAAAACTAAGTTCTTTTCTGGATGGACCACACCAGAACCTCTCCTCCCCAGCACTGCTACGTAATTTTAATCACATCTATGGTTGTGCCTGCGCCTACAGGACACCCATTAAATCCAGTAAATATTAACTTTGTTATGCTTCTTTTGTTTTATTCCCTATACAATTAACGTAACATCACTGACAGTGCATAGCTGTGTACCCACTGCTATTCCATTGCATCATCACCGGACGAGTCAGAAAAGGGATAACATAACTCTCAGTACCTGAGCTACGTACTCTGGTGAGCCAGGGCCAGACACCTCCCGGGTTCAAACGTGTTGACAAAAGGGCCCCTTAAAATCCTCGTTAAGGAGATACTATTTCCCTGGTATCTAGAGGGATACTGAGCCAGTACACTATCACCACGTTGGCCCAACTGGCCTCAAACTAAAAACATTGTGACTACTTGCATGTTCAGTAGCTCGATGCCAACTGGGCGAAAACTCTACTCAAATGAGGAGTTGATCTTTGTTAGTTCAACTCGACTAGAGTTTTCGAGACTCGACCCATCACTAGAATTTTTGTGCTGCTGCTGTGTAACAGGACTATTCAAAATCTGCAAAAGCATTTTTATTTGAAATCAACATCACAAAAAATACAGAAGTAATGAAATAATTTACATGTAAATGCCTATTCCGCAAACTGAGGCGGTCTGGAATGAAGCAAGACCTTAAGAAACACTACATTCCTATAAAAACATTCATACGTACAGTAAAACCCTTTTCTAACTAGCACGGATCTAATAAGTACAGCAATTTTACAACATTCCGGGAACCACAAAAAAAAAGCATAAATTATTAATTAAAGGTTATTTAAAAATACATTCATTAGCACGCAGCAATAACATACGAGGTTGTGGGGCTACCATCAATTGGTAGGCCACAGCCCTAATCTGTGTATTGCTTGCTAAATGTGACGCAAATAGCAACAGTGATGGGCAAGAGTAGCTTACGTTTCACAACCAAACCCTTTCTCCCTTTGTGATTAGCAACAGGGACAGCCAATAGTAGGACAAGTTTCATTTCTCACCAGTTCCTCTGTTCCAAACCTGCAGTTTGTGACTCAGCCATTTTAGTATGTTTGTGCGGTGTTTGGCTTGTGGATACGTCTTGTGATAGTGTTATTTTAACAATGATTTTAGGCTTTTCTTTTTGGATTTTGACTTTCGATTGTGTTTGGAACTGACTGGACTGACCTTGCTGACCTTTGTGCGCAATTTTACTGGATTAAGATTTTATTTACAATTTTGTTTTTCGGTTCTGTACTATTATTTTAAGTTCACAGCACTTCTGAGTAATAATTAAAACTTGTAATTTTTTGACAGAGGCAAATAAATTTGGTGCTTCAAATTGTTTCCTTTGACGCATGACGTGCAAGGGCTAAATTACTTTTCGACTTTGCATCATCACTTGCGACATCACGAAGTACTTGAGAAAGGCTGGTTTAACGAGAAGTGTGAACCATGAGCATCAATGCTGTATTCTTCACGACCATGGACGTGCTAGACACGGTACAGCATGTCTATGAACCCGGCCAGATCTTGTAAGAAACGAAGGAAGAAAGAGATGAACATGCAACAATAATTAGCCCAAGCACACACGTGTTTTACTGGTAATTACCTGAGAAAGGGAGAATACAAACCCTGCAACGTAATAATGTCACCCTTAGCAGCACCAGATACCGGCCTGCCAAACGTGCAAACTACCCCTAATCTTTCGCGATCCATCGGTGCGACGCAGTTGGCTGCAAGCACAATGAAAAGAAGGGATGAACGAAGCCTCTCCAGCAGATGACGGAAACCCCCGGCCAGGTGAATATAAGGCTGTGCACCCAGCAAAACTGCAGTTGTTCTTGGACAGCTAGCCCCAGCACCTCCCTGTGCTGAGGCGCTCTGCCTACTCCTCCTCCTGATGAGTCTCCACTTAAGCAGTGAACAGCCGCCTTCCAGCAAGAAGCCGCAGATCCCTGCATCTGCTATCCATCGAAGAGGCAACAAGCACTCGCGACCATCGACGCCAGCGAGTATCACAATTAACCTCAACACAGTTAAGTAGTACCCCGAGTCTTCAGGACATACAGTACACCCCCAGCAAATACTTCAGCCAACTGTAAACATTCTCGACAACTGCTCTTGTATTTCGACAAGCACCTTCACCTGTCTTTACTACGTAACTTTCGTAGGATCAGTCACCTTCTGAACGACTGATGAACTTAGGATATAATAAGGACCTCCAATAAATATGTCATGAAATAACCGCAGTGTATAGAGGATGTGGCAGGAGACAGCAATGTTAATATTTTCCGATCANCAGTTAAGTAGTACTCCGAGTCTTCAGGACATACAGTACACCCCCAGCAAATACTTCAGCCAACTGTAAACATTCTAGACAACTGCTCTTGTATTTCGACAAGCACCTTCACCTGTCTTTACTACGTAACTTTCGTAGGATCAGTCACCTTCTGAACGACTGATGAACTTAGGATATAATAAGGACCTCCAATAAATATGTCATGAAATAACCGCAGTGTATAGAGGGTGTGGCAGGAGACAGCAATGTTAATATTTTCCGATCATAAAGTAGGACCATGGACCATCCCTTAACCAAGGACAGCCTGCACGTCAAGTACACACACGCCTTCATAAGCCATCCATACTGCGGACAAGGTACAGCAAGGTACCGTGTGCATAGTACGGTAGAGCTCCCTACTAGGAACACTACACGACAAAGCGGATGGGCCATTTAAGTCAGTTAAGCTACTCCATCCACTGCATGTAAATCTGCCGGATGGAGAAAAAGGCTTGAAGCAGCATGACCTAGCCACCTCTGGGCACTTATAAGCTAGGGGGGCATGTCTGCTGCCCAATTCTTCGGTAAGTGACCATTAGAACCTACCTACAACCATGCCGTTCACTCACAGAAGGGGTACACAGTGGGGCGAACACAAGACCGCGGCTGTCCTCTAAGCTGGCCAATCACTGGGTAACCATCTCGAACCCAACCTTTTTCTCATGACCCCCAAAGAGCAAGCGCAAGTAGATAGAGAATCAACGAGGCCTCATCTCGCAGTTTACCCTGCCGAGCTATTTGGGCTCCTAGTCAAGACCCCTGGAGAAGCACACCCAGTGGTTTCCCGGATCCGGCTGGGACTGTATGTGGCATTGGGGATTGTTCGAGAGTGCTCCACACAGTCACCACCTCCCCTCCAGATACCAGAACCAGTGCACCACCCCAAGGCAAGCAGATGCAGGTGAACCACAACTGGAGATCTCTATTGACCACCGTTTCGGCCCGACCAGCAACCCTGAACCGAAGGACAACCTCAGTCGACCAACCACTGGTGAGACAACGTAATGGTAAGACCTTGACTGCCCTCACCTCGAACATCAAGAGGCCTCACCTCACTCAATTGGACTTTGTCCCTTGCAGACAACACACGAGCACGACTCTTCCTAAGGATCCTGTCAAAGCAAAGCACCATTTACGGCAAACACCGCCTCACTAAGAGCTTCGCTCACCATTGGGTAACCCTGACCTGACACTCACTAGATCCTTGCTGCTGTAGCCTACAAGGGTCATTTTAATGACCTTCAGTAATTAATAACTCAAACTTAGCACTTGCCAGAGTTATGGGTGCCCAGGGCTTACAGTATTTGACTACAAATAGGTTTTGTACATGCCCTTCCACGATATCTATTCATAATGAAGACTTGTTTCTATTAAAATATATAAATACTTTAGTAACAAATATTCCGATTTTCCCACAAGAAGCTACTGAAAATTTGTTTTGCACTCTGTTGCAGCATGATATTTAAACATTTATGATGACAAGGGGAGGTCTAGTACACATTTCAAGAGTATCATTTTATTCAGAAGACGTCCGACTATTGAATGCGAAAACCATCTTGATTTTACAGCAATGACAATTCAACATGGACATACAATGCTTGGTGAAACCTGTGCTACTCAATGTTTTTTGTATTTTTAGAGCTAAAGAAAGGCTAAGTACATGTATCTAGAGTAACATTGTTTACAGAAACTGTCTGCATATTAAACTAAATTTATACATAATGAAAAGTGCCATTTACGCACACTGACTTCATGTCATGTAACACAATGGCAAAGTTTGACACAAAGGGATTAGGGGTTAGTCAAATTTGTCCAAAATTTCCAAAAATAACTACCTTAACTATTGCCATAACTACCTTATTTCTGTAAACCATGAGGGATATTTTAGCAAGGTTCTACTGTATTAGATTTTAAAAACACCAAAATTTGACCAAATTTTAGAAAAAGTAGCAAAACATAATTTGACATCAGCCCCATCAAAACTAACCAAATCGTGGAAATATTTTCACAAATACAGGCAAGTTTTGCCAAATGCAACCCACATCCAGAAATTAAACTAGCGGTGACCAAATAAATAAAACCAATTGAGAAATTACACAATCAAACATGCNCAACCCACATCCAGAAATTAAACTAGCGGTGACCAAATAAATAAAACCAATTGAGAAATTACACAATCAAACATGCACTGAGAAGATTCACGGAAATGCTGTTACTTCAGGCGAAAGGAGGAAGTAAATGCAGAGTTCTTACCAATAAAAGANACTGAGAAGATTCACGGAAATGCTGTTACTTCAGGCGAAAGGAGGAAGTAAATGCAGAGTTCTTACCAATAAAAGATATGCTCTGTGGTTCCATGTCGTCCACGGGAGGTGTTGGAATAGGAGCATGCACAGACGGTGGACTCTTGCTTTTCTCAGTGCGGCCATCACCCTGGCCAGGTTCTCCCATCAGCTGACTGATCCTCTGCACACTGCTACGGTGCTGTGGAGATGCCGATGGTGGGGTGGCCAGAGGCCGGTGAGAGTGATCTGCATGTAGCTGGAAAGATGTGTGATGAGGTTGGCTGATGGAGTAGTTGACGTGGTTCACTCCCAGGCTACGATGATGACCCTGGTCACCATTCTGATACCTCATGTCTCCTCCTCCACCAATGTAATCATCCACCAGTTTATCGTGCAGAACAAAGCCACCTTGGGGCTGACAGTTGTACGACGTGAACTGAGGTTTCGGCGACATTGTCTGATGCCTGTAGGATACACTTATTTTACACACACTATTTTATAAAGTATCTTAACACATTCATCATCACATTCAGTAAACATGACCGCCAAAAAAGAATTAAACATTCATACAACAGAAAAAAATGTAATAGTAGCCTTTCTAATAGATTGTGATATTACCTGCAGTGGAACCCCTGATTTTACACACACTTTTTTTGGTCCTAATGTCTGTTTTTACAGCATAAGTTTCCCTCTTTTTACACTTTCTTGCCTTTTGCAACATTGNCTTTTTTTGGTCCTAATGTCTGTTTTTACAGCATAAGTTTCCCTCTTTTTACACTTTCTTGCCTTTTGCAACATTGTTTTCTCAGTCCATTGAAAAGTGTAAAATAAGTGTTTAACTGTATTTATGGTAACAGGTTTCAATGGAAATGTCTTACAAAATAAAAGTCACTTCAAGTACGAAGAAATTAAATTTTTAAGAGGAAATATTTGTTAAATTTCAATGAAGTAAACCACATTTAACTAATTAAAATAAAATTCATGTAACAAAAAAAATTAAGCATGTAAATAACAAAACACACTGTGTTCTGGGCAGAAATGATGCAAAGAATACCCCGTATTCTAAACTATGTACCCTAATTTAGTAAGCTATTTAAATGCCTAGTACCTGCACAGTATATTGTTAAAGTTTGTACAGAAGCCACTATCAGTCTTTGTTATAGCATGCACCTCAGGTTTTTTATTTCTATAACAATAGGTGTACCCAATGGGCAACAGAGATACTTGAAGTTTGATATTCGTACATTTTCTTTGACACAAACGTGAGAGAAAATACTGTGTGATCATTTCAAGTGATTGTTGGGTTACCAAAAGTTTTCGTACGTTCATATAAAATTAGTAAAGCCAACTCTCGATTTCATGACCCCGGGAATAACGACCCTCTCGAAGTAACAACCCCTTTCTCAGGAATTCTAAAAAATTTGGTTGAAAAAATATAAAATTTGAGGGAAACTGGTACAAAAATAAGTTTGTTGCATTTATTGTGGCCACAAAAAGTTGCAATTCTCTTCTCGAACTATACTACAGTAAAACATTGTTAATTCATACTCTGTTAATTCGAAATGCTATGTAAATCGAAGTTGTCAGCGGCTGTTTTGTGTGTACTGGCGGTCAGGCAGTGGCTGGGTGTTGAACAACAGTTGTCACTCCTCCCCCCTCAGTCAATCGGCAGACAAAGAAGTCCCAGTCTGTCCTTCCCTGTCTCATTCATCCTCTTGCACTTTTTTTTTAAACCTAAACTTAATGTTTAGGGGAAAAATGAAAGAATGTGAGGTACAGAAATTTGTGCCAAAAACTGATTTCCACGTGATGATTTGGTTTTTTTTTATTTATTAATTTATTTATTTCGAAAAATAAATTAAATGAGTGGAAGTAAGAGAAAGTACAATGCAAAAGACTTTTTCAGAAAAATTAAAAATACTGTACATATTCGTGTACATATTTTCAGGAAAAAAAAAAAAAATTCTTGACTGGAACTGCATCAACAATTTGTGGTGTCCTAGTAAGTACCATATATTTCCACATATTTAACACAATTTTCTAGCATATTTCAAGTTGAAAGTTCGGGGTGCGTAAATTATGCGTACGCATCTGAAATTTTTTTTATTGAAGCGAGGTAATAACTTTAATAAAACCAAAATGATGTACCCAAAAGGATTTCAAAATAATGTAGCAAACACTTTGACGTTAACAAGTGCTACAATTACGTAATATATGATGCAGAGATCATTACTTAACCGTTCACATGCCACCACACACTGATTGACACATACACATGCCAGCCACTGCAGATTTGCAACATCCTCCCTGGTTAGGCTGATGTACCTGCACTGCACGTATTCTCACGTCCCACTTTCCACCCTTTCTGGCGAAACAGTGTTTGTTTATATTATCGCAACTTTACACTTTGGCAACATGAAATTTAAAGAACACTGATAAAAATATGCCATTTAAAAACAGAACTGGAATTTAATGAGAATTGAAAACTAAACCGTAAAATAAATCACTCTGAAATAAAATGAAAAATAAATAATTTTTGGTGTTTTAGAAGAATAAATGTAATACATCCTCGACTGGCCATTAAATAGTCTGCGCTGATATTTTCTCTTCTTTTAACATCACGTGGATTGTACATCATGGATGTACTGAACTGGGATTCTTCAATGCTAGAAAATCTCCCTAGTTTGGGACATCTAAATGCTCATACACTTGTTTTAGAGTTTTTGAGTTTACATTTTGGTTTTTGTCAATATCTGATGTGGCCTTCACTAATGGAAAAGTGGTGGGCAGAAGCATAATTCCAGTGTTCTTTTGCTAATGCAATTGCTTTTATCTTGAATCCTACCGTGTAACTCCCTTGCATCCCCATTGTTAACACGATAAAGCAACAAAATCAGCTACGGCGTGGGTGGCGCAGTCAGCAGATTGACGTGTCTATGTAGTGGGATGGCGAGGTGTGGGGTGGCTAGCAGAGCCTATGAAACAGGACTGGGGGTGTGAAGAGGCGTGGCTGGCTGACTGCAAGATCTGCAATGAGGGGTGGAGAGGTGGATGGCTTTACCTTTCTCCTTCCAGGCATATCTAAAAATAGCCTGTTTACTCACCTCCNTCTGCAATGAGGGGTGGAGAGGTGGATGGCTTTACCTTTCTCCTTCCAGGCATATCTAAAAATAGCCTGTTTACTCACCTCCAGCAAGGGGTTGCTGCCTGCTGGTCGGCCATCGCCGAACTGAATCAACNTCTAAAAATAGCCTGTTTACTCACCTCCAGCAAGGGGTTGCTGCCTGCTGGTCGGCCATCGCCGAACTGAATCAATGATTGACATCCTATAATGCGTTCTGCACGTCATAAGAGGAGATAATATTCAGGAAATATTTTCCAGAAAGTTTTAGTACTGATGTTTCCAAAGGTGATTCTACTTTTGTAAAGCAAGTTTCTCAATGTCAAGAAAGTTATGTTCTTTCTTTGTTATACAGATTTGGTATACAAGGATTAAAACTAAATCCTGGTTGTGGTCTTTTAAAAATGTGTTTCTTCAGAAGGGCTAATAATGGTCCTTGTGTTGCTGTGAATTTTCTTAACCAAATTGACGTACGAGATATTATATGTTGGAAGACTTTAGCTGTGCACGGAACTGTTTTAAATCAAACTGCTGTTGTGTCTGTAGTTCAAGCTCCTTTAATGTAATCTTGTAAAAAAGTTAAGTTGGAACTTGGTGATGAAATATGGTTGTTTAGAAAACTTGTTGGTACTACTGGTGATTTTCATGTACTTGGTCATGTAACCCACAACTGCTGTTAGCCAGTGCCAAGTCAGCTGAGTGAAATGCTTCAACTATCATCTGCCTTCACCATTCTCATTAACCATGCTCGTACACTCTAGCCTTTATTTGCCCTTCCAACTCTCTGTAACCAATTTAAAATGATCAAAGAAGACAACATTCTACATCTCCTCACTTCATACAGTAAAGTATGCAACACTATAAATATGCTAAAGTAGTACTGTATACACAAAAGACAACTATTTTATGATCCCATGTTTATGTTGGAGAATTTCTATACAAATACAAACGGTTCCAAATAAATGGCAAGAAAGGGAAAAAATAACACACTAATAAAAAGTAAAAAAATTTCATACCTTGATGCATCACCCCACATTGTGCGAGAATCATGAGGCTGATACAAATCGAGGGGTGGGGGTGGAGGCTGTTGGGACCACGTCCGACGATGGCTCTGTTGTTCATGAAGGTAAAACTGTTGGGGACTATCCATACATGGAAGACCTGTACAATGACCTATCATTATTCAAGCATTTTCTCTGTGTACAGCCTACGTACTTCCAAATTACTGACCATCACTTGCTTTATATAAGCAAAAAAAATATTGCAACACCAAACTAATTAAGAAAAAACAATTAAATTACTTAACATATATTTAGTATATAAATGAAATTAAGGAAAATAAGCTCAAATGAAATTAAACTAGAACAAACAAACCGGTTTCACTTTGGTTTTAATTCTGGACTGGACGTGACGTGCCATACAATTAGTTCACCACGACATTAAAACCCATCACACTGTTTTATTCATTAACAGATATAATAAAGTAGAACAAAGAGAACATAATTAATCCCAGAATAACTATTGTTTAAACAAAAAAAATCCCTTAGAAATTAATTATAATTTACAGTTAACTAGTATCCTTGCATATAAAAACTCATCTGCAGTTTTAGATGGTGTAATGTTTTAGCTGTGAATATTCATTGAGGTGATACTGTTATAAGTATTAAATATTTTGGTACCAATGAAATCCCATCATTTCACTTTTTACTCTAAATGTACTTCTGGTGACAGGTCATGTACTGAAGTGGGATTGCAATGTTTCAACCAATCCAGTTTTTTACAATTGTGACCAAAATTTACAATTATATATTTTTCAGCCCTTTTAGCTAAGTGATTGAGGTAACTCAATTGTTTTGCACACCTGTTTTTTTAAAATTAACTACAACTGTAATTTCAAAAAAAAAAATTACTGGTATAATACTTGCGAGGTAAAGCTTGAAAGTGTGCTGTTTCGAGTTCCTATTCACTGCACTAAATCCATGCTGATTGGACACGTGCTACTACCTTAATACCCTTCCCTGTGTGCATGCCTTGTGGTACTGCTGGCTAATGCAGCCCCTCCAACACAATCCATATGTAGATCCAACACATCACTCCCAACTTCATCCTTGACCATGACACATAAGCACTATATTCTCTCACCACTTCCAGTATATGGCAAGTCCTTGCCCTTGTATCCTCAATAACTTCATGAGAGCAAGCCCATCAGAAATCAGCTTAAGAAAGTTCATCTTTACCAGATGATGAAATGGGCATTGCTTGACCACCTGTTACGCAAAGCCTGTGGCAAGCTGTCGCCCTACCGCAGTGCATCTTCTTATGTTAAATATATTAATGTCAAACTTAAAAAGTCATGCCAGTCATACCGAATGTGTAGCTGGTTCCTTGAATGATCAAGATGNAATATATTAATGTCAAACTTAAAAAGTCATGCCAGTCATACCGAATGTGTAGCTGGTTCCTTGAATGATCAAGATGATGGTCATGATGGCCGAGTAAGAGATGCAAACAAAAAGGGCCCACTAATGCAGCCAGAGAAAGAGTCCTGGAGAGGAGAGATTAGTGGGGCTCTAAACAGCAAGGTCTTGAGAGCCGATGAGGGTAAAGCAAGGTGAGTATGGAGCAGCACCAGAATGCAAGGACAGGGGAAACGGTAGCTCTCTGAGAAAACCAGCCGACCAGCGGAATCATCCAGTACAATTCCCACATGCGAAAATACGGGAGCGACCCTGCCATGAATTAAAGCTGGTNCCGACCAGCGGAATCATCCAGTACAATTCCCACATGCGAAAATACGGGAGCGACCCTGCCATGAATTAAAGCTGGTTCACCTAGGTGGGAGGCGAGTAGTCTGACCACTACACCACGGCTATACAAAGTCTCTTGGTATACATGCCAAACCACCTAAACATTCAGAAACTTTCAAACTTCAGATATTTCTCATAATCTCCAGTCAAGATGCCCTGAAACAGCTTCACAATCCAAATAAGGAAAGCCATCAGAAACCTCCCGAATAAGGCTCCACTAAAGTAATCCTTAACAGACATGATTACATACTTGAAGCAAAAAANGCCATCAGAAACCTCCCGAATAAGGCTCCACTAAAGTAATCCTTAACAGACATGATTACATACTTGAAGCAAAAAATCAGCTGAACGACTCGTCCACCTACCGACCCCTGCCAGAAGACCCTACCAGCCAAATTCCGTGACCATATCATACAGACCCCCTCCAGAGTCTCTCACAAATCGAACCAACTTCTATATCAAGAGAAACCCACCACACTATACTTGCTTCCAAAAATTCACCAACATCGGCCACCTACTGGATGCCCTATTGTATCGGGATGCAGTAGCCCNCACTATACTTGCTTCCAAAAATTCACCAACATCGGCCACCTACTGGATGCCCTATTGTATCGGGATGCAGTAGCCTCCAGAAAAGATCTCAGAACTTGTGGATGCTCACCTTCAACCTTGGGTACAAATGTTCCCATCGTGCATCAAAACACCGGCCACTTCTTGGAATGTCTGAAAAATCTAGACCAACCCCTCAAAACGCTTACCTAGTTACTATAGATGTCACTTCACTGTACACCAATATTCTCCTATCATCAGGACTGTCTGCAATAGAATTCTCCCTCAACAAAAGACCCCACAACAAGCAATCCTTTCACATAATTTCTGGTTGAACTGGCGANTTCACATAATTTCTGGTTTAACTGGCTAGACTAACACTACACAATTGCAGTTTCAGGTTCCAAGACGAGAATTATCTCCAAATTAAATGCACGGCCATGGGCACCCACATGGCTCCCCCTCTTTTGCCCACCTATTCATGGGTAAACTGGAACAAAACTTTCTGGGCCACCAACCAACTCAACCACTCTGCTGGATGCGTTTTATATTTGACATCTTCATGACCTGGGATTCGACTGGGACAATCTCATCCACTTCCTCAACAACCTTAACTCACACTGCCTGCTTAAGTTTACCTGGACCTGCTCTAAATCAAATGCCATATTTCTGGATATGGAACTAGCCCTTCACAAGGGCAAAATTCAAAGAGCTGTTCACATGTAATCCTACAACGAAATTCAGTACCTACATTTTGACAGCTATTATCCATTCCATGCCAAGAAATCTCTGTTGTACAGTTTTGCTACCAGAGCTTAACTCATCTGCTCTGCCCAAACTTACTTAAACAAGCAAAGTGATATAATAGCCAAAGCATTCCTCTATAGAGGCTACCACAAATCCCTGGTTAACAAANTTACTTAAACAAGCAAAGTGATATAATAGCCAAAGCATTCCTCTATAGAGGCTACCACAAATCCCTGGTTAACAAACACAGTCAGCATGCAATTTCAACAACAGATCCTGAAATTAAGATCAGCAACTCTGATATCCCTCTGGTTGGCCCGTACCATGAAGGCATGGACAAACTCAGAACAATTCTCAACTGAGGACACAAAATTCTGGCCTCATCACCACTCACTCAAAACTTGTTCTCCAAAACACACAGATTGGTCTTCAAATGACCCTCCAATCTTCAAAACCAACTGGTAAANTCACTCAAAACTTGTTCTCCAAAACACACAGATTGGTCTTCAAATGACCCTCCAATCTTCAAAACCAACTGGTAACACCCCAAATTGCCACCCAATTCCACAGTCAGTAATATCACCACCCCCAGGGGTTCTCATCCTTACAATTGCCCATTTTGAGGCTCTTGTTCTCCACACCAGTCCTCAACCTCCTTCAACAACAGGCTCANTCTCATCCTTACAATTGCCCATTTTGAGGCTCTTGTTCTCCACACCAGTCCTCAACCTCCTTCAACAACAGGCTCACCAATCAAACTTATCCTATTCAGAGCAGCTACAACTGTGCAACAGAAAAACTTATCTACCAGCTACAGTACGTTCACTGCAATGTAGAGTATATCTGCCTTGCCACCAACACTTTCAGACAGAGAATGAATAGCCATAGAGCTGACACCAAACAAGCCATAGCTGGAGCTAATGTAAATTTAAATTTGCAGGAGAAGCCAGTTGCAGCACATGCAGTATCTCAGAACCAAAACTTACTCCTGTTACACAATCAGAGTTGTGAGGGCTCTAACCCCTCCTAATAATAGTGCAGAACTGCGTCGCTGGGAACTGGCCCACCAATACATAACCAAATCCAGACATACACCTGGCATTAACATAAGATAACCCCTCTGTCACATTTCAAATTTCCTGCCTTACCTTAGTTAGCCTCCTGGCCACTAGGTTCACTGTTTGCCAACCACCGCTCAAGAGACTGGCCTAGCCAGCGAAACGTTGCACGACCGTGCTCCTGCGTGGAAAATGAGTTCGTCTGACTTTTGTTTGTGTGTATGTCTATAAGTACCGTTCTGTGAGTACTTGTGCATTCTGTCTACCCTTTTCAAGTTATCAGTAGCCTAGCGGCCTATTCTCACCATAAAATATTTTCTAGTATTTTGTGTTGGAGTAATATTGAACTGAACNTATCAGTAGCCTAGCGGCCTATTCTCACCATAAAATATTTTCTAGTATTTTGTGTTGGAGTAATATTGAACTGAATAGGATTTAATAAAAATATTGTTAACTACAAATGAACGAAAGCTGTATGGTAAAATTTCAATGCTAGTGAGTGTTCTTAGGCAGTTTTATGTGTCAAAAAAGTACAAGATTGATTGCACAGAAATTACTGTGACTGTGACAATGTGTGTTATATGATCAGTGGGTTCTCGAAGGTGGTTTAAATATTTAAAAAATGTTTTCCACTTAAATATATACTTATTAAAAGGAATGAATAACAAATTCCATTTAGTTTGATATTATAATTTGTTGCAAAAACAACGGATTTATGTTCTAATAACACAAGCATTTTTTGCTATAGAATTTGACAAAATGAAATTTTTTTTTTGGCAAAAAGGTGAAATTTTAATGACTAAATCAGCTGATTTTATTTACTGTAAAAGTAGTGCCCTAGTTATGAGCCCTCTTGTTAACATAATCTGTGAAACTTAAGGATCCACATTTACGTAAAATTTTATAGAAAAAATGTGTACAGAAGAACCTTATAAAAAAACCGCTCATGGTTTCCAGAAATAAGGTCATTATGACAGGTTGGTTGTTGTAGATATTTTCTGGAAATTCGGACCGATTTTGACCCACCCCCAACCACCTATACATCAAAATTTGCAATTTTTTTAATGTTCCATCGTCTCTAGTAGGAAAATGACATTTTTAAAAATTAAATATAAATTTATTTAATAGGCTTCTGAAAAAGATAATATCCGAGAGGCTTAAACATAGCTTCTCAGGTCTTCCAAAATGTTGAAGAGGTCCAAAGACATGAAGATTTACCATGTTCAATTGGCTCTACTGTAAAATCAACATGATTTTTCCATGGAATATTAATCTAATTAAATATTCATAGGTCTTCCAAATAAAGTGATACCACAAAAGGGGATCTGCCAACTCTCTTGCTGCCTAACAATTACAAAAATATTGAATGCTGCATACTTTTTTGCATCATATTGACACANTATCAGTAGCCTAGCGGCCTATTCTCACCATAAAATATTTTCTAGTATTTTGTGTTGGAGTAATATTGAACTGAACAGGATTTAATAAAAATATTGTTAACTACAAATGAACGAAAGTTGTATGGTAAAATTTCAATGCTAGTGAGTGTTCTTAGGCAGTTTTATGTGTCAACAAAGTACAAGATTAATCGCACAGAAATTACTGTGACTGTGACAATGTGTGTTATATGATCAGTGGGCTCTCGTAAGGTGGTTTAAATATGTTTTTAATGTTTTTCACTGAAATGTGTACTTATTAAAAAGAATGAATAACAAATTCCATTTAGTTTGATATTATAATTTGTTGCAAAAACAACGGATTCATGTTCTAATAACACAAGCATTTTTTGCTATAGAATTTGACAAAATGAAATTTTTTTTTTTTGGCGAAAAGGTGAAATTTTAATGACTAAATCAGCTGATTTTATTTACTGTAAAAGTAGTGCCCTAGTCATGAGCCCTCTTGTTAACACAATCTGTGAAACTTAAGGATCCACATTTACGTAAAATTTTATAGAAAAAATGTGTACAGAAGAACCTTATAAAAAAACCGCTCATGGTTTCCAGAAATAAGGTCATTATGACAGGTTGGTTGTTGTAGATATTTTCTGGAATTTCGGACCGATTTTGACCCACCCCCAACCACCTATACATCAAAATTTGCAATTTTTTTAATGTTCCATCAACTCTAGTAGGAAAATGACATTTTTAAAAATTAAATATAAATTTATTTAATAGGCTTCTGAAAAAAAGATAATATCCGAGAGGCTTAAACATAGCTTCTCAGGTCTTCCAAAATGTTGAAGAGGTCCAAAGACATGAAGATTTACCATGTTCAATTGGCTCTACTGTAAAATCAACATGATTTTTCCATGGAATATTAATCTTATTCAATATTCATAGGTCTTCCAAATAAAGTGATACCACAAAAGGGTATCTGCCAACTCTCTTGCTGCCTAACAATTACAAAAATATTGAATGCTGCATACTTTTTTGCATCATATTGACACATGGCGCATCCTAAATACTATAATTGGAGACTCCGTATCATAACGTGTCCCTGAGGGAGTCCAACCCCGACTGGCCGCCTCCAAGGCCAGTGCCCACGTATTGCTAGGAAGTCACGTCATCACCCCCGCCACTTGTAAACCCACTGAGAAGCAGCTGCAGGCATGCAAGAGTTTGCCTCTAAGCAAGCGGCGGATATTACCCGCAACGCCGCCAAGAAATGGCAGCAGCAGCAGCGCTGCCCAGACCAAACCAGAAGGGGTGGTGGCCAAAGATTACCCAAGTGAAAGAGGCCCACAGGAACCCTNAGGTGCAGCAGCCGAAGATTACCGAAAACAAACGAGGCACGCAGGAACCCTCCAGCCGAGGAATATCTAACGCTGTGTGGCTGGCAGAAATGCCAGTTGTACACGTAGCTCGCCTCAGCACCAGTCGTGCTAAGGCTCTCTACTGCACAGCAACAGTCCTCCTGAGGATTCTCCAAGACCTACCAGTCTTCTTCAAGTTCTTCAGCCGATGACACCTTTCCCACCACAGCAGCCGAAGAGTTGTCGCTACCCCCTGACACTTGCCGTCAAGAGTCACCACATCCGCCCCACCACACATGGTGCCCCGAATCCTTTCAGGACTACAAGCCACAATTAGGGTCCAGTTGTTTCACAACTACTAAATTGTTAGCTCTCGTCCATTCAAGCCAGGCTCCTCAAGCCGACAGGCACCTTCACCTGTCTTGCTTTTGTACAAAGTCAGTTGAACACCTAGTGTGTGTAGAGGTAGGAGGTAGTACAGGTCACAGTGTTTTTATTCTCAAGGGAATAAAACACACAGTCTAGCTAACTTCTGTCTTTCCTTGCTTTGTAGTGATCGTATGCCTTTTCCCCAATCTGGCAAGGGTCATCTTCTAAGGGAGCGGCAGGAAAATGCAAATTGGCAACAGTGTCCGACAAAGTAGTACTGCGAGCAGCCCCTAACCAGGACTGCACGTACGTCACACACCGAACAAGTTCGACGACCACCCATACTGTGGACCCCGTACGTAAAGGTACCTGGTGCGCAAGTACAGCAGAGCCCCAACCACTAGAAAGACACACGACTAAGCATCTGGGCCAACTAAGTCAGCTAACACATTCCCTCCAGAGTGTATAAACTCGCCGGAAGGGGGGTGCCAACCAAGCCTGATGGAGCTTGACCCAGGTACTTCTGGAGTACACTTTGGCTAAGCGTTTGTTGCCTGCCACACTCTACAGGATGAACGTAAGCACCTTTACTGCACATGATGTTCGCTCACCAACAAGGGAGCAGAAGGAATACCCAGAGGACAGCTGCTATCCTTGCATCTAACAATCCCCTATAATCAACTACATCAGCCCTCAGCTGTAAGTCCCCACGGGAGAGAGCACAAGCTGCCCGACAATTAGTGGAGCTTCACTCTGCTACCCTCTCTGCCCACCTATTTGGCCTCCCGGTTAGAGTTCCCGGAGCTGCTAATTCCGTCGAACTACTTCGCTAGTGGTACACTCTCCCCTTGGGTGTGGTCACGTTCGACAGAGAGGATACTAGTGAGTCACCAGCACCAGCCGACCCCGTGCCAGCTAGTAAGCTGGCACCCTGGTCACCTACAGGCGCCAGCCTGCCAAGCTGTCCGCTCCAGTCGGAGTCGAAGTCATCCAGCCAGAGCCAGTGACAGCCAATTGGAAGTGACGCCAGTTGTAAGCTAGTCCAACCTGCGTCTCCTGTGTGTCCAACGCCTGGAGGCATCACCTCGCCCTCATGAATTTTATTCCAAGTAGGCGGCTAGCATGTCCTACATTATATAAGGGTCCAGCGCAAGGCCAATGGGTCATACTACAGATTCATCCACAGTAGTGTCTGCCCTCAACATGCGCAATTGTCCTGGCGCAAGATTAAAAAACACCTTGCTCTTGACGTGACGTCCCTCTCACTAAGCCGTCACGTATCAATATTTACAAACTAATCTTAAGTTTCATTGTTTATACTGCACACAAACATGACTTTCTGAAACCAAGGCAACCAAAAGTCTGGTTTCAACTGATGGTTGAAAGCACTGAACATCTGTCTGTTATGTCTGAGGAACCCTAGGGATGAACCCAGTAAAAGGTTTCACAGGAGAGGGAAGGGGGGATGGAAGAAGAAAACTGAAAATGAGACAGTAAGAATATATCTGCCTATTGTCAAGTGTGATGGAGAGNCAGCCCCTAACCAGGACTGCACGTACGTCACACACCGAACAAGTTCGACGACCACCCATACTGTGGACCCCGTACAAAAAGGTACCTGGTGCGCAAGTACAGCAGAGTCCCAACCACTAGAAAGACACACGACTAAGCATCTGGGCCAACTAAGTCAGCTAACTCATTCCCTCCAGAGTGTATAAACTCGCCGGAGGGGGTGCCAACCAAGCCTGACGGAGCTTGACCCAGGTACTTCTGGAGTACACTTTGGCTAAGCGTTTGTTGCCTGCCACACTCTACAGGATGAACGTAAGCACCTTTACTGCACATGATGTTCGCTCACCAACAAGGGAGCAGGAGGAATACCCAGAGGACAGCTGCTATCCTTGCATCTAACCATCCCCTAATCAACTACACCAGCCCTCAGCTGTAAGTCCCCACGGGAGAGAGCACAAGCTGCCCGACAATTAGTGGAGCCTCACTCTGCTACCCTTTCTACCCACCTATTTGGCCTCCCAGTTAGAGTTCCCGGAGCTGCTAATTCCGTCGAACTACTTCGCTAGTGGTACACTCTCCCTTTGGGTGTGGTCACGTTCGACAGAGATGATACTAGTGAGTCACCAGCACCAGCCGACCCCGTGCCAGCTAGTAAGCTGGCACCCTGGTCACCTACAGGCGCCAGCCTGCCAAGCTGTCCTCTCCAGCCGGAGTCGAAGTCATCCAGCCAGAGCCAGTGACAGCCAATTGGAAGTGACGCCAGTTGTAAGCTAGTCCAAACCTGTGTCTCCTGTGTGTCCAACGCCTGGAGGCATCACCTCGCCCTCATAAATTTTATTCCAAGTAGGCGGCTAGCATGTCCTACATTATATAAGGGTCCAGCGCGAGGCCAATGGGTCATACTACAGATTCATCCACAGTAGAGTCTGCCCTCAACATGCGCAATTGTCCTGGCGCAAGATTAAAAACACCTCGCTCTTGACGTGACGTCCCTCTCATTAAGCCATCACGTATCAATATTTACAAACTAATCTTAAGTTTCATTGTTTATACTGCACACAAACATGACTTTCTGAAACCAAGGCAACCAAAAGTCTGATTTCAACTGATGGTATGAAAGCACTGAACATCTGTCCGTTATGTCTGAGGAACCCTAGGGATGAACCCAGTAAAAGGTTTCACAGGAGAGAGAAGGGGGGATGGAAGAAGAAAACTGAAAATGAGACAGTAAGAATATATCTGCCTATTGTCAAGTGTGATGGAGAGNGAAGGGGGGATGGAAGAAGAAAACTGAAAATGAGACAGTAAGAATATATCTGCCTATTGTCAAGTGTGATGGAGAGGTGGAGGAAGCCACAATGGGAGGAAGAGAAATGCAGTGGTTTCACAGTCTAGAGTTGTATTTGAAAGTCAATTTGTAGACTTCCACACTACTGACAGACGTAGGGAGAGCACAATGGTAGGACTACAGTGGGTAGATATGAGCTGGTCTGGCCTGTACTGCGCTCACAAAGAGAAACGCAACGTGTGGCAACCAAAAAAAGTGTAAACATTTATTTTTCGTTAGATTTCCCTTAAATTTTCAACTTTTTTCACCCAAATCTTTTATGTTTTTTTCAAAAACAAATTGTTACATAAAGCTGGTTACTTTAAATGGGGTTGATAGAGGTTTTACTATACGTTATTATTGGAACATTTTGTAATAATTTCATTAAACTAAATTTAATTTATTTTCATTAATTTTAATTAGCACATATTTTTGTGAAGACATTCAAAAATATTTAACAATAAGGCTGAAAGGGCAACCTTAAGAGAGCACACTTGTTATGTTATGTAATGCACACTGCCCAAAAACACTTTCTAGAATTTGAGTTTTCCACGATTTTTACACCACCCACATACCAGACAGCTTCTGGTCATTTGTACATTATATTATTTTAATTAGGACACTAAAACAAGCTGTCCCTTATAATCAGTTGTTAAATCCCCACAGAATCGCCCCATCTTCGTCTTCGACAGGCTTTCAATTTTTGTTCATACGAATAGTGAATTTTGTACATAGTCTATTAGTGGTTTCTTCACACTTTTTGAATTGAACCTTTAACGAAACAATCTTGTTTGGTTCATTCCTAAATATGCCATGTATCACAAGCATTTTATACTTGAGCAAGATGCTTTTATGTTAACAGAAGTACTCACAGTCTAGCACTTGTTAACAGCCACAAACAACGAAGATATATTTTTCACGCGGATGCAAAGTAATTACATTTTGCTGGCTGGACCAGCTTGGTTAAGCTGCGAGTTGTACGGCGNATATTTTTCACGCGGATGCAAAGTAATTACATTTTGCTGGCTGGACCAGCTTGGTTAAGCTGCGAGTTGTACGGCACTAATACGATGGAGGGACGCTGTTGGTAGCGAACATAGCTTCCTGGTGGCAAACTACGATGTGGCGGGGAAATTGAAATTCTGTAGGTATAACTTTTGAGTATGGTTTTGGAGGTATGATTATCTTATATTGAGGTTCAGGGGCTGCCTGGGTTTTATTATGAAATGATGAGACAATTCCAAACGTCTGAATTCTCAGCTATTACTTCAAGGTGGTAGCGCTCTCAACTCTGGTACTGTAACAGGAGTCAAAATATTTGTTGTGTGATGCTGCATGTGCTGCAGCTGGTTTGTCTTTTACGTTGTGTATGTGACCAGCTATGGCTTGTTTACTGTCTCCTCTATGGCCATTCACTCTCCGCCTAAGCGTGTTGGTTTGGTGGCGAGACAGATGTGTTCTGCATTACAGTGTTGGCACTAGAGGTCTGCAAGTATTCAGAAGATCGAGCTCGAGCCAAATACTTGCAGCTCGAGCTCGGCACAAATACTTTTCCAGCTCAAAAAATTTGAGATTGTACATCGAAAACTCTGTCCTTACAAAAATAACTACCTCCTGTATAGCTCTCCCCTTTCCACAAAAATAAAGGAAAAAAATTCTGGAATGCATGCCATACATGAAAAAAAAATTAAGGAGTGATAGTATTAAACTGTCCTCTCCCTTCTCTGTCTTTATAACTCAGTCCGCCGCTGTATGCAACACTGCTAGCCTATCCATACATTTTGCCACGCCTTCTTTGTTTCCCTGTAAGGGAGAGAATAGCCTAGTCAAGGGTGCTGGAAAAGGGAAGAAGGGATGGTTTTTTTTTTTAGAGGTGTAGCTTTCCAACACAGCAAAAAAAAAAAAACAAGCAGTTCACTGCATAAAAGAAGCAAAAAGAAAAAGGAAGCAGGTCACCCACTGGAGTTGTTGACATTCTTTTAATGATCATAGGTTTAAAGTCAGGGCTTTTAGCACTGCAAGTTATTTAGTTACAGTATTTCCCAAACATATCACAATCACCACCTATTAATATAAAAAAAAAAGAATAATTTGTTACATATTTACTAACCTTAAATATTTAACACAAGTTTATCTGTATACATTAAATCTTATCTTCACACTTTGTTATTTTTCTATTCTTCGGTAGGTTAAATAAAACATTTAATGAATTTTATCTGCATTGGATGAATGAAGTTGCAAGCAAAATGCAAGTATTCAAAATGGAACTGAATACTGGAACCGATATTTGAATTGTAGAATCAGTACCGGAACCGATATTTTTTGTTATTCGACCCATTCCTAGTTATAGAAGCTGATTAAAAGCAAAATTAGCATAAAACTGGACTGCAAATAAACCTAAGATGCAGCGCCTGATGGGACTGTTCGTTAATGATTGCTAGAAAAGAAGACTACATTCATTTACTAAACAAATTTTTGACAGGCAGAAGTCTAAGGGTTAAAATTATTCCTCAGAACTGTATATATGAACACAAATTACCATCAAAATTTGCATAAAAACGTGGTTGCAAATCAATTAAAAATGAAGTTTTTTTTAGAAAAAAAATAAATATTTTTTATAAGGGCATTTGTTGTTCGCGATGCACAAAATTTGCTTTAGTCATTGGAAATTACAAAATAAGTGCTTCGCAAAAACACAAAATAATTGTGCAAGATTCACATGTGAAGAAGGAAAAACCCATGTAGTTGCAAAAGTGTGGGTTGAATCGATCGCTAGTTGAATCGATCGCTAGTTGGAACGACATTTGATAGTATCGAATGAGTTGGAGACATTTGGGTGGCTCTTAACGAGGTCTTGAGAGCTGACGAGGGTGAAATGAGGTGAGAATGGAGCAGGCCGGAATAAAAGGGCAGGGGAAACTAGAAATCCCAGTGTAAACCTGCCAACCAGCAGCATCGTTTGGCATGATTTCCACTTCCGAAAATCCAGGAGTGACCTGGCCAGGGGTTGAACACAGTTCGCCTTGATGGGCGGCAAGCAGTCTAACTGTGCCGCCACCGCAGGCCCTAGTATTGAATGAGACTTAAAAAAATTAGTAATGAGTTGTTTATGTTATAAGAAAATGTGTTGCTTTAAACTTGATGTTTAGGGTTTTGATATCATAATATAAGTTGCTAAGGGAGAATTTTGTTTGTCAAAACATTAACGATTCAGTGCGCAAGTATTACCATACCAATATAAAACACACATATATATATGTCTAGCACACACGCATGCATGCACACACACACTGAGGTGACAAAAATCATGGGATAGCAATATTCAAATATACAGGGGGCAGTAGTATCGTGTACAAAATGTATAAGTGGGCAGTGCACTGGTTGGCGTTTCTTTTGTAGTCAAGTGATTCATGTGAAAAGGTTTCCGACGTGATTATGGCCGCCCAACGGGAATTAACAGACTTTGAACGCAGAATGGTAGTTGGAGCTCGACACATGGGACATTCCATTTCGAAAATGGTTAGGGAATTCAACATTCCGAGATGCACAGTGTCAAGAGTGTGCCGAGAATACCTCATTTCAGACATAACCTCCCACCATGGACAACGCAGTGGCCTGCACTTAATGACCGAGACCATGGACGTGTGCGCAGAATAGTCAGTGTTAACAGTCAAGCAACACTGCGTGAAATAACAGCAGGAATCAATGTGGGACATACGACGGACGTGTCCGTCAGGATAGTGCGGCGAACTTTGGCTGTACTGGGCTATGCCAGCAGAAGACAGACTCAAGTGGCTTTACTAACAGCACGACATTGCCTGCAGCGCCTCTCCTTGGCTCGTGACCATATCGGTTGGACCTTAGACGACTGGAAAACCGTAGCTTGGTCAGATGAGTCCCGATTTCAGTTGGTAAGAGCTGATGGTAGGGTTCGAGTGTGGCGCAGACCCCACAAATCCATGGACCAAAGTTGTCAACAAGGTACTGTGCATGCTGGTGGTGGTTCCATAATGGTGTGGGCTGTTTTTACATGGAATGGACTGGGTCCTCTGGTCCAACTGAACCAATCATTGACTGGAAAGGGTTATGTTCAGCTACTTAGAGACCACTTGCAGCCATTCATGTACCCAAACAACGATGGAAATTTTATGGATGACAATGCACCATGTCACCTGGCCACAACTGTTCGCAATTGGTTTGAAGAACATTCTCGACAATTCCAGCGAATGATTTGGCCACTAAGAACGCCCGACATGAATCCCATCAAACATTTATGGGACATAATCGAGAAGTCAGTTCGTGCACAATCTCCTGCACTGGCAACTCTTTCGCAATTATGGACATCTATAGAGGCAGCATGGCTCAATATTTCTGCCTGGGACTTCCAACGACTTGTTGAGTCCATGCCACGTCAAGTTGCTGCACTTCGCCGGGCAAAAGGAGGTCCGACACGATATTAGGAGGTATCCCATGACTTTTGTTGCCTCAGTGTATGTATATATATGTATAGTTTGCTGGCATTGGAACTTGTGTACAGTGAGCGGTTAGCCTCCCACCAAGGCGAAACGGGTTCAATTCCCGGCTGAGTCACTTCCAGATTTTTTCTTGTGGGAATTGTGCCGGATAATGGCGCTTGTCAGCAGGTTTTATTGGGGATCTCCCATTTCCCTCGCCCTTTCATTCCACACTCCTCCACTCACCTCAGTCACCCTCATAGGCTCTCAATACCTCGCTATTAAGAGCCGCCCAAATCTGTTCACTCACTCACTCACCCAACAGTACGGTATGTGAACATGAACGATTGGTGCTGTGCATATGAGCATTTCGCTAATGTCAATTGGAAACGTGCAGAAAACAGAAATATACAATGATTAATAAGTTATTTAAACACAACTGGCTTTTATAACCGAAAACGTGAATAAAATTCAAAGTTATTTGGTGGAATCTTTTTTATGCTGTT
Organism: Clitarchus hookeri; assembly: GCA_002778355.1. Lineage (NCBI taxonomy): Eukaryota > Metazoa > Arthropoda > Insecta > Phasmatodea > Phasmatidae > Clitarchus > Clitarchus hookeri. Next base: position 405,626 of record NQII01001782.1, read on the forward strand.
ATAACCTACAAATTACTTACACAAAGCAATTTAACTAGTTTTCATAAATTACAGAGTAATTTTTTGCAGTAAAGTTGTTGGGCTGATGCAAAATGTGGCATTCTCCAAAAATTTTTTTGTTGTCACTTGTGAACTAGTCCTTTTTATGGTTGCATTTTTAAAAGTAGATTCTGGCTGTATTTTTTGTTATTGAACTAGCAAATGTCAGGTAATAAAATGTCATATTTACATAAAATCAAGCACTTTAATATTATTATATTAATTTTAATTATATTAAAAAAAATCACAGAAATTTTAGAAAAAGTAGAGAAAACATATTGAAACAATTTCAGAAAACTGTAGAAATCATTGAAAAATTTTCACATAAAACAGGCAAGTCTATTTATTCAAAAGCCAAACAATATTTTAAAAGATAGACATGTTCTGTTTTAGAAATTATTCCTTAGAACTGCAGATACATGTACACAAATTACCTTCAAAACAATATTACATCCTATATTCTAAAGCACATTATTTGTCTGCAATAAAAGAGCTTGGGAACTTTTCAGTAAGCTCTCTCAGGCTCGGCTCGAACTAAAATTCCCGCGCTCGCAGACCTCTAGTTGGCAATGTAACTGATGAATCAGATTTTCTGTGGCATAGTTATAGTTGCCTTGGATGGAGTATGTATGACTAGTAAGTTTGCTATTGAAAGAAGTTGAGGATTAGTGGATGGCAAAGGAGCCACAATGTGGACTACTGCAGGGGTGGGATCCTCTGGAGGCAACAGTCTGGTTGTCATCACAAATGCCTGGACTGTTGCCCCCCCCAGAGAATAACACCCCTGCAATAGCCCACAGTGTGACTCATACCACCCACCAACCCTCAACTTAGTGTGTGTGTATGTGAGGCAGCTGCTTACAATGCTGATTTCGTTACACAACAGGAATACAATAACTAGACTTGTAAATTATTAGGGTTGTGTGAATATTCGGCATACGGAAACAAAAACGAAAAATGACAACTTTCATTTATTTTTTTGTGTAAGAATGAGTAAGTGAATGAGTGAAGAGATTTGGGTGGCTCTTAACATTGAGGTCTCGGGAGCCGATGAGGTGATGTGAGGTTAGTATGGAGCAGCACCAGAATGAAAGGGTGTGGGAAACTGGAGATCCAAGAAAACCTGCCAACCAGCGGCATCGTCCGGCAAGATTCCCACATGGGAAAATCTGGGAGCAAACCCACCAGGAATCAAACCCGATTTGCATAGTTGGGAGGCAATAGTCTAACCACTATACCACCGCTGCCCCTTTTTGTAAGAAATTTGGTTGCAGAAAGTTTTGGGGAAACTAAATGTCTTGATTTAGATGAATGTTCGGGTGGTTAATGAATGTTCGTTAAGTGCACCAGATAAAGAAATTTTGTCTGTACATCATCTTGTTAGTTCTTATTATTTCATAACTAAAATAACTACATAAAACTGAAATTTAAATTTAGAAAAGAACCACTGTTGTGAATACACCATTTCCTTCTTTTTTTTTTTAGTAGTTTATACAACAAATTTGTCATAACGAATAACTTGCTAAAATGTTATGAAATTCATTAAACTTCCATTAATACTGTGCTCTTATGAATTTATTTTTACTTTCCCTTCAGTTTCACAACATATGAAATTAATTTTGCAAGAAAAAGTTGCATTCTGACAACTCTATAAATGATTCTAATTTTATGTATAATGTGAGGAAATTTTACTTTAAATAGTATATTATACAAAATCCCAATTTGACCACCTGCCAAGCATGCAAAATATCATTCTTATGTTTCGGGGCTAACATCAACGTCAATTCACAAAAATTTTGAATTAACAGAGTGTGAATAAAATTTTACTATACTTTCATTATTTAGTGTAAAACAAAGTCATTGTATGTACTCTGTAATGAGATGCAACACGTGATGCTTCCTATCAACTATTTTTTTTGACTTCGCATCATCACATGCATGCCACGTGCCTCGAGGGAGATCAAACCCCAACTCAGAGCCTCCCAGGACAGCACAAACATAGTAAAAGGAAGTCACGTCATCACCTTCGCCGTTTGCTAACCAGACGAGAAGAAACCGCCAGTATGCAAGAGTTTGCCCCTAAGCGAGCGGCGGATACTGCCTGCACAGTAGCTAAACCGCCCTGCAGAGAAGGGTTTTAAGTGCAGACACATTCTCCGTGATGACACTCAAGTCAATGCAACGAGATAGGTGTCTTAAAGGAAGCTGAAAGGGGCCTGAAGTAATGCCTCCACATGTACGTTAACAAGAAATTGCTTGTTTTTGTAACTGTCCACCAGCAATTTCCAAGCAACCTCGAAATTAGCCTCACACATGGGTAAGGACTGGATCATACCAAGAGGCTCCCCAATAAGTGCACCCTTCAAATAAGCTAGTTTCTCAACAGGAGACACATAACTGTTATGCGACACCACAGTGGGAAACAAGGTAGAAATATTAGGCCATTGCCTGGGGGTCACCATCAAAATTAAGCAAAATGATTTTGGGTAGAGCTACCCTTGAACTGTGTGCCTTGGTACTGGCAGTGACTTAAACCTGGCATGCTCAGCAACATTTAACTCTGGCAACTTATCGGTTAATAATTGTACAGCGATAAAATCAACATAATTCTCGCGGACTTTAAGCAAGTCCCGGTTGGTATCAAAAAACAAATTCCGTTTGGCTGGCTCACTCATAACAACCTGAGCAAGATCATGGGTGCGCTTGAGGAGACTTTCTGCCAAACTAAGACCTAAAAGTACTGCCTGTGCCTCAGACATCTTGTGGCTACAAGAATTCAACACCTCAAAAACAAGGATCAAATGAGAAAAGGAAATGAGAAAAAGAAATGACGACGGCAATCAAATAACTGTACTAACTTAAAACCAAACAATGAAAACCGTACTTAGTAAGAAACAAAACATGATTGCAAATGCTGTCAACACAGCTTCCACAAAACAGCAGAGAACAAAGCCCTACGGCACTAACTGGAAATGCTGAAAAACTTTAAAAATGAATACATGCATGAAATTCCAAGCACGCTCAATATCGTTTACGCGGAGAACGGTTCACAGTAATGACCAGGTCAAGTGAACAACCTCCAAAAATGTGTGGCATAAAATTATAATTTTTTCTTTTGGCTAGTTGCATTTGCTTCTCAAAATGAGTGGCAAATGCCACATTTTGTGAAAGAGAGGCAATCACAAACAAGAAGCAGGAACAAAGAACCCAAGCGCCGACACGACGAGAGAGTACAGAGGAGGGGAGGGAAAGAGGAGGGAGAGAGGAGGGAAAGAGGAGGGAAAGAG
>NQII01001782.1:409268-422561 GCA_002778355.1 Clitarchus hookeri
GTGGAGAGGGGATAAGGGGTAGGGGGTAGAGAGAATAGAGGAAAGAGAAAGGAGAGAGGAAAGAGAGAGCAGGAAATAAAAAAATAAAATCCAGGTACTTTTACTGTTCACTTTGTCCATGGCATCCACAAGGTCTCTTCTTGAAGACGAAAACTTGTTTTGTACTCTAAACGCACACAAACCAAGAACATTATAGCACGCACGTGTTTTACCGCCAACACAATGAGTAATACAACGCAAACACACATTAAAACGACGCCGCCGAAAAACATCCGGCCCCGGAGGACCAAAAATGTTGTGGCAAATCTTACACTACTAAAATTAAATTGCCACTAAAGGACTGCAAAACAAATTTCAACGAGAAAAACAAATAACTGGCGGCAGTTGCACACGACTCAACTTACTGCCATGATGTCCAACACTAAACGGCTCTTTTTTTCCTGTAGCTCAGGACCACCAACCCCTGAGACAGCGTTGACTATTGATGAACGTGCAACAAGTCTGGCACGTGGGAAATTAAAAATGGGTCCCGCACAAGTATTAAGAGGCCGGTAAAAGAAACTACACAAAGTTCTGCCATAAAATAACTACTGATCTAAAATTCTAACCAATTCATATTTACAAGGTCACAAGTACAAACATACCGCCCACCTTGAAATGCCGAAATTTCAATAAACTTAGCATTGTTCGGGTAATGGGCACAATTTAACAATTGGATGCTATAAGACTCTATTGGCAGTGTGCACTGTACCAGACTCGCACAACATCATCCCTTCCTGGATGAATCTCTCTCACACGTGCAAGATGCCACTGCAGAGTGCGAATAGCAGGGTGCTGGTTCCTTTCATGATAGTGTCCAATGATGAGGTCGGTTCACACATGGGTCTTGGGGAGCAGCACTGAATGCTTGTGATTGAAGGGGAGGTCAAAGTGTTAAATGCGCCACAACACTACTGCTACATTAAAACCATAAAAAGTGGTAGTAAATATTAAGTGCAGGGTGGGTGTATATAAAGACACCATGTAACAGCAGTGTCTCATATGGTAACTTGTGATATTTTGGCCTTTGGCTACTATATTGTCCTGTTCAGGGCTGTTTAGTGCAATAGGTAAAGTTGGGACAATTACTAAGGTAGGCTAGTTGGAATGTTTGCAATGCCCTGATGGGAAATTTATGTTAAACAGGAAAATAAATGGCAGTAGACCAGTGCTCTTTTTCTGTTTGGCAAAAATGATGGCAACATTGAAAAAAAAAATTTTCAGAGGAGCTGCTTCTTTATTATGTACTGACATCATAAATACTTATGGTAAACTGGATGGTTGGCAACTACAAAATTGCTTAAAACTGATCACTTTTAAAGAGATTTTGCCAGAATATAAGTATGGCTTTGAAAATGGGCTGAATGCTCTACACTTGTTTACATCATAACCAGGTGTTACTGTACTGTTGGCATGATACATGCACAGGAACACATGTACACAATTGAATAATTGTGCTCAACATAATCTAGAATAGAAAAGCCACACACTGAATATACTCAACTCTGTAAAACACTTTACGAGCATAATGGAGAAAGATCTACAAATGCTCTTCACATATGTTATATACTAACCTTGTTGCTGTTGATGTTGCTGATAAGCAAAGTTATGCAGATGTTGCTGCTGGGCAGCCAGCTGCTGCAAAATGTGTTGCTGCTGCTGTTGCTGTTGACTGTAGTAGTTAACGTCCTGTATTTGGTGCTGCTGAGAGGTCAGTCGCTGAATGTCGCTCTGAATATCATGCAGGCTGGAGTTCATCCTATTCCAAAACATGCAACTCATGAATTGGAACCATATATTTACATGCATGAATATCACCCCAAAATTCTAAAAGCAGATAATTAAGGTACTGGTGATATACCTATAAGGATTAGAGTGGAATGCAAAAAAGCGAGTTTACGACTCATTAGCAAAAAAGTACATCAAAATAACACAATTCTTAATACTCTGCGATAGATATATTAAATCTTATCAAGGGAAACTTCAGAGAAAGTACTTGCTATGCATTATAACAAAAAACAAATCTAAAAAAAAAGGTAAAAACAATGATACAGTCCGCGAAACAGCCAAAATCACACTATTTATGGATGATAGAAGGGGCTGGGAGGAAAAATAGTGGTCATTGACATAATATATATTAGAATATTGGGAAGGGCAAGTTTGAGTCTGTAGGGCTATAGTTCTTCTGTTGGGGAGTGCTTATGCATCTTCACTAATGGGTATCTTGCACTTCAGACAGTATTCTGTCAGGCACAGAACTTGACCCCAAGTTTGATATCCATTTTGCAAAGCAGGAGTGACCACAAGCAGCCACAATGGGATGACTCCAGAAAGTGGCTTCTGTGGTGATGCAGGCCTGGGCATGCTTCTAGCTTCATTACACCATAACAGGAATTTGGTCAATACAGGCAAGGCTCTACACCTCCCCATACTTGAATCACCAACTTCGTGAGGGTGTACCCTCTTTAGATAGAGAGGATATATATATTCCAAACAAATTTTTTTTGATACAAAATATTTTTTCCATATTAGAAGATCAAATATTTTGCATTTCCTACAGCTTGACAGCATGTTATGGATTATCTTGATTATGTGAGGAAATAAATGCTTAAGTGTGCAGGAGAATTTTGACTGGAACAGTAACTTTTGCTAAACATCTAACACCATCACCTATATTTTCAACAGTGCATCACAATACAAGTATAAGTTGGTTTTAATTAGCACAAGTTATAGTGAACATAACCACAATAAATTCCTAAGAGACAATGAGTCTTATATTAAAATTATTTGTGTGAAGGCATGTACATGAATTTAGAACTCAAAAACCTTAAGTGATTTAGTCATATAAAATTTGCTCAATTATTGTACTGTAAGGATGTGGAATTCAATGAAATGTATTTCATTCATAAGTACAATTAATTTAAGTATTAATTTATATCTTTCAATTTATTAAATAAATTATATTAATTGTATAAGCTGTATTAACGTAGAAGATATAACTACTAAATATTGATCAGTTGCAGATGTGATTGAAATTCATATTACCACATTTACTTAATTCAAAGTAGTCCTATTTTTTCCAAAAATATTTTAGAAAAACAGGGGTTAAGCTTAGAATTAAGTATAACCAATTTTTTGACCCAAAAAATAATTTTAGTGCAACGGTGCTATTTTTTTAATACAGTAGATTCTCGAAATATTGTTTTTCAGTGAACCAACAAAAAAATTGAGACGTGTGGGAAAACAATGGATGGAGACTTGGATTTTAGACCTAAGAAAAATATATAACCTTAAATTGCATGTTCCTTTGAACCAACAACATAACGATGTCATGAAAACCAACTGAAGGTCAATATTTACTTTAAATTAAAAACTTTAATTTTTGAAATTAGGCAAAATTTTATTTTTATTTATTTTTATTTTTTTGTCAAGCATGTCTTCTTCTGCAGAGCCATGCTCAATCCAGTGGTTAAAATTGCTGCAACTGATTTATTTGCGACAATTTTTGCCCACAGTTACTTCCAAAGGTGTTTTTAAACCCATATGATACTAACAAAACCCGCAACTACATAATAGTTCCTGATAATAATCACACCCATTCAAAATTTGCATAGCAAATTCAGTTTACAATAACAACATCATAGATTGTTCGATACAATGTCTGAGACTGTGAGATTCATTATCATTGTCGCCAACCTACCAGGGCAGTAAGTAAAAAAGCAGTAGAGAGAACACAAAATGCTGCGAGATGTAAACAATACTATCGATAACACCAGTTGTTGATTATCCAGGTTGTTTTTCACTCACATAGTGTTAAAAAACAATTGATACCCGCAGTGTTTGGTGAGATGTACCATCTGTTTTGAATAAATGTTACGAGAAAACCAACTATCGATTATTGAATGCGGTCAGTAGGAAGGAATTTTGACGTAACCAAAATAAATAAATAAATAAATAAATAAATAAATGGAAGTATGGTAAAATATAAAAAAGGGATCGAATAATCAAAAATTTATTGTAATTATTTGTAGTTGTTATGGTTGTGCCATTCATAGTATACATCTTAAAAAATTAAAACATTAATTTTTCAATTTTTTAAATAAGGTACAGTAGACTCGCGATTATCAGAGCCCCGGTCAACCGAGCCTCCGGGTTAACCGAGCTGGTCATTGGAAGATAAAAAATATAAATAAAGCTCTTAAAAGCAGGACAATTAAGGTGAGAAGCGATGTTTCTTCATTTGACGTGCAAGGTTGAGGAGTCCGCTATTGCTAGGTCGAGCATTAGATGTCTCCTCTACTGGTTGTTGTTAGGTCGAGCTGTCATTTCGCGCGAATATGCAGGCGACTAATTCTAGGAATTGCTGGCCCACCCGTCTCATCTCATCGTAGGGTTCACTCGGAACTCCTCGTATTGTCACAGTCACCTGACGCTCTCAGTTGTCTCTGCACTCGCGCTAAACGTGGTTGTGTTAGTGATTTTTATGTGCTTTTATTGATTTCTGTGTTTCATTATGAGTGGAAAAAGGAAGAGAGTTTTAGTTTCCATTGAAACAAAATGTAATGCATTAAAACTGTTAGACTGTGGCGAACCAATTAAAAAGGTGGCTGCCGAGTTAGGAGTTGGGGAAGTGACTGTTGGGGTCGGAGACGTAACCGGAAAGAAGTCGAAAACTTTGTCAACAAAAGTGTGAGTGGTGACAGTGGTTTGAGTCGAAAGACTTAGAAGAAGGGCGACGATGAGCAGACGTCTGAATCTGAAGCTCTTTTTTGTGGTTTTCACAGCTTCAAGGGATGGGTAGTCCTGTAAGTTTGCCAATGCTTCAAGCTAAGGCGCTCGAGTTCCACAGGAACTTTAAAGACGGCGATGAAAAATTCACTACAAGCGATGGTTGGCTGGACAGGTGGAAAAAGAAATGTGTCATAAGACAGCTGAACATTAGTGGGGAAAAACTGTCAGCTGACTCATCTGAAATTGCGAAACTCCAAAAAAAATGGAAGAAATCATTTTTGAGGAAGGATTAACCTCAGATCAAATCTTTAACTCAGATGAAACTGGTCTTAACTTTCGAATGCTACCTTCAAAAACCTTAGCAGCAAAATCTGAAAAAACTGCTCCCGGATTTAAAAAGAGTAAAGAGAGAGTCACAATTCTGGCTACCTGCAATTCTTCGGGTTCTTTGAAACTAAAGCCTCTGCTTATTGGAAAGTCTAAGAACCCAAGGGCCTTTAAAAATATAAAAGTCAATTGTCTGCCAACAATGTACCGCAACCAAAGAAATGCATGGATGGAAAGCAAGATTTTTAGTGACTGGTTTTTCAATGAATTTGTTCCTGTCACTGAAGCATTTTTGAAAAAAAAGAAGCTCCCCAGGAAAGCTATTTTATTACTAGACAATGCGCCATGTCACCCAGATGCCCAAGAGCTGTGCAGTGGTGATATTAAAACGATATTTCTACCCCCTAATGTGACATCGCTCATTCAACCTCTAGACCAAGGAGTTCTCGAAACGATGAAGAGAATTTACCGTCGAAGGCTTCTCCAGATGTTGATTGCAAAATTAGATGACGGAATGACTGTCAAGGAAGCCTTAAAGCAAGTCACAATGAAAGATGTAGCGTACTGGATTGCTTCAGCGTGGGAGGAAGTAAAACCTACCTCCATTCAAAAGTCCTGGAAAAATTTATTTGGCTTAGATGGACAACCCAAACAAGTGCCAGAACAGAAGAATGTGAACGAACTAGTTCAACTGGCCAATGAGCTACCTGTTGAAAATCAAATCAACAGCGAAGACATTCATGATTGGTGTAGTGCAGGTGTCCTGATGGAGATTACTGATGAGGAAATTATCGATATTGTTAACAATCCTAAACGCAGTGAGGAAGACAACAACACGGACGAGATAACTCCAAAAATATGACATTCCGATGGGTTGAAATCAATCAATGCTGCTCTTGCTTACCTAGAGCAACAAGAAGAGTGTAGGCCACATGACATACTGACTTTACAGCTTTGGCGTAACTTCGCATCATCCAAGAGAGGACAGACGTTAATTCAGAAAACATTCAAAGGCTTTTTTAAGTAATATGTAATGTCAAGTTTCCACTAACTTACAGGTCTGTAACTATGTTTATTTTACGTTTTCAATTACAATAAACAAGTTTTTGCATTCTTCACATTTTTTTTCCATTTTTTTACCACAATACAACCTAACCTCCACATTATAAGAGTTTTACCGTATTCGAGGTGATCTCGCTCCCAATTACCTCGGATGATTGGGAGTCTACTGTATTAATTAATCTTAGAACTCTTTCTTATCTGCGTATTTTCTGCTCGTATGATGTGCGCTAGTAGTGCTATCAGAATAGTCATTGTAATATTAAATTTTGTTCGTTCATGAATCAGCTGATACAGGATTTTGTAAATAGCATGTTTGGTTCGTACCTGTCAAGTTGTCACTCACTGACTCAAAATCTAGATGACTTATATGAGACAGACAATACAATTAATTCCAAAGGTTGTTGTTGTTATGATTTCCAGGGCCTAAGGAGGTTTGCATGCCAATTTGCATCATTTATTCTACACACAGATCTATTCTCCCCTCTACCATATACATACCTTCGTAAAACAAAATTGTCCTTACTACACAATGAAATTGACGCATTCTGCGTCCTTATATTTTATTTGTCAGAACACACGCTCTGGCGAAGCTCGCCGGCGGACGACCGCAATAAGGATTAAGGGTTTTGTGGACGTGCCGGCAGAGTGACGCCAGGAGCCTCGCAGCTGCAAAGGCGCGCTACCAAAGGTTTCTGCATGTGCAACTGTTCCTGCACATGCAGACGACATCCGGAGACAACGGAAGGCACCAGGGCGCGGACACAGCTGCATTTTTCAGCTGCCCAAGGGGCACCGAGATCCCACCACCAGATGCATCTATCCCGGGCTTGTAATGCAATAAACCATGAGAGCTTTTAGCGGACGTGCGTGCAGAACGGGACAATAAACTTCCAGGCCAGAACCAAGGGACGACGCCAGGCCGGCTGCGGACCACACGAGCAGCGGCCACGTGTTTTATGACCCGGAGGGACGACAAGCGCCCTGGACCACCCCCGGACCACGTGCAGAGATGGGGGAAGTTGAATGTGGTGATGGATGCTACAAAACCACAGGAAGGGGGGAGCAATGGGGCAGACAGTTGAGAGACGTCGAACCAGTGAGTCGGGGGACCTGAAGCGAGGCGTCCGGGTCCGACCCGGACGAAGCCAGTGCGATGATCGAGCAGTCAGTCAGTCAGTCGAGGATCGAGAATGCATCACGACGTCGACAGCAGCCGGCCGACGGAAACGGAAGAGGACGGAGCTAATCCGCGAGCAGACGTCGACCGCAGCCGGCCGTCGTCAGGCGCAGAGTTATGCGTGGACCCGGGAAGAAGGAACTTCGAAGCCAGGCGCCGAGACGCCCACCAAGTTCGAGAGCAGTTCCAAGCCGCCAGCCGAGGGAATACAGCGCTGCAGTGTCAGATAAGTAGTTCTACACCAAGTGCGAAGAATCTTCCCCCCCCCCCCCACCACGACGCCAGTCGCGGCGTCAAACCATACGTAGCCTACATAGGAAAAGGGAGGGAGTTTGTCTCTTGAGTTCATGTACCAGTTAACCTGTTCAAGCAACAATAAAACTCGATTATGTGAACTCACACAAAGCCAGTGTAATTTATTAGTAAATTGGACCTATAGACAACAGTGTCGACGTATTCCTACGCCCTATCACTGAGGGCTAGCATCATGTGCTGGCGCCTCACGCCGCAGAGCAGAATCAATACCTACTTCCAAACTTCAGCATTTGGCAGGTATCAATATTTTGTGCCCAACTGTGGGACCCGCTGAAGTCTGTATAGATGGAAGCAAGGACAAACTGAAGCACCCGGGAGTAAAGGGATCTCGCCCCGAGAGCTAGCACATTTATGACTTCGAGGGGGTCATAAAATAAAAATACAATTAACCCTCGTAGCGCCCAGTACCGACAATAGAACCGAGAAGGGAGCGGAGCGAGGCAATAAACCGGACGAGAAAAGGGCAGGCGCAGGCATGCGCGGAGTTAAGGAGGAAGGCGGAGAATAATAGAAACCCCCAGTGGGTTACTAGGTCACTAGGCTGTGAACGGTAACGAGCCAGCCAGGCTAAACATAGACGTCAGGGAGGCTATGATAGAACACCCTTTAGCGTCCAGCAATATTACCTTAAGTAGTCCCAATTAACGAGGGAGAAATTAGCGAACGGGAGCGGATGCCAGTAGCGGGCAGGAGGACGTATTAGCGAAGATAGGTCTCTTTCACTGGATGGTGAAAAAGACGTGGGTTCAGGCAGACAGGTAATTACCGTGCCGACGAACGACGAGAAAAACGAAGCATAAATTTTCGAACGGGAGCGGATGCCGGTAGCGGGCAGGAGGACGTATTAGCGAAGATAGGTCTCTTTCACTGGATAGTGAAAAGGACGTGGGTTCAGGCAGACAGGTAATTACCGTGCCGACGAACGACGAGAAAAACGAAGCATAAGTTAGCGAACGGGAGCGGAAACGTGGAGCGGATGCCAGTAGCGGGCAGGAGGACGTGTTAACGAAGATAGGTCTCTTTCACAGGATAGTGAAAAGGACGTGGGTTCAGGCGGACGGGTAAACTACAGCGCCGACAAACTACAGTAACCGGAGCGCCGGTGAAAGTTCAAATAGGGAAAATGTAAGTACTAATTCCCTGGATGGGGAATAGTGACATTTACCCAACATGTATACCAGTATTTCCGCCCGCCATAAGACCACTCGGATGAGCGGCAGAGAAAGGGCAGGAAAATAGTTCACTGTATGGTACAGAGACTGCTAGATAAGGGTAAAAGCAAGCTGCCAAATAAACCCAGTAAGATCACGCAGTCGGTGCCCGAAGATAAACAAACCCGGNCAGTGCAGATGTCCAGATGGAGATTACCGATGAGGAAATTATTGATATGGTTAACAATCCTAAACACAGTGAAGACGACGACATGGACGAGATAACTCCAAAGATATCACATTCCGATGGGTTGAAATCGATCAACGCTGCTCTTGCTTACATAGAGCAACAAGAAGGGTGTAGGCCACATGACATACTGACTTTTCAGTGTTGTCGTAACATCGCATCATTCAAGAGAGGACAGAGGTTAACTCGGAAAACAAGCAAAGACTTTTTTAAGTAATATGTAANCGTAACATCGCATCATTCAAGAGAGGACAGAGGTTAACTCGGAAAACAAGCAAAGACTTTTTTAAGTAATATGTAATCTCATGTCTCCACTAACTTACAGGTCTGTAACTAACTACATGTTTATTTTACGTTTTAAATTACAATAAACAAGTTTTTACATTCTTCACATGTTTTTCATGTTATCACAATAACACCTAACCTCCGTATTATCCGAGTTTTACAGTATCCAAGGTGATATCAGTCCCAATTACCTCGGATAATCGGGAGTCTACTGTACTAAATTTTCAAAAATTCTGTAGTCCAAAATAAAATGATTCAAAAAGGTGTACATACTACGTGAAATTGATTATAGAAGTTACTTCTACAGACGGAATCATACGTAGGACATAAAATATGGTTTTTCGAAAGAAAAAAAAATCACCCCATATTGCATGCATGCTACGTAACATGAAATACATCCTCCAGGAAACCATGGAAATTTCTGAGGTAGCCGATCAGGCAGATGTGTTTTTGTGGAAACAGGATATAGGGTGATGTGCTCTACCTTTACCTGTAATGAAGAGCTCAGATATTTACTTTAAGAGAAAATAATTTAAAAAAGGGTCATGAAAATTTGAATAGAAACTTGTGTGATGTATTTAATAACACCTATTATTCAGTTTTGTTTTGTAGGACAATAATGTAGAACCTTTAATAAACTGGCTACCAGACATTTGGCAACATAGATGATAACCAGGAATTGCGAAACAGTGTTAGAAAATTAATATCTGCCACCACTGACAGTTGAATGTGTGTAAGGAAACTTTATCTTGGGATAGTATTACAAGAAACCNAAAATTAATATCTGCCACCACTGACAGTTGAATGTGTGTAAGGAAACTTTATCTTGGGATAGTATTACAAGAAACTGGTTGTTTAACCAAGTGTAGGCCTATGTTATTCTTAAGATGATTACAATACAAAGTGATCACAGGAAACATTGCACAGTGGGGGAGAAAAAACAATTCAAGAAAAAAATTTGTAGCAGAGCGAAGACAAATTTGTTTGACTACAAGCAACTTAGGAGTTGTATTCCGTTGGAGGGACATTGCATTATGTTCAAAATTTGTTAACAGCTTGTGTACGAACTACGAGTTTATAGCTACCGAATATATATGCAGAAAACACATTGCCATTAAGCATTTTGAAAAGTTGACTGGTTTAACGGTGACAAAATTGGGCTATTTGTAGAATTGCAACATGGGGTTTGGGAGCTAGTCCCAATGAACTTTTGATATCAGTAAATGCAGAAGAAAATCCTGTTATTGAGGTCAAATTTAGGCCTTCAGCCATAACCACTGGTTTACAATGCAAAAAAAAAAAAAAAAAAAACCCAGGTAAACGAGCACAACCTTTGTATTAAACTCCATAATTTTATCAGATACACGAGACTAAATATATATCACAGACAGATTTCTGCTTTCTTATAGCAATGGTCAACAAATCAGGATATACATACTAACAAATTCCTAAAAACTAATAGTTGGGAAATAGGAAATGCTACCAAGGTTAAAGAAATTTTACTGCGAGTGCCAATTTCCACAAATAGTTTGACGCTACGCCCCACGTCAGGGCGCCAATTTAACTTGACACTATTCCCCACNTGGTGATCTTGCCCCTTGAATTTACCATCTCAGCTTATTCTTTCGCGGTGCGTGTTTTCTGGCTTCAGGCGAACTGCATCTCCTATCTCGTGATATCTCGGCGCTTACAAATTTCACTTGGCTTACTAGGAAAGTAGGGGAGGAGGTGGGTGGGGGGCCTACACAGCCGGACACGTGTAATAGCCGGCATGCGCATCTTTCTTGACTTGACCTTCTCTGCGGTGACTGGAATTGACACGTGTCTCTCTAAGCCCCTACACTTGGTTGGTGTGACAGCGCCGTCTAATACTCCTAATTCGTCACGCGTCAAGTTAAACCAGATATTTTTAAAGGAAAGCAGATCCGTAAACCAGGCTAGATACTCAGAAGAGACGTGCCAAGGAAAAAAATTGAAAATAGAAATAACAAGGGAAAGATACAAGGAAAACTAAAAACTTGATGTTTTAGGAAAGAATAAGAAATAAAGCCAATCAATAATGTGGTGAATATTAAAATCCTAAGTCAGTATTCTGAAATATGTCTGTAGTTAAAAGTAACTTTACATTTGTGGAACTTAAAAAATACATATTATTGAACACTAGCCTTTAACATTTATTCCCCATAGTGTACTTAGACAAAATCGCCATTTGCCTCTCCATAAGTTGTAAAATAACGGATGTGTATCTAAAGTATAGGAATATGTTCATCCATGTTAAAATTTCTTCGCATTAAAACTAAAAATGTTTCAAAATTTTATTTGTATGGTTATGTGACAATGTCACAGTTACGTATCAGTTTTTTTTTTAACCAAGTATCAACTTTCATAGAATATAACTTTTCGTTTTTAGCTTGTATAATGCATAGCTATGGGCACACTTCCAACACCTCACCCTCACCTCAAGAGACTAAACTATTGTGATGATAGAAATAATTTCACTACTACTAAGTAATGGTAACAAACAGAATTTAGTTTATTATCATGAAATCAGATCATTTTTTTGTGGAATATGTATGGTGGCATCATAAACAATTTATAGCAATTGTAACATTTATTGCTAGGGCTGTGCAAATATTGTTTTAAGTTATTGTGAATTTCGTTCTAGAAAATTTCGATTTTGGTGTTTTCAGTGTTTGAAAAAAATATTTGATAATACTTTTGATAAATTTTGAAAGTAGAACTTTACAAATTACTTAAGGAGGTTTATTATTCTCAAAAGTTACTAAAATTTGAATGTTACAAAATTTTGCAACCTATCTATAACAATGGGCAAGATTTTATAATTTTATTTTGAAAAAAAATTTTATTTTAGAAATGTACATTTTATATTAATTTTAATTTTTGCAAACTATACAAATAATTACATAATTCTCTATGTACGCACAGTGCGCACATTGATATAGGCTGTCCACTGTCAAGTTAGCACTTTTGAGGCCCAAGTTAATTTTTTATTTCAGCCATTTTTTTATCCTTTTATTACCTTTTTAAATAAATATTGCCATGTACGTAATAAACACAGTGTGCAGATTCCACCGCAATATGAAATTAATGTCAAAGTCAAAAATTTAATATATTTTTTGACTGCTTTCAAAAGTGCTCACTTTAATCGAGAATAGCGTATAGCGCCATTCAGAAATCAACAAGAATTTGATTAGTTTCCCACAAACTAAGTGTGTATAAATGTGACTCTTCAGTGCATTCTGGCTGCTCCAGATTGATATATGCGATGTGTCATCTATTTTGGTTTTAAATCTAATTCTGGACCATCGGTTCAATCACTCTTTTATATTATTCTGTGCTGGACACCTTTTTTTGTTTTAACTACTTGTTACATTCCAGAAGTCTGGTTGGGAAGTCTTTATTTAGTGCTGATGTCACTACCTTTGTGGAAGTACATAAAAGTGTAGATATAAACAAAAAATATTTTTTTAAAATTTTAATTGTGAAATTATTATTAATTATTTACGTTGGCTGGTGATTACCTAAATATATAATTAAGAAGTGATGTAAATTAATTCAACGAAACCTAAATGCCAGTGCCTGTAGCTGTACAAGATTAAAGTTTAAGTACTACAGTTCCAAGAGACTGAAGCTATACCGCCACTGTGGAAGACAGTGTGGCTTATAGTGCCGTCGTTAATGCCCCCCAGGCACAGACTATATGATGCCTGAAGGTTAAGGGGTTTGTAATAATGTAGTCTTTTACTGTTTCATTTTGAAGGACGAATATATTGTCTCGAATTTAACCAAATAAAATACATCAGCACTTGAGAGGTGTGGTACTCTAATTTGGCTATTTGACTATTGGGATTAACTGCTGACGACTTCGTGATGGAGGGGGGGCTTCTCTGGACGGCGTACTGTATACTTAACTCTTGCTGGTATGATGTCAGCTGTGG
>NQII01001782.1:423516-440676 GCA_002778355.1 Clitarchus hookeri
AATAATAATAATAATAATAATAGTCCCATAGCACTACAGTATGCTTCAAATCTGGAAATCTGTTTTTGCTTGAAAGCGTTTTCACACAAAATACGGAAGAAGTGAAATAACTTATTTTACATGTGAACACCTATCCCACAGCTGAGGTTTACTTGGGATCCAGCATGGCCTTTACAGGGTAGTTTAGCATCTTGGAAATCTCATCAGCTTTACAACTCGTCACTATGAAGATTAGATTTTTATTTCTGCCTGTCCCTTCAAAACTCAACTTCACTGGCATAATCAAGGGTTCACAAGGAAACCAAGATACAAGTGTCAATTGTCTAAGACAGTTTTAACAATTCTATCAGTAACACCAAAACATGTTTTATCCTGAACAGCTCAGCACACAGTCAAGACATCTGCACTTCTGCTGGTACCACTCTTCAGGTAAGAGAGGCCCTCAAGTCCAGTACATTGAAAGACCTCTGTCTCATCTGCTGGCACACCCATAGTCCATAGTACCTTAACACTTGCGATACTCCATGCCACACTACATGCAACATGCTCTAGGTTTGACGGAGCAAGCTGACATGAGTTAAAGACATTTGAGTGCCATGTTGTGACAAGGAATATGTTGCGCTGCAGGCAATGATAGGTTCATCAACCAATACATGTAGTGATGGGCTGCCTTTGGTTCCCAAACTTATGGACAATAAGAAGGTGTAGAATGTTAAACTATCACAGACCATCTACCTGTGGAAATGTGTTGCTTTCCACTTAACTATCAAAATGTAGAAGTCATTATTTAACAACTCAAAATGTATTACCATGAAAACTTGAAACACTTATTATTTCACTGTAGGAAAGTTAAAACAAACTTAGGACATAAGACACCATCAGTTGTCAGCGGACTACAGTTTCAGAACCACTGGCCTAGTGTAATTAGGTCTGTCATTNAGGACATAAGACACCATCAGTTGTCAGCGGACTACAGTTTCAGAACCACTGGCCTAGTGTAATTAGGTCTGTCATTTAGTAGGTGGTGATGTGCGGAAAGAAGACTGATCGTGGCCGGATGGAAAAGTTTTATAAGATGAAAACCAAGGAAGTTCACTCCACAGTTAATTTTACATANTAGTAGGTGGTGATGTGCGGAAAGAAGACTGATCGTGGCCGGATGGAAAAGTTTTATAAGATGAAAACCAAGGA
This sequence comes from Clitarchus hookeri, assembly GCA_002778355.1. NCBI lineage: Eukaryota > Metazoa > Arthropoda > Insecta > Phasmatodea > Phasmatidae > Clitarchus > Clitarchus hookeri. The sequence goes on from NQII01001782.1 coordinate 424,708, forward strand.
AGTTCACTCCACAGTTAATTTTACATACAAATGTAACGGAACTGACAATAACTCTGGGTACAAGGAAGAATGTGAGTTACATTAAACAGTATGCTGCAGAAATGAACTTTCTGTAAACATCAACAGAAGACATCTCGCAAAAGCTCAACACACCATCTACTGTCTTCACCAGGATAATGGAATGATCATCTGTTACTAATGTACAACATTGTGATAATACCACATCTGCAGTGCTGTTTTGATTGGCACCAACTATTCCTCTAGCTGTTTATAGTATCCGGTAATACAAGCCACCTGCCAATCAAGTGCTTGGACACTACACAAGATACCTCTGCTCTGGTTTAACTACAATTTTGTTAAGATTCACCCTTTAAACTTATACAACATTGGTTTATGAGGTATTAAAGCCCTACTACATTTAGTCGTGCTTTCACTACAGTATTAGCAAGCATAAAAACACATATGTGTTAACATGTTCTTACTGCGCTATGGACTGTTGGTACTGCTCCAAATTCATATTCTCTATGTCAGGAGTCTTCCTCTCTTCAATGAAAGGCACCCCACTGTCCAGCCACTTATGTTCCACTGACGATACATCCTCGCTTATCTCCTGGTAACATCAGACCCATTAATGTGATACAGTCTTCAAGTTGCAACATCATCTGATCTTTTAGTAACACTCCAATGTTGCATCTACAACAAATAACTGCTAAAAATGCACATATTATGTTTACATTTATAAAAACAAGTGACTACATACCAATTTCTATTAATACAAGACTTTATGGCAAAGGTTATTTCATACCATGCACTTATTTAACTACATCAAATAAAACAAAGGTAATATTATCGAATGAAAACCGTTTAATTATTTAAATATGTTACAGTAACACACAACAATTTTGACATCAAGTATACATTCTTTTCTTGGTCTCTCATAATTCCTATACAGAATGTATAAAAAGATTGATCCAATTTAAAAAAAGCTGTGTCTTTTATACCAAGGAACAAAACCATGCAGTAAAGAGTCAAATACATGTCTGAATATAGAGTTTTACTTACAATCATCACAAATGCTCAATCTGCCCCCTACAGAGACACTGCATATATGTACACAATAATCAAACTTGTCCCACGTGTGAACGAGCATGTCTGGTGTTACTGCAACCACNAGACACTGCATATATGTACACAATAATCAAACTTGTCCCACGTGTGAACGAGCATGTCTGGTGTTACTGCAACCACTGCTGTTGTGCAGTTTCAAAGTCCGTCCATTGCCGTAGGAGGGGGTAACACACAAACAGAATCTTTTATAAACTCCCACAAGAAAAAAATTCACACAGTGAGATTACGTGACCTTGATGGCCAGGGGCGTAATGCCAAATTAGCAGGTCCCTGATGGTCAATCCATCAGTGTGGAAGCTCAATCAGAAATGTTTGAACCTGCAGATGCCAGTACGTTGGCACTTCATCCTGCTGGAAAATGAAGTCAAACTACCTGTAACTNGATGCCAGTACGTTGGCACTTCATCCTGCTGGAAAATGAAGTCAAACTACCTGTAACTGCAGGAACAGCCAGTTCTGCAACGTTACCAAATACACAAATCCTGTAACACTGTTTTCCATAAACAAGGATAGATCATACACCTTTCCCTGGGACACATCCACTTTAGGGGTCTCTCATGCACTACTACGGCATGTGGCTGCTGCGATCTCCATATCCGTACATTGTGTGGCTGTTTGCCTTTCCGCTTAGATGAAATGTGGCCTCGTCACTTAACGCTATGTGTGACAGAATGGAGTCATCTTCCATTACCTTTTCCAGAATGAATTCACAAAACACCACACGTGGTTTACACCCTTGGCGTAGGGCACATACAAGTACAATCCCGTATGGCTTGAATAATCAATAATGTCGCAAGAACTGCGGAGGTGGGGCAAAATCCTCAAGAGTACTCTAAGAAAAACACTCACCGCAAGACAAGGAACATGCTCAGTCTCCATTCCACCCAACACAACTATTGGATAGTCAGAACAGCTGAGATTCCCAGTAGCAGAAAAATTGTTAATCATGCCATCACCCCAATGATTGAATATAGATAACAGTTGTAAGAAATGAAATGTGTGAAGATAAGTAAATTTTTGCTATTTATATTTTTGCTTTTTTGTTTTAAACAGCACAAATACAATAAAATGTACGTGTTCACCAATTTTTTTTAATGTATAGTAAAATAACTATTTAAAATATATGTGGGCAGAATTAAAAACATATTTTCACAACCATATTGCAAAACATTACAAATCAATTATATACATATCTCTTTAAAAGCCTGATATAGTGACCCCCATGCCTGCCCCTGTAGTTCTCCATAACAAGTAGTCTGGCACCCCTGTAAATAGTCTGAGGCTCTCCCAAGTCTTCCCTGCCCAGTGTGTTTAAGAAGCTACGAGAGATTCACAGTCTTCCATCCAATCAAGTTCGAAACTTGCATGACATCAGGATGCGTCAAAGACATCTCCCCGATGACGTCTACTCGTGCCGAGGAGGGGAGGAGGGAGGGGCGGGAAGACCTATCCCGCCTACGGGCACGTCAGTAACGACATAGCAGCGTGGTGAATCATACGCCATAACCCTGGCTCACCGCATGCCACTGTTGAACTGGGCCACCACTGGGTATATGCTAAACACACAGTCGCTGCATCTTGGCAAGTCAGAAATATATCCTTTCTGATGTCTGGAGAAATATGATGCAATGACAATGTCACAACACGTAATGCTTCCGCACTGATTGACTGGCCATCAGGGACATGCTAATTTGGTATTACACCACTGGAAAGGTCGCACAATCTCACAGTGTTGAGTTTTCTTGTGAGGATTAGTGAAAGACTCCATCTGTGCACCCCACTCCCTCAAAACATCCTTTCTATCATAGACAAACTTTGAAACCCCACAACAGCAGTGGTTGCAGTAACATCAGACATGCTCACTCAAATATGAGGCAAGTTTGACTAATGCATTTGTGATAAGTAAGTAAAACTTTATGATCAGATGTGTATTTCACTCCTTACCACATGGTTCTCTGTTCCTTGACATGTTACAGCTTTTTGAAATTGGACAATTTTTTTTTGATAAATTCTGTATAATTAACGTAATTTCAAATGTCAGCATAAACGTACTATAATGAACCTCTCTTTTTCCAGCAGACATCTGGTAGAAACTTACCAATGTAGGGTGGAAGAAAAAGACACTACTATATAATTAAATTCCTAAACACTAGTATTTACAAATAGAGTTGCACACTCATTCATGAAAAACTATTTGCAGGTTAACAAAGTTCAGTTAATTTGCTGTTTATGCAATCACCAAACTTTTTCACAAATACTAAATTACTTAAAGCTTATAAATTATGTTCTTTTTAGGAATATGAAAACTATGTGTGCTGCATCTTTCTACATAGTAACTCAAAATATTAAAAACTAAATACGGCCATGTTAGTGATGGCCCGATACTGAAAAAACCCGATACGATGAAGGTTCCGATATTTAGGATTTTACCGATCCGATACCTGTAAACCGATATTTTCATTTATCATACTGTAAGCAGACATTTGTCACTAAAGTGTTTGAGAGAAAACTGCTGCCTGGAAAAGTTTTGTTTGCAATAAGCTAAATTGACATACTGCTAAGTGAGATTTACTTTATGCCCGGTACATCAAAGCATCAAAAAAAATAGTTTAACATTATACAAAATTANAAGTGAGATTTACTTTATGCCCGGTACATCAAAGCATCAAAAAAAATAGTTTAACATTATACAAAATTATCTCTCGCTACAACATATTACAAAACTAAGTTAAAGTTGCAGAAAGGTCGTTAGTCTACAAAAAAATATGTAAAAGGACAGGAATGAAAACTATGCTAACAAGCCACGATCATTTTGTTTACTTTGAGAAACGTGCATCGAACATAAGACTACTTTACCAAAAATAAAAACGTAATCCGTGTAGCGAAAAATAATGATGGGCATGGACATTCTTATTTGTTTTTATCGTAAGGAATTTTTTTTTAATTTTTTTAGTTAATTTTTTTTTTTAATTATTGCATATTGATATTTCAAATTATTTTGTTCTTTTTAGTCGTATTGCTGCAGCCTGATGTTAAGAGTTGGGAAAATTAAGTGTGCAGCAGAGGAGAGAAAATACTTGAGGTTAGAATGGCCATTACCGATGTGCCGATATTTTAGTGCCGATCTCCGATAATGGTAAATGTACCGATAATACCGATATCCGATACCGGGTATCGGGCCATCACTAGGCCATGTTGATAAATTTAAACACGTGTAGAAAGATGACCATACATGCAAACTATGAAATGTGCTGTATTGCAGATCCTGTGGAAGTGTTATTTCATTGGAAAAATCTACTGTATTAGAACATTGCAATTAGTGCTGTTGATGAATACAAACATAAATATTTGTTTTTGATTTAATTTTAAGCTCAGTATTCAACAAATATATTTTGGTAAATAAAAATATATGTATTTTCAAAAACATTTTTCAAATGAGGTTCTATCTTTCAAAACAGAGAATATGTGCAGATGCTTCTCACTATACTTGGTCTGAACTGACATGTTTATTTTCATTGGAGTAACAAAATAGTGATGTCATCTGATGGAAAAAATTGTGACACCAAATGATAAATAATAAATGCTATTTTCTAATAAAACTTTAACATGTGAATTGCAAAATGCCTGTTTACTGAAAGCTGCAAATATTCTCAGTCAGTCAACACTGCCTTGAACTATTGTGATAAATTTTGTTTCAATTACAATCAGTGTTCTCCAGATCACACATACGTGCGCAAATTCTCTTTAGGATAGATATATTTGTACCTTATTGGGATTAAAGTATTAGAATAATCACACACACACACATCGCTCCCCGTGCTCTAACTGTTGCTTACCTACAATCATTCATAGATTTCAATATTAACAAAATAAAATACTTAAGTGAATGGATTGTTTGTTAACAGTCAAAATTATTTATTTATAATTACCATTTACAAACAGTTGCTAACCTATTTTTCTCATAATCTCTCTGAAATACCCACAGCTTCAAATATAAATACATAAAAATTTTAAAATAAAAAATATATATATATTTTTTGGCATTAAATTTTTAACAAAAAATGAATTATTTCATCTTGCCAACTACCAAGTTTTCATGGTACCTTTTATGCTAGGTTGTAAAAAAACTGTTTCAAAATTAAAAATTAATTCAGAGAAATTAAATGTGCTGCATGAAAATGCTTATGTAATTAAGGGGAAGACGAAAATAACATTTATTTGCAAGTGATCCTACCTGAAATCACAATATCCTAATAAATTACTGAATGCAATTAAGCCTCTCCTGGTTACTCAAAATGGTTTTATTCCAGTCTACCTGGAAGCATCACTCAGGACTGATGACATAACTTAAGCATATTCATTTTCTTAAGGATCAATCCAACTTAAATTCTTTTTATATGTGATAACTAGAGGTATGTGACAATTGCATTTTGAAAAAGAGATTTCTAGCATTTTATAGCATTTTGAAAAGCAAATTTTAGCATTTTATAGCATATTTAATGAAAACCAGTAACAAATTATAGCAATCATTTCCCCCATAATTTTCAGTTGGCTGACATATTTCCACTAAGAAATTTGCAGTCAGTATATTTGCTTACTGTAATAATTCATGTTAATGCATTACACAGGATGTGTATTTCATTAGTGTTTACGCGTGACTGCGAGGGAAGCGGGACATTACGGGAATGGGTTAGCAGACGTGGGTGGCCCAGATACTCGGTGTCTTTCTAGTGGGAACAGTTCAACTTAACCTACACCATTCATACAACATCAATCAAAACAAAACTACCATGTACATGGCGCAAAACACTCCACACACACTAGTCATATTCACTACTTTTTCAGCTATTTACATCTTCACATGAACTCTGAGGTATCCACATTCTGATTGGCCATACACGATGTGCATGCATAGGAACTACACAATAAAAACCCACTTTCTGTGCACCTTGCCTGTGCTATTTTTCTGTGCATGTGCTGTGCATGATTGGTGGCAAACATCACGCTAACACATGTATTCTACTTTCTGTGCCTGTGCTTTGTTCTAAGCTAAATCGATTGTAGCAAAAGTCTTTATCCTTTAATGAAGTGTGCTTGTCTCCTAAAACATTCTGACTTATTAAAAATATTTTCAGATTATTCAGTGCACCCAATGCAACTAGGATTAGCTGTCCTTGCAATACTTCCTCAAAAGCAGTGTCTGGCACAACAAACAGAGGTTAGAGATGAGAAATCATATTCTTACGATTTAATTTTAATATGTTTTATTAAATTTTTATTTTTGGTATTATAAATTAGACTGCTATAGTACAGTAGAATGTATTTTTTGTAAAATTTATTTTTTCTCTGTAAAATTGTTACGTCTAGTTATTGTCACCACATTTTTAGTAGTTATAATTTTGTGGTAATCCTTTAATATGGTAAAAAGATTACTGCCACTTAAACTAACGGAAACTATATATTTAATATAATTGGTCAAAATAACACACAGTAGAACGTCTTTAAATATACCCCCATTTAAAGCAACTGTCTTTCTATAACTACTTGTTTCTGGGGACTCATAAAAAAATTTGAATTAAAAAAACAAAAAATTTCAGGTAAATCTCTTGAAACATAAATTTATTACACTTTTTTGGACTCCTCATGTTGCGCTTCTCTTGGTAAGGGTTGCACAGACCAAGCCAGCTCGCATCTAAAAATGGATACAACCCTCCTAAGCTACTAGTGCTAGTCAATACCTATTAACTAAGGCCAGCCTCCACCCCTTAGGCAGCTGAATGGTTCCACACGTAACTACCCTCAATGTTTGTCCTGCCATTGTGTTCTCGCTTGCTTGCCTTCTCACTTTGCTTGTGTTATGACTGATTTCTCTTGCGTTTTGATTACTGTTTGTTGACAGCTTATTACTAGGGTCCCACTTTTATGGTATATAAAATAAGCAGATTTAGTCATAAAAATTTTGCCATTTTGCCATAAAAATATTTTTATTTTGTCAAATTTTATAGCAAAAATGCAAGTGTAACTGTTTGTAAGCATTGTCCATGAATTCATGCAAAAAAAAGTAACTATTGTGAAATTTTACAGTAACTATGGTTGTTGATCTTGCCTTTACAATTACCTTGCACTGCACTAAGTTTCTTACAACTTGCACTATCATCATGTGATGATGAAATTCCCAGCAAATAATTTTACATAAAATGTACAAAACTTTGCAAATTTCCTGCATGCATTTCAAAGTAGTGCTAAAATAAGTTGACTTCCAAGAGCAAGTTCAATTTTCCCACAATTCTCATTCGTATTGTTGATTTCGTTTCAGTTTACTTTCGTGAAACTTTCGTCGCAGTAATAAAACACAGTTTAACNTTCTCATTCGTATTGTTGATTTCGTTTCAGTTTACTTTCGTGAAACTTTCGTCGCAGTAATAAAACACAGTTTAACTAGCAAAGTTTTTTTTGACAAATGAATAATTTGTATTGGAAAAAAGATCACGAGTGCCTGAATACAGGAAATCCTTTCTATATGGGATTGTTTATGTGAATTTTTTTGCTTCATTAGATCTACTTACAGTGGAACGGTGTGACGACAGCTGATACAATAATTTACTGTACTTGCACATTACTGTTATAACTAAATAACATGCACGGACATCTGACAGTGTCGCTTTACATCTTTCTGTGCACCCTGTGTTTTCTGAATGCCATCAGGTGCTCAGAAACAGACACAACGTATAAGCACAACTATCAGCAGCACTATACGTGTGAGAGCAGAGTTACTTCTTAGATCAACAGTGTTAACTGATACCCACAATGAACAGATGTTGCATTCATATTTTGNACCCACAATGAACAGATGTTGCATTCATATTTTGTGGGGCCGAGAGAGCTTACCTCCCGCCAAGGTGAAACTGGTTTGGTTCCCGGTGAGGCCACTCCCATATTTTTGTACGTGGAATTCGTGCTGGATGATGCCACTGGTGGTGAGTTTTCTCTGGGATCTCCCGTTTCCACTGCCCTTGCATTCCGGCGCTGCACCATATCCACCTCTTAATCCTCATCAGCTTTTAAGACCTCCTTAAGAGTTTTCCAAGTCTCTCCAAAACTCTCAACTCCATTTGTATTTTGTTAGGAATCAACATCCTCTCATGANCCTTAAGAGTTTTCCAAGTCTCTCCAAAACTCTCAACTCCATTTGTATTTTGTTAGGAATCAACATCCTCTCATGATATTCTATAATGTCTGTTTGCCTATGTAGACCGCTGGGAGTATTATGGTATGGGTGATGATTCAACATTTAGCCTCCCAAAAATATGGCTGACAATCACCTGATTGCAGAAATGTTTGGCAAATAGGGAAAAATATGAAATTAAACCTCTTTCTCTTTCTTCTCTGGATAGCATTTCGACCAGAGATGAAACTGTTCAGGCATTAAGTTGTACAAGCATTTGCAGCTAATGAATAACTACAAAAAAATGTATGTATTACAGTGTAACCTCTGTAGTTTTTCACGGGACTGCTAAAAAAAAACTATACAAGCAGACAATAAAAATATAAGTTCTTACAAAAACTTATTTTTAAAGCAGTTCTTAAACTGTCGTTAGCTACATAAGAATCAATGGGGTCTACTCTAAATTACATCTTAAAGTGTAATGATAATAAAATATTAGATTTTCAGTAATTTTGTAGTTAGCATTAATCAAACTCATTATGGAAAGACNAAAGTGTAATGATAATAAAATATTAGATTTTCAGTAATTTTGTAGTTAGCATTAATCAAACTCATTATGGAAAGACATACTTACTATTAATTAAAAGTTTTCTAGACCACTTTACTGTAAAATGATGAGTATCAAAAAAACTAATATTGTTTAAACTACTCAACGAGGGATGGGACGGTACCAGTTTCTCAATACTCTATTATATTAAAAAAATTATATTCTTGATACTCTCTGCTTGCTAAAGACGTCGTGATTATTTATTAATACAGTATTTACCACTATTTTTCAGCTGATTTAGAATTTATGTGGTTATTATTATAAATTACCATTAGTTCCGCAGTGTTTCTGTATTCCACTGTGGTAAAACATATTTTATGACTAATGGTTTATTGCCACCACATTAGTTTTAAACAAACAGTATCATGCTTTTGCAGCATAAATCAAACCACATACCAATGTATAGAATGTAAGACTAACCTTTACTTCATCTTTGGTTTATGGCGGATGGTTTCAATTTGCATCTATGTTGCATTATAAAAAAATTTGAATTATTAATTTTGGCTATCCTATTTTATGTTGTGCGTTTGTAAATGTTCTGTGGTAAACACAGTTATACGTTTACCAATTTTGCCAAGAGGCAACACATTGGCATCACATATGGTGCACTCAGAAATTTTCAAATTATTTTTATGTTATTATGTTATATTGGCTAACTGTTAGTAAATTTGATATATCTGTTCACAACTTAAATTATTTACATGTGTTACGGTATGTATGAAGGCTTACAGTTATTTGGAAATACGTACAGTAAAACTCTGTTAAGATGTTTCTGAAAGGACTGAAATAATATTGTTTATTAAGGAGGAAAACCTCTTAAAAGGGTCAAATTACACATGTGCAGATATGCAAGGTGCACAATTATTCAACTTATTAAGCAGGAAAACTTAATAAGCGGGAACAACCAGGTTTCACTGTAGATCATTCTTTCTTCTTAGTTGTTTTGTTGCAATAACTTTATGTGCATGCGGTTATGTTTCACTGCCACAAATTCTTTGTTGTTTATTGCATGCACCGCCATATTGCACTATGGCGAACTCTGGTGTTTGAAGTGAAGAAACTCAGTGCTGTTTTTGCATTACATTCGGCTGGATGTCACACAGCAAAACTCGGTGAAAAAATTTTCAACATGCACAACTGAAATATGATAATTTTACATGTATGTATAATTAACATGTGATGCATGTTTATGCAGTTTTTATCATTGGGAACCAAAATGTTACTTTACTATAGCTGTTAAGGGGAAGTTATTGACACAAGTGTTCACAACAATGAATTCAATATTTTATGCAAAATTTCGCAGAGATTATTTTTTGTTTCACTTTGGAGACAAAATAAGAACTTAACTTACTAACATTTGACAATCATGTCCTCTTAGCAAGTTCGAGTTGTTATTTACAACATAGTCGTTCACTCTGAATGAATTGCACTTGAACAATTTGCTATTGTGCTTTTCACTTAGTAAGTACTTTAATTCTGATTTCCTGTTTGTTTAAAGTCTGTTTGTCAGCAGAAAAAAAAAACAGATCTGCTAGCGTAGCAATTCGCTTTGTGGAAATCCATAAAAATTATGAACTGAAGATACGGTTAGGTGGAAGGAACATAGAAAAAGCACTGTAAATTCAGTTTTGTTAACAATTTTTTAAAATGTGTGCTATGAAAAATTTCTTAGCACAAAGCAGTATTATAGAACATGTATGGCTGGATACTGCTCACAACACTGGCCTAAAATTTATTTTTTGATAGATACAGTAAGACCCTCTATAGACATTTCTAAAGGAAGTGAACAAAAATTATGCTTATTAACAAGAAAAACATTTTAAAAGGGTTCAATTATGTATATAGACGTGTAAAAGTAATGAACTTTTGAAGCGGGAACCTTCTTAAGTGGGTTCCACTGTATTTAGATACTGACCAAGTTTTGATGGTATCGAGATACCATAAGTACCTGAGTCACATCCCTAGTCTTAACTTTTATTACTGATGATAATTTAACCGTACTATAATTAATTTGTAAGTAAAACGGTACCATAGTAAGCATATCTTGGTAAAATGAAATTCAAAGTAACTAAAAAGACTCATGGTGTGGTTTTTCTCGTCACACATAATTTATGCTGATGGCACTCCACTAAACATTTTTAATTTATTAGCTTTAATATACAGTTAGCATTGAAATTTCAGCCATCTTAACTCACACTTCTCCATATCACAAGACATGCACAAAATTTGTAACATATGAGCAGTACAAGGAGAATTATGAAGGACAGTAACTTACCCACTGGAAGAATTCAAATGATCACGTGAAAAGGAATTAAAACAGAAAGGTTGTAAATTTTTTGTTTTTTATATAGTAATGCTAATACATTCTCAGTCCAAAGTTATTTTCAATATTAAGCTAGTTTTCTTAATAAACATCTCTATTACTTTAAATTCTTGATCATGTGTGCAATGAGTCTATAAACTGTATTACAATTTATTTTATTAGAATTGCAAACGACAATTTAAAAACATATATTACTATCTGCAAGTATTAAAGTTGGTTGTATACAGTTAGTAAACTCTTGATTCCAAGACCCCTGGATAGCAACCCTCTCAAAATAAAGACCCTTCCATAAAACCATCTCCCAAAAATAACCCTCTCGAATAACGACCCTCTCGAAATAACGACCCTTTTTTAAGGAGCCATAAAACCATACCATTTTCCAATTACGACCCTCTCAAAATAATGACACACTTCGCAGAAACTGTGAAGGGTCGTAGAATCGAGAGTCGACTGTACATTGTAGTGTGGAAACATCTATGAAGATAAATTGTGGGGCTCATGTCCAAATGCTTAACTAGCCATTACTAGAGACCTGAAAAAATAGCATTTACGATAAAACGAAAAATAACGCAAATTTTAGCATTTTAGTGCGAATAAAGCAATTTTTCCTGTTTTACTTCAAGAAAAGCTAATTTGAAAATTTACACCAACGTTACTTGAAATTAAACCTATATTCGCAGAATGAGTGTTACACAATAATCTGATTTGTTGCTTTGCTAACTAAATATGGCAAAAAAAATTCACACAATAATGCAATGAATGTTTACGCCACGTCTTGTGGTTGAGGTTAGGAATACTCATCGCACTGTTTAAAAAACATCCGCCGTCTTTGTTGCAGCAATTAGTTATTTTTGAGTGTTAAAAATTTTGAATGTCTAAATGTCAATAATTCGTGGATCACGTTTTGTAGCTTTCTTTGAACGACACACCCGTTCCATCATTTTTTTTCATGTACACAGTTCAAAAATATAATAATTACCAAACAAAAGTATTACTGTTAAGGTAGCGGGAATTATTACAAGACCTTGATGACCATAGAATACACTAGGCTAGAGAACATTTGACAGGAAATCAGAATATAAATTAACGCAAGAGTTAAGATGAAATTTTCATCACTGCTATAGAGAACTGAAAATAGAGCAAATGCTATGAATGTGAATTTTCACATAAACGAAAAATTACGATTTTTGAGAATTCTAGCTGTAATTCACGAATTGTACAAAATCCTGTAGTATTTTCGCGAATTATTGTTTTAGGTCACATTATTTCTTCCGACGACGTATTTTGTGTTTTTTTGCATATTCAAATACGAATGGCATGCAGAGTTGGTCAGTAGATTCCTTCGATTTATCACCATAAACAAAAACATGTTTTACTTTCCGTAACGTGTGTTTACAGCCACAAATAACATGACCACAAGTGATGATGCGTCACTTTGAGTTAACATTCTAGTGCACTGCCCTGCAAAAGTTTATTTACTCAATAGGAAACCCCGTTGCAGTGTTCACATCTACCAAGCACCACGTTATGGTCCGTTGTTGGCAAGATTCTGACATTGAGTAGCAACTTGACGTATACGAAACAAACAAGTGCTATTTACAAAATCCTGTATCAACTGATGCACAAACGAACAAAAGTTAATATTAATTTGGCTATTCCGAGTGCACTGCCGATGCACATTAGACAAGCAGAAAATCTACGATAAGAAAGAGTTTATACATTAATTATTACATTTTATTTTACGAGGTAACAAAACAGTGGTTGTTAGTGTTACAAACTGAACTTAGTGATAAAGTAGTAATGCATAGGTGTTCAAAATGAAATGCACAATAAAACAATCAGTATCGAAATGAAACGCAACTTCAAAACCTTTTAAAATGTCGTATCCCCCCTTTCCAATGATGCTTTCTATTAATTCCAAAAGCATACAGAAATATTCCATAATATTGTTGAATTACTTTTTTCTAATAATTTGATGAAATATATCTCAAATTCATGTCGTCCAGAGCCAGTAATAGAAGAACATTCAACTTTTAAAAATACGCTATCTATTGAGCAATGCAAACGGCTCAAACCTCGCTCTGCCATGCTGTGCGCACCATCCATCTGCTTTTTCCAGAAGCATTACCAGCCAGAGAAGAAAGCTTTCATGCTAACAACTTTGCGAAGAGATCCCAATAGTTTTATTTTTCCACGAGCTCTGCATAAATTTTATAATAACATTTATTTCGTGTACAGCGATTTTGAGTACTAGTAATTTCTTTTAGGTTGGTAATTGTTCGTCTACGTAAATTATACGCAATATTTTTCTCCCGAAAACCCATTTCCTTGTTTCCGAAGAAACTGGGACACGAGTGAATAGTTTTTAAGCAATTATAACGTTATTCCACATCACATACTTCCAACTTGAATATATTTGCTATAACGTCAAAAGTGTGATAATAGCTACAACTATCGTCTCGCAAATGTTAACCCAAATTCACTGTCTAGGAAAAATTTAAAAAAAGTTAACAATTATTTAATTTTTGTAAGGTTTTATATTTTTACTTTTATAACATACAAATTTTTTAGACAGATGTCAGTCTAAAATATCTTAAAATTTGTTTAGCATTACAGTACAATGGCAAGTGGATTAGCTGACGTGTTTGATAAAAAAATACAGCCTCCACTTGACGCACCAGTTAATGGCGAAAGGATACATAAACAAAAAGTAAACATTGGCGCTACTTTTGTCGAAATGTTGGAATGTCTCCAACTTACATGAGAGAGAGAATATGTATGGAATTCGCGCCAACTAGCTCGCTGAGTTTGTTTACATTCATAGCATCTTTACGTTTTATCCAACAATTATTTATTATTTACAAAGCGGCGCGCCATCAAAAATGTGTTTTTATGCATTTATTTATGTAGAATATATTTGTAAATTGAATTATAATGTATTTTAATCTTGTATTCTTCCAGTTAACCANATGCATTTATTTATGTAGAATATATTTGTAAATTGAATTATAATGTATTTTAATCTTGTATTCTTCCAGTTAACCGTATTTTTATCATACATATTATCGGTAAATATGTACGGTAAAAAATTACACGTTTTGTTAGCGGGCCTAACAAAAAATTCTGTTGTTGAAAGTTAAAATAGTTAAAAACATAAAGGTAGATTTTTCAAAAAAAAATTTTCTGGCCGTACAAGGCACTTTTTTTTTAACAATGCTTGCTTTTATAATTGTGTATAAATTGTTTACATAAGTATCTTCATGAAACAGTATGCCCTGCCAGTGCATTGCAACCGTTGTTCCAGGTGTCTGGCAGAATACAAAATCTTAAGTAAGAAAATGTGAAATAGTTTTCAATCTTGTCTATTTATAATGGAAACTAGTGGNTGGCAGAATACAAAATCTTAAGTAAGAAAATGTGAAATAGTTTTCAATCTTGTCTATTTATAATGGAAACTAGTGGTTTTGTCTTAAAAACATTGTTGTATTTTCTCTGGGAGTTATTTTTGCAACGAAATAATTGTTAAAAAAAACACTGCTTTTGATATCCTTATTGTGACGCAATTTCAGGTTTTATGAATAAAGTGATATTTCTCAAATTATGCATGTCTTTATAAAGAAGACATGAAAAAATGGAGCAATTCTCACGCAGAAACTTACATTTTTGTAGCAAGAAAATAACAGCTATTTTTAGGAAAAATAACACATTTCTGGGAAAAATAACACCTATTTTTTTAGGTCTCTAGCCATTACATAACACTAACGTAAATTCCATACACTAAAACACAGTTAGAAATTGTATAAATTACAAACATCCAACTATAAAAAAAAAATGAAGTGGCATGCATTAACTGCTGGAATACACCTTCCAAACATGGAAAATTAAGTCATTTTTTAACAAGTTGGAAGTACCCAACAAGCAACACACATGCTATAATGTATTCACGGTAACTTCAAGATTTTCTGAAGCCCTGCTAAATATCTACTTTCAGGGAGCCGATTATGTATCCTTCCGCAGTATGTAAACAAAACATTGCCATGTGACACCTGTCAAACGTTTTGTAAACAGTGCCATGTGGGAACTGTCAAATATTTTGTAAACAAACAGTGCCTTGTGGGAACTGTCAAATATTTTATTAACAGTGTCCATGTGGGAACTACCAAAATTTATTTTTGAAGAGAAACAATGCCATGTAATCTCAACTGTCATATACTTTAATAAAATTCTCTAAATGTCTAAAAAATGCTAATCAATTTAGCGAAATGTTGTAATACATACAAAAAGGTAGATTGAAGTATATATCGGAACTGTTAATTATATAATTTAATTAAAGTTTACTTATTGTATTAAGATTTATTTACATATTTGCTGTAAGGAAAAAGTTAAATTTTACATAATAAACTTTTGGAAGTAGCACTCAGGTTAAAGATTTCACTGTGATAAATGGTACCGTATTTTATCGCATATAAGTGGCACATTTTATTTAAAAAAAAATTTATTGAAAACTCGGGGTGCGACTTATAAGTGAGAAAAATTCCTCCAGCCCCGCAGTAACGTTTCATTTACTACGAATTCACGGCCCGCGGCTCGATTTCCAAACTCTTCAGCGAACAAAATCACTTTCATTTTGAAACCTGCGGTGTAGGTACATCTCTTTTCCATCAAGAACAATCGCGATTCTTCACTGCAACATAAAAACAACACTATGCGGCGGAAAGACGAGTCACGGCTAACATTTGGCACTGA